>CM065694.1:48263070-48309670 GCA_017654935.2 Phymorhynchus buccinoides
GGCATTGTATTTGTTACTGTGCTTTATTGAAAGACGGGAATGGTCTTATTGTGCTGTATTGTAGCCACATTGTCTATTGCTGTATTATATTGAATTGCATTGTATTGTACTGTGCTTTATTGGAAAAGACTGAACATGTATTAGTGTGCTGTATTGTACCACATTGTATATTGCTGTATTATAGGGTGTGAATTGCATTGTATTGTACTGTGCTTTTATTGGAAAAGACTGGATATGTATTAATTGTGGCTGTATTGTACCACATTGTATATTGCTGTAATTATATTGAATTGCATGTATTGTGCTTTCGATTGGAAAAGACTGGGAAATGTATTAATTGTTCTGTATTGTGACCACATTGTATATTGGCTGTACATTATAGTGAATTGCATTGTATTGTGCTTTATTGGAAAAGACTGGAATGTATTATGTGCTGTATTGTACCATACATTAGTATATTGCTGTATTATATTGAATTGCTTGTAACTGTGCTGTTATTGGAAAGCTGGGAATGTATTATTGTGGCTTTATTGTACCACATTGTATATTGCTTGTATTATTTGAATTGATTGTATTGTACTTATTGGACAAGCCTGGAATGTTTATTGTTTCGTATTGGACCACATTGTATATTGCTGTATATATATTGGAATTGCATTGTACTGTGCTTTATTTGGAAAGACTGGAAATGTATTAGTTGTGCTGTATTGTACCACATTGTATATTGCTGTATTATCTTGATTGCATTGTACTGTGCTTTATGGAACGACTGGAATGTTTATTAGTGGCTGTATTGTACGACATTGTATAATTGCTGTATTATAGTGAATTTGCATTGTATTGTACTTATTGGAAAGACTGGAATGTATATTGTTCTGTATTGTAGCCACATTGTAATAATGGCTGTATTATCTTGAATTGCTTGTATATGTGCTTTATTTGAAAAGACTGAATGTATTATTGTGCTGTATTGGGTACCACATTGTATTTGCTGTATTATATTGAATTGCCATTGTACTGTGCTTATTGGAAAAGACTGGAATGTATTATTGTGCGGTTTGTACCACATTGTATTTGCTGTATTATATTGATTGCATTTTATTGTACTTTAATTGGAAAAGGACTGGAATGTATTGATTGTACCACATTGCATGTATCTTGTTTGCTGATTGCATTTATTGTAATTTGACAAAACAAAGAAGAAAGGGGGAAACATGTGGCAGGAGACAATGGTAACAATCGACATCATTTCGTTGCAAACCGAGTTCGTTAATGCGTCGCGAATACAATTCAAGCTGCAAAGGAACCTTGTGCTTAACGTCTCTTTCGAAATAACTTGGCGCTCATCATACAATAATCTGGTGTAGGAAAAGCGAAAAACAAACTGCTCTGTCGTGTCTTAAAACCCAGGCACATTTTGGTTACCATGCAATCAAAGAAAGAGATCTGGAATGTCATCCTTTGGTAATGGTAAAGATGTGGCCACCGCCCCATGCATTTCTTGTTAATGCTATTTTTTCCGTTTTTGCCTTTCTTACATACATAAAGCTGTATTTAGAACATTTTCAGCTTAATACCTTTTTGGATACTACCCTAGCCCTCAACCTACCCTAACCCCCCATTATGTACTCGCAGTACACCGCGATTTTGTCACATTTGTGGTTCCGTTGCGTTCTTCCGTCTTATAGGGTTAGGTTTAGGCCTAGGGTTTGTTATTCCAAAAAGTTTATTAGCTAAAAATGTTCCTAAAATACAGCTTTATGTATGGTCAGAAAAGGCGAATAAGGAAAATAGAATTAACCGAGATAGGTGGCACATCTTGACCTTTACCCATTTGAGTATGTCAGGCGCCAAAAAGGTTGGCAAATCAACAGAGGTGAGTGCCGTCTTGGAGGGTAAAATCTCATTATTTCCCTTCCGTCTTCTTCCTCAAGCGACCACAATCATTAGGCTGATTATTTTGTAAATGTAACCTCAGGGGATCTGCGGAACTCTGCGGCGGGAGGATCCTTCTTACAGCCTAATCTATGGAATCTATAGCCACCACCCTATGCTCATGACCCAGCCAGTCAGGACCGTTCAGCGACCCCCAACATGATGCTGAATCATGCAGAACCACCTAGCTATTGAAGGGAGGTGGGGTGTGTGTGAAGGGGAAGTTGTAGGGGGGCGGGTGGGGGGGGGGGAGAAGGGTAGTATGGTTTATTGATATAACAGTCACCTAGACAACAACGGCTTCCAGAGTATCTGCCTCAACAGCCTGATGGACACAGAGGTCATTCCATGCCTTTGATGGTTTCGGGGCAGAAGCTGGCTGCACACACGGTACTATTGTCTTGCGAGATGAGGGTCTTCTGTTTTGCCGTTCTGTGGCGGACTGAGTTTCCTCTTCAAGACTCTTCATTGACACCTGGGCTTTCTGCAATTGAACAAATTGGGGGGGCCGTCCTTGCTGTTTCTCAGCGATGTTGGAGGGATAGGTCACTTCATGGATCGCAATACATAGCTGAGACGCCTTGATATCGTTTCTGAATCGTCTCTTCGCAAACCTTGATGCTCGTAAAAACGCTGATAAATAAGGCCGGGCCGCCTCAAGCTTTAGTCAATGTCCTGCTTGCTGGTGATGGATCCCCCACAATGTGGAGGCATATTCCAGTATTGGATTACGAAGACATCAGGCTTTTACCTGATGGACTTGGAGCTAATTTTTAGATTCCTTTTAAAAAACCCACCGTCTTGTTGGCCTTTGAAGCAAATGGTTTGGATATGTTTTCTCTCCAGCTGAGTTCCTTTAGGATGGGCTACTACTAGATATGTCAGGAGTCACAGTTTCAAGCAGGTGGCCAGAAGTTCCAACCCGGGCTTTCCCTTGCGTGTGCCTTTTCCGGTGACGGTAAGGTGGTGCATTTTGCCAGGTGGAACGCATGTCCCAGCATCTTCTCCCATCAGCAAGCTGATGAGTCTGGCTGTGCTGTCATGGTCCTGGGGCGCCACGTACGCGTACTCTGCACACTGTGCGGTTGTCCATCGTCAAGATACAGGCTGGTGAATGTCAACTTGTCTGGTAATTTTATCTATGCAAGGACAGGCACTGTCCAAGGGCTGATCCTTGGGGCACTCCCGAAAAACATCATGCTGATTGGATTAAAGTTTATCAAACCTAAAAGCCAAACCCCAGAGAATCTCCTTTCATACACATTATTTTTAAAACACGAAAGCTCACACAAAGCGCAACCGACCGATTATTGTAAGCAGCCCATTACTTTTATGAAGTTCTACTAAAGCTTAAGTTGGAAACTAAACGTTTGTTACTTTCTAAATTCAGTAAACCGATTTAAGCTATATAGAACTTCATAAAGTAAGCACGTCAGGTTGCAATCTGAGAGATAACATGTTCATGTCATGAAAAGAAACATTGAAATCCGAAAGCAGGTTTTTGACACAATCCGTATTTATACAGCACCCTCAAAGAGCAATGGAAATCATCGTCAGTTGTTGTTTGTTTTTGACACACGATAGCATAAGTCACCTATTTCGCTCTGTCAGGTCATGGTGAGTAGTGCACTGTGGTAGAAAGAATGGACGCAACTTTTTAAGGATGTGCTGATTTTTTTATTTTTTGGTGTGGGTGTCAAGGCATGTTCCAGCATGAGTCCTTTTGACCAGCAGGCTGTGGAGGTCAGGCTGGGGGGGTGGTAGTGGTGGTTAGAGGAGGCAGTTCCCTCCTTGAGCCACTGGTCACTAATGTCTTGCCAGATACAAACACA
Organism: Phymorhynchus buccinoides; assembly: GCA_017654935.2. Classification (NCBI taxonomy): domain Eukaryota; kingdom Metazoa; phylum Mollusca; class Gastropoda; order Neogastropoda; family Raphitomidae; genus Phymorhynchus; species Phymorhynchus buccinoides. Next base: position 48,266,838 of record CM065694.1, read on the forward strand.
AACAGAAAGAACTAGAACGGTTAAAGACCACACCACATCACATGTCCAGAATCACGGTTTCACGTGTTTTCCCTCTCACGCCTGGTAAGAATCTTAGAATCTTCAAGCATAAGAGGAATGTGACCCCAGTGACGTGGGGGTCTTTAAAACACTTGATCAACCAGCCGCTCCTCTCTAATGTGTCTCTCTCCTCTCCTCTGTGGTCTCTCTCTCTCTCTTCTGTGCCGCTCCTCTCCTCTGTCCATCTCCTCTCTTATTCCCATCTTATCTTATAATTTTTTTTTTCTTCCTTAAAAGTGGTATTATTCTCAAAAAAATTGTCATTGCCTCAGAATTGTTTCCCTTTTTTCGTACTCAATTTAAGCCACCAATTCAAGTTCACCATTGTTAAGTATTATCCATGTTTGCTTTAATTCCCATTTTTGATATCTTTTTCAATTATTTCATGTGCCAAATTTTGTTCAATTATTTTTATTGATTGTTTTATGTCAAATGTTCTTACTTAATTGATGCATGGTATGAATGTGTGAGTGAGAGGCAAGGTGCAAAGAAAAGCTATTGTAGCTTATCCTTTTTAACCTCAATAAACATTCCTATTCGTCCTCTCTCTCTCTCTTCTTCTCCTACTTAGCGGAGGTAACAACAACACAACAACAACCACATTGGCTGCAACCATGTTCAATTTAACAGACATTGATTATTAGCAGAGCTAACAATGCTGATACTTGAGTGCAACAAGACAAGGGGCTTATCGAACGCACTCTACAAATAGACCTATACTAAAAAAAAACCCACACAACAGACCAACAAAGATCAAAGAAACAACAAACCCAGATCAAACATGTTTAACCACCTTCCTCGTCAAATCCACTGTTGCAAGGTGGTCGCGTACTCCGAAGCTTCAACGTCACATCCTCGTCTTCTTCTTCCTCCTCCTCCTCGTTCTTTCTTCTCCTCCTCCTCTTCCCTTCTCCTCCTCTTCTCTCCATCGTGCCTCTTTATCGTCGTTAATAATGTGTGACTTCTGCAGGCACGCTCCGTATACCGACCACTGCCCCCCACTGTCTTCCTCTTCTCCTTCTCTCCTCTCGCCTCTGCGGCTTGAGACTGTCTCGCGGATAGAAGGAGTGAGGTGCTGGCGGCGGAAAGCGGAAGAGACAGAACTTAGGTCCAGTCGTTTCCCGTTTGGCACGAGCTCCAGCGCTTCTCTCCCCTTCCCTCTTCCTTCGCTGAGCCATGAGGGTAGGGCGCATTGGTGGATGAACAGGTATTGCTCCTGTGGGATTTTAGTAATATGGGAAATTAATGGTAAAAAAAAAATAGCTTTGAAAATTTACTTTTTTTTCTTTTTCTTTTAGCTTCTTACATTATTTTTTCATTTGAATTCATTTGCTACTCACATGTCCGTTGTGTTTTCTATCCCCTGGTGATCTGTTGTTCACCAGTCGTCAAACAATAGTTTTCCAAACCGTACCGAAGCACAATATAAGCTTCTAGCTTGTTGTTGCTGATGATTTGATATCTATCTCTGTTCATGTGCTGATCTAATAAAAGTCGCTTACACCCAGAATAAATAAACACGTTGGCTGCGTGTCAATCAAGTCAATCAACATTTATTTTCCTTAAAAAAACACTAATTCTTTGCTTGCATGCACTAAACACACATAATAACTTGGAAATATGACATATGCATAATATACAGTAAATACATCATAAGAATTAAATTACAATGCAATATCAAACCACCCACACACACCACCCTCACACAGACAGCACCCCTCCCCTTCCCCACACATATATGTGGGTGTGTGTGTTTGTGTGTGTGTGTGTGTGTGTGTGAGAGAGAGAGAGAGAGAGAGAGAAGAGAGAGAGAGAGAGAGACGACAGAGAGAGAGTGTGCAATTGTGTTTGTGTGAGTGTCTACATGTGTGCGCACTCGTGTGTAGCCTATGCTGTATGCTGCGATCGGCCTCCCGCGCCCATGCCGCACGCATGTCAGTATGATTATTTGAAAGTCAACGTACCAAGGTTTGAACCATGAGGCATCGGTTGTGTCCGCAGGCGCAGGACTAATGCATAGACGTCCACCTCGTCGTCATGGGTCTCTCTTTGAATAACTGCCCTGACTAGTCCACGCAATGAAGCAACGGTGCGACCCACACTCGGCGCTGCAAAGACCACACAATGTAAATCCGTTAAAAAAACGTCCTCACGGTCCTGAAACCAGACACATATGGAGATTAGTAGGTATATAAAGAGGTGGGAACGATCCTGGAGCAATGCCCAGAGGCGTGCAACTCCAGGTAAAGTCCCAAATTTTTAACGATAGATGTTACAAACTACGTTTGATACAACTACTCTATATAGCCTACCCCCAAAAGTAGCCGGCTCACACACACACACACACACCACTCTTAAAGACCCACCAGATCTGTGTCGAAGCACGGGTGTCACGTGTTTTCCCCTTTATACTGGTAAGAAATCTTGTTTATTTGAGCATGTTTGACTCCCAGACAAATGCCCCAATTGAAAACGAAACATCATTTTAAACGACCCTCAATTTGAAGTTGGGGTGGGCAATTTTTCCGTTCATCCAAACAACCTTATTATCACTGACTGCAACATTCCCATATTCTCGGAGGAAAAGGGTAGGTTAGGAATCACCTATGGTTACTGACACGAAATTTTGGGGCAGTGAGTTGGAATGCCTCGTGCCTTCCATAACGGGGAGTCTGGACGACCCCTCCAACCTCCACTAGTCTCTCCCCATGGGGATACCCGGGGGAGGGGGGGGGTCCATAAAAATAGTTTCCATCTTCTGGAAGTTCTGTCTTGTAACTTCCAACTAATCTCTCTCTCTCTCTTGACTCTGGCCTTTTCCTGTTGCTTACTGTCATCTACTTGACTATCTTCTGACTTATTGGCCCATTCTCTTTTGCATTTTTTTTGCTTTCCAAATATTTGCTTCTCCTTTGAGGGCTCCTCCCGAAATCGGAATGTGGTCGGCTGGATGCAACGCAAGGAGGGGAAGACCAGTGGAAAACTGAAAACCGACACATACTATGTCCTCTTACTCAGTATTTCCATAATGGTCTGTGAACGCAGGAGAAAAGAAGACCCGAAAGTGAAAGAAAAACCAGACTTTACGAAATCGAGATTCCCCCAAAAAAACAAGAAAAAAAAAAAGAGATGCACTAACAGCGCCGCACTCTCCAGGAGGGAGGCAGCCCGATTTCATACCATTACCATAACGACATCCACCACTCACCCTCTTTCCCCCCCCACACACACCACCACCACCCACTACCTTCACCACCCACGCAACCCCCCCCCCCCCGCCTAAACACCCTTCTCCATTTACCACCCTCGCCAAAAGGGTCTGTCCCTGTATTGCGCTATCTCCAGGATCGAACCAACTACTTCATAAATAAGAACATCTCCCATAATATATGTGCCCCGGCACCACGAAAGGACTTTTGGTGTCAAAATGACGCATTCTGATACAAAAGGCACAGTTCGAATTCTTCAGGGCGATTCTCTTTTTTGCATGAGATAAACCATTCTTGCTAATTTTTGTTGTTGCAGAGTTATGAGCATTTAAAGTGGTAAGGGAACATGTCCGTCCATTTTGAGAAATCACGTCTAAATTCTAGCCTATGTAATGATATAAAAACCATTCTTGTAACTTTTGTTGTTGCAGAGTTATGAGCATTTAAAGTTGGTAAGGTCACTGTCGGCCATTATGAGAAACCATTTAAAGTCAAGTCTAGCCTCACTGTCGGCCATTTTGAGAAACCACAGTCTAAATTCTACTAGCCTATCCTAACTTAACAAAATGCAACGACCTAAGTAATTTTAAAGCACTTTTTTGGGGGAGTTTTGAGAGCCCATATTAAAGATGATCCTTTATGGGTACGAAAGATAAGATGTTAGAGAGCACAAAAATACCCATCTCAAAATTGATAAAAAAAATTTTTTTTATTTTTGACTTTGCAAGCCTGTTGTGAGAAAACTAGCCCAGCGACTTAATGTCCCTTTCGTGGTGCTGGGTCACATATATATATATATGTACCTGAACCAGGTCGGAGGACGTTAAATACGTTTTCTTTCACCCTGCCCCACCCCCACCCCCACAAGGGGTGGGAAGGTGGCAGAGTGGTTAAGACGTTCACCTGCCAATTTCATTGCACGAGTGACCTGGGTTCGAATCCGGGCTTCGTCCATTTATTTTCCTTCTAGTTCGACGAGAAAATCGAACTGAACGTCAAGCCCGCTCACTTTCATCATGGCTCAGTCAATTGTCTGTTTTGTAGAGTGGCACAGCGGTAACGCGTTCGCCTCATGTCAAGTAAACCTGAGTTCGAACCTGGGTACAGGGGATTTTCTCTCTCACTTTACACTAGGCCTTACGGTCTGAACGTGGAGTCTTTCGGATGAGACGATAAACCGAGGTCCTGTGTGCCCATGCGGCACTTAGCATACGTTAAACCCAGTGACAACGAAAAATTTGTAATTTGGTCAAAATTTACCCACCCCCCCCTTTCCTTCCTCATCAGTCACACAAAAATCGGAAGCAAAAAAAACCCACGAAAAAACAACCAATTGCTGGCGTGCCTCTAGCTGCGACGCGCTCTCCAGGTGGGAGCAACCTGAATTTCACAAAGATGCCTCTGTGACTATAAAGTACCTAATAAAAATAATTAAAAAATAGAGCCCTTCGGATGGGGACTTAAAAAAAAGCTAGCGTGAGTGTGACCCACGCACCTCTATAATATACGCACGTAAAACTCCCAAGGCAGATAAAAGTCGGTAAGAGCAGGGAGAAATCCCACTGCCTGGCATGACTAAATTGAGGACTACTAGGTTTCCCAAGTTCGCCCTCCCCCCTCCTCAAACCCCCACCCCCCACCACAAACAAACAAACAAAGAACAAAAAAACAAGAATGGTGCTGCGTTCGCGACAACGCCCTCTCCAGGGCAGAACCAGCCCGAATTCCACAGATGTCTCCATACCATGACTAGTATAATATACCAAAATACAACAAATACACTCTGGTAGTTAACCCTTTCACCGCCAGCCATATTTCAGCCAAATATTTCCATTAAATTTACCTGGGTAGAGAACAAAATCCATCTGCAGTATTATTGGGGATTCTTCTGTGACATATATAAAATAAGGTCTATCCTTACTTCCCAAAACTAAGACAGTAGGGTCTTTGGATAATAGACCCCGATTTGATGCCTTTTAGTGACGTAGGTGTTAAATCACTGTGGTGCTAAAACGCGACTTTGGCGGTGAAAGGGTTAAAGACCCAACAGATCAGGTGTCAAAATCACGGGTTTCACGTGTTTTCCCTCTTATAGCTGGTAAGGAATCTTGTTTTGACACAGGTTTGGCTCCCATACTAATGCCCCCAAATTGAAAACGAAACATCATTTTAAAGAGTAGCCTCAATTCGAAGTTGGGGACATTTGTATGTGGGTCACAGCTACCCAGAAAAAAACCCAAGGGACTTAATCGTGGTGGGTCAGTGTGTCTTTAAGCTAACCTGCAGTGGATGACGGCGGGGTGTGCGGGGTGGTCATCCAGGTGCCCACGGACTATGGTGACGAAATGCAGCACGGAGTGCATGAGCGACACGTCCGCCGTCTTGTCCGGCCATATGAGGTAGTGCAGGTGGACCACTGTCTTCTCCTCTGTGGCCTCTCCCTGCACGCACACAGACAGACAGACAGACAGACATAATACATACACACAAAACAGATAGACAGACACACACACAGACAGAGACATACACACAGAGACATATACACATATGTAATATACACACATACACACACAAATAGACACACACAGACATAATACATACACACAGAGACACACACTTATTCACACACATACATCAAAAGAAAGTCATACACACACACACACACACAAGATTCAAAATTCAAGATAAGTTTAATGTTTTGCAAAACACACACACACACAACACACACACACAAGAAGAAAGAAATACATGCATACAAACGACATGTATAGGCCCAGACACATGTGCGCACATACGCAAGAGAGTGGGAGAGACTGAGAGAATGAGATAGGGTGTGTGTGTGTTTGAGAGAAAGAGAGAGAGAGAGAAAGAGAGAGAGAGTCACACAGACAGAGACAGAGAGGATGAGAGAGTGTGTGTTTGAGAGAGAAAGAGAGAGAAGAGAGAGTGTGTGTTTGAGAGAGAGAGAGAGAGAGAGAGAGAGAGAGAGAGAGAGAGAGAGAGAGGGGAGGGAGAGAGAGGCACAGACAGAGAGGATGAGAGAGAGAGTGTGTGTGTTTGAGAGAGAAAGAGTGAGAGAGAGAGGTATATACAGAGATGAGAGAGAGAGAATGTGTGTTTGCGGGCGCAGAGAGAGAGAGAGAGAGAGAGAGAGAGAGAGAGAGAAAGAGAGAGAGAGAGAGAGAGAGAGAGAGAGAGAGAGACAGACAGAGACAGAGATACTCAGGCAAAGAGTCTTACTTCAGTTTTCTTGAGGGTGATGGTGGTAACGTTGTAGTCGTCATAACATGTAACGGACGTGGAGGTCACAGTGATGTCTTCCTGATCCTCGCTCTCCCCCTCCTCCTTCGGCCAGTACTGCTCGCACTTCACCTGAATATCGTCATAAGCTAGAACACCAAGGCTACATCCCAAATGTTGTCATGCTCTGCATAGTTATGCGGGGGATTATTTTATCAGTCTTTAGCCGGCGACAAGCTCCTAGCATAGCATCATCACGCAGTCTCCCAAATCCTCCGCCGAAGTCGGAGCAGTGTGGTTGCCCACATGGCGGGGTAATCAGAAAATGGTCGCACGCGTAAATATTCGCATCCTTAGCTGGTGCGTTTGTACCATAGTGTTCAAGCGCTTCGGTTGTTGGGATGATCCCTGGAGTCTTAAAGTCAGGGTGCGACAACAACAACGACAACAAGACACGCATACTTTTCCATTGTCTTTCGGCATGGTGAGCATGATAATAGCTGTTATGTTCTGCTCCCACACCATTCTCACATATTGATACACACACACACACACACGCATGTGTGCGCACACACACAAACACATGCACACAGGGTGTGTGTTTGATGGGTGTTTCCAGGGTTTCTGGAAACCCCCCCTCCCTCCCTTACGAATCACTTGTTCCGCCCCTGCACACACACACAAATACCCCCCACCCCCCACACACATAAAAACACCCACACCCCCCACAAAAACACACACACTACACGCACCCTTCCGTTCTCCTTGGGCATGGTGAGCATGACAATAGCTGGCACGTTCTGCTCCCACACCATTCTCCAGAAGTCGGGGATGGTGAAGGGCAGGGGGCCTTGGGCGGCCACGTACTCATCATCACGACTGTAGCCCTGTAGGAATAAAACACCCTAGAGTCTAAATAAAGGAAAGTTCTACACGCACACACACACACACACACACACACGTACACGCCAAATGTATGTACGCACACACACGCACGCGCACGCACACAAACACACATGAGCACACATACACACACAAGGAGATATAATTATAAGATGATCAACCATCAACTCTGGCTGCGATGTTTATTTGAGATAATTAGCAGAGAAGGGATCCCATCTACATGTAAAAACTTGTAAAGCTTTAATAACACATGCGCGCAACGCACACACACACACACATGCACACTCGCGCGCACGCACACAAACACATGAGCACACACACAAGGAGATGTAAACCATCAACTCTGGCTGCGATGTTTATTTGAGATAATTATCAGAAGGGATCCCATCTTGTAAAGCTTTAATAACACATGCGCGCGCGCGCGCACACACACACACACACTTGCGCGCACACACACACACACACACTCGCGCGCACGCACACACACACACACTGCACTCGCATGCCACACACACACACACACACACACTCGCACTCACGCACACACACACATTACTGCATGTCCTTTTTTTTCCTTCTTAGTTTCGCTTACATTTTTAGATGCCAGATGCTTAGATGCCATTTTGTTACTTGTCATTATTTGCTTAGATGTCATTTTGTCATTATTTGCTTTGATGTCATTTGTCATTATTTGCTTAGATGTCATTTTGTCATTATTTGCCTTGAAGTCATTCGTCATTATTTGCTTAGATGTCATTTTGTCATTATTTGCCTTGAAGTCATTCGTCATTATTTGCTTAGATGCCATTTGTCATTCGTCATTATTTGCTTAGATGTCATTTTGTCATTATTTGCCTTGAAGTCATTCGTCATTATTTGCTTAGATGCCATTTGTCATTATTTGCATTTGTCATTATTTGCTTAGAGGTCATTTTGTCATTTGTCATTATTTGCTTAGATGTCATTTTGTCATTATTTTCTTATTTTGTCGTGTTGTCATTATTTGCTTAGATGTCATTTTGTCATTATTTTCTTAAGAGGTTATTTTGTCATTTGTCATTATTTGCATAGTGGTCATTTTGTCATTTGTCATTATTTGCTTATGTCATTTTGTCATTATTTTCTTAGTGGTCATTTTGTCATGTCATCATTTGCTTAGTGGTCATTGAATGTCACTGGGTGTCCCACTGACCGGCATGTAGTTGGCATTGATGTAGTCACTGTCCTCCTCATTGGGGGACAGCTTGACACGGCTGTGGTCGTCTGAAATTAATCACATTAATCATGTGTCATGCGTCTCAGAAAACAAGAACGGTTGCAATAATCTCAAGGGAAGGGACCCCCCCCCCCCCCCCCACCCCGCACCACGCACGCACACACTCTTTGTTTCTATTGACTTTCTTTTAAAAAATGATCAAATAAACAAAGAAATAATTCAAAATTGTCTTTCATGTTGTGGATACTGGTGGAATGCATAACAATAGACATAAATATGCCCTAAACAGAAAATTGATATTTTGGAGGTTGTTGACTATTTTGGGCTTTTGCTCAAAAACATTCTGAGCGACTTATGTAGGTTTTTCCCGTGCACCATCACAATAATACACAATGACGGATGTGTGTCAACACAATGCAACGTCATCGTCATGAGATTAGAGAAGGACTCACAGGCCACGACGTCAGCGTAACGGTTCTTGCTGAGGTTCACACTCCGGAGGCCAGTCTGTCGGAGGAAAGACTTGCTGCTGATGCAGATGTCCTGTGAGACAAGATTCATTTAAAGGCACACTGACCCACCACGATTAAGTCCCTTGCTTTTTTTCTGGGTAGTTGTGACCCACATACAAATGCCCCCAACTTCAAATTGAGGCTGCTCTTTAAAATGTTTCGTTTTAAATTTGGGGGCATTTGTACGGGAGTTAAACCTGGTCAAAACAAGATTTCCTACCAGCTATAAGAGGGAAAACACCTGAAACCCGTGATTTTGACACGTGATCTGGTGGGTCTTTAAAGAGATTTTCACACCAATGAAATTGGGGAGGAGGGAGGGGGGAAGGGGGAGGGGGAAGGCAACCCTGCCCCAGCCTGTATTGTGGACTTGCCCTGCCTTGGGGTAATTACGTACGCCTACGTAATAGAGAGTGGGTGTACTTGGAGCAGCATGCAGAAACCCCCCCGATTTTATGCTTTATTAACTGAATTTTCTATAAACGTACGTATGTTGTCAACAGCATTAAAAAAAAACATACAACAAAACCAGAAGACAAACAAACGGGAACAACTGTGTTTATTCAGTTTCGGCAGATATTTCGGACACAACGTGGTCCTGTGACGATGCCTAGATCTCCTTATGCCAGAAAAGAGTCACATCTAAAACGCAGCATGGACAGTGATTAACATTCAAAGAAATTTTAAAAAGATCAGAAAAAATGAAAAAAACAAAAAAACAATGGACATTGGAAAATAGGTCAGAAAGCTCACACTGCTCCACTTTATCCCTCCCATGTATGTGGTCCACACATTTACCCAACTACTGGCGTAAAAAAACGGAGCTTCTACAAGTTTCAGTTAGTGTGCCATTTATCACGACAAAAACTGAAAAGTAGACGGACCTGCCCCGTTCTCCCCTACCAAAGTCCTCACTAAATGGCGACCAGTTGACAGCAGTGTTCACATCTTTTATTTCAGCACTGTGGTTACGCAAAACTGCAATTAGCATCGCCACATCCTGCAGTGCTTTTCAGTTTTAATGCTGGAGAGATCACTTATTAGCAACGAGGTGTGTGTGTGTGTCTGTGTGTGTGTGTGCGTGTGTGTGTGCATGCGTGTGTATGTGTGCGTGTGTGTCCGCCGTCCGCACGAGCGCGTGTGTGTAGCGATTCTAGCGTGAATTCTATATTTTCTTTACGCATTAATTTGTTTCCTAATTTATTATATTGCAAGCATGTAGGGTCATTTTTAAAAAAAGACTAAGCACAGTCAATGCTCGTTATGATGACGATGGTGACGAATTTGATGATGATGATGATAATGAAACGACGATGATGATGATGATGATGATAATGGTGGTGGTGATGATGATGATGATGATAATGACAACGACGATGATGATGATTATAATGACGACAACGATGATGATGATAATGCTGCTGCTGATGATCGCGATGAATTTGATGATGATGATGATGATTATTATTATAATGATGTTGATGATGATGATGATGTTGATGATGATAATTGTGATGATGATGATGATGTTTATAATGATGTTGATGATGATGATGATGATGTTGATCATGATGTTGATGATGATGACGACGATGATGATGATGATTAAAACAAAGGCCGTACTTCATATTCTTCCATCAATGTGGCCTGCTGGTCTCGCTGTTTATCTTTGATGATGGATTCCAGAGAAGCCAGTTTCATAGGACGTCTGTCAAAACAAAACAAATAATAATTTTTTTTAAAAACCAACTCATTGGCATTTTCGGGAATGGTTAAACATTAACACGAAAGATGAAAAAGACAACAACAACAGTATTACAAGAACAAAGAATAATAACCGACCTTACGTAAAAAAAAAGATGATTATCATTATAAACTACAATGTGATTTTTATGTTATCTCCACTGCTACTAACCTACTACTACTTCTACATACTACTACTACTGGACTTGAAAGGCATCCCGGAAGGCGGAGCCCATCCCTCTCTCCTTCCGCCGCCTTTTAACCTTCCCTGAACGAATCAGGTACCCATTCACTGCTGGCTAACTCCTGTAGATTCCTTGAGGAGGATAGGGACTCAACCACTACACCGCGTCAACGGACTATGTTCTGGGCACCCCCCCCCCCCCCCTCAGTAATGTTCTGTCCAGTATCCCTCATTTATTTCTCCACTGATCTTCTCCAGATCTGCTTTGGCCTTCCCACTCTTTTCTTGTGGATACTACTACTACTACTGCTGCTGCTGCTACTACTACTACTACTATTAGTACTACTACTACTACTACTACTGCTACTACTACTACTACTACTACTGCTGCTGCTGCTGCTGCTACTACTACTACTACTGCTATTTCTGCTGCTGCTATTACTACTACTACTACTGCTGCTGTTGCTGCTACTACTACTGCTACTATATACGTAGTAAGATTTGACGTGGTGACAGCCCTGACATGGCCTTAGTTGTCGACGGGGCTATAATTTTAATCTTAAGCTACTGCTACTGCTGCTACTACTACTACTACTCTACTACTACTACTTGAAAACTTGAACTGTATTACTACTCTGTGTGTGTGTGTGTGTGTGTGTGTGTGTGTGTGTGTGTGTGTGTGCATGTGCGTGCGTGTGCGTGCATGCGTACGAGAAAGAAAGGGAACGTTGCGTGCAAGCATAATGTTTATTTTAATTTATAATGCATTATTATTTGTTTGCCTTTAATTTTCTTGCTCTCGATGCAAAGCGCACTGAGCTCATGAGAGAAATGGCGCTATATAAATTCACACTACTACTACTGCTACTACTGCTGCTGCTGTTGTTTCAGCAACGAAAGAGTTAATAGTCTCAGCCCATTCACTACACATTGCTGTCATGGACTTGGTACTGCATCAAAGATGGATTTGAGGGGGGTTACAGGGGTTCCACCCCCTCAGACAAAAAATGGAAAGAAAAAGAGGGAGACAAATTGTAGTTCCATGCTACAGTTATTCTCTCACGAGAAGCCTTGATTGCATCTTTTACATTCAAATCATCATCAGCTTCTGGGAGACAATCCCCCCAGACCCATCACCCCACCCCAACTGACCACTTGGAGCTACCCCCTCCCCTCTTCCTTGACTGGCTGATCCGCCCCAAACATGGTTGTATTTTTATGCTTTTTTGTTGTCTCCTTTCAATTCACATCATGTTTTATTTCATTCATAGATTTTTTTATATCATTGATTATGATTATGTTTAAAAATAACAATAATAAAGTATTTTTGTAGGATTTACTAAGTCATGTAATTTAACCTATCCATCCATTTGTCTTGTCCGTGCGCTTCCGCCCCCCCCCCCCCCCCCTCCCGGTTTGTTGGCAATCCTGCCCCCCCCCCCCGGCTTGAAAACGTTCCTACGCCACTGCGACTACTACTACTACTACTACTACACTGTAATGTAGATATACATTGGAACAGCCACAAAGTGGATTTCAAGATGGCTTAACAATAATATTATAAACAAAACAGATACATGCTATGAACAGATACAGAGGCAGACAATCAGACCTTCAGAGTAAGGGTAACGTAAGACAGACAGACAGACAGACGTGGAGGCAGGCTGTGCATACGTAGGGGGAGGCTTAGTGATGTCTTTCATTCGCATGGTGACCACCCCGGACCCTGATTCCACAGCGTCAAGGGAGCTGCTGTTCTTCCTGTAATCAATCGAACGATCAATCAATCAATCAATCAGTCAGTTAATCCATCCATCCATCCATCCATCCATCCACTGATCCACTAATGCATCCATCCATCCATCCACCCATCAATCAATCAATGTAGGCCCACATGTGCATGCGTTTCTCTAGCATACTTTCATTTCCCTCGTCTCTTGGAAAAACAATCAGTCAGACGCAATCAGTCAGGAGTTTGGCTAAGGCAACTATTAAAACCAGGATGGAAAATTGCAAATTAGTCTAAACTGCCAATCGGATTGGTAGCTTAGGCTAATTTGCATTTTCCATCCCGGTGTTGCATAAAATATTTAACCCATGAAATACATACTCTTTTTCCTCATTCAAATTGTTAGCTGTTTGGGAAAGATTCGCCCCTAAATACATCCAGAGGCGTCTTGCGGCATGCATGAAGAACAGAAGATTCATCATTAAATGTTGAGAAGTCAGGGATATTTTTTATAATATTTACTATTATTTATTTTTGTTTGCACAGGTGGTTGTTTATATCGTTCGCCATTTTGAAAAATATGAAAATAAGTGGCATGGCTTTGTACATCGATTTCTCGGGTCTTTCGTAAAAATAGTTCCCCCACCTTTTGGAAGTTCTGCGCTTGTAACTTCCTCTAATCTGCCACTCTCCTTGACTCTGCCTTTTCCCTTTGCTTTCTGTCATCTACCATCTTTCTGACTTATTGGCCCATTTTCCTGCCTTTTAAAAAAAGAAAATTTCCCAAAATAAAGGAGCTCTCCTTTGAGCTCCTCCGAAATCGGAATGTGTTGGCTGTACGCAGCGGGGAGACCAGTGAAAACTGAAAACCGGACACATACGTACCTTACCCATTATGGCCATATGGCCTGGGAACGCAGAAGAAGAAAAAGAAGCAGCAGCAGCTAAAAAATAGAATAGTACGATTTAGCTTTATGGAAAGAAAAAATGCCGTATACAGTCCTATGTAAAAAATAATCATACTGAAGTAAGGGATAGATTATTTCAAGAGTAGGGTTTTGTTGTTGTTGACGTACCCTGGCTAAAAGACTCCAGGGATCATCCCAACAACTGAACCACTTGAGCAATATGGTACAAGCTCATCAGCTATGGATGAGAACATTACCTGCACAGCCGTTTTTTGATTACCCCGCCACGTGAGCAGCCACACTCCGTCCTCAGGGGAGTAGGGTTCTAAATGTTCTGCCTTTATCTCCACACACAGTTTGCCTTGGCTGGTTTTGTTGGAGATACTAGGGTACTGGTTAGATAATGACCATAGTCATGTAAGAAAACGAGACTGAAATCATTTTGAAATAATCAGCAGAGGAAAATGTCAAAAAATTAATGACCTAGCAAGTATTCTTATTTTATTCACATACAATTCGCACATTTTGTCACAATAGAGTTCTTAAAACCCTTTCATCGCCACTGTCGCCTCTTGGCACCACAATGATTTAGCCACAATGATTTAACACCTACGTCACTGAAAGGCATCAAATGAGGGTCTGGTATATCCAGTGACCTTAATATTATCTTAATTTTGGGAGGTAAGGATAGGCCCTATTGTATGGATGTCACAAACCGAAAGGACGTTAGTGGCAGGATCGTCACGAGAACAGGGGTACGATGTTAGTGGCACGAGAACGGGGGGGGGACAACGTTAGTGGCAGGTTTGTCACGAGAATGTTTCGTCACGGGGAAATTTAGTGGGGGGGGGACGTTAGTGACATGTTCGTCACGAGAGAAATAGTGGCAGAACCACTAGAGAACGTAGTGGCAGCGTGGTGAGTGCACGGACAGCCGAAATAGTGACAGAACCACTAGAGAACGTAGTGGCAGCGTGGTGAATGCACGGACAGCCGAAATAGTGACAGAACCACTAGAGAACGTAGTGGCAGCGTGGTGAGTGCACGGACAGCCGAAATAGTGACAGAACCACTAGAGAACGTAGTGGCAGCGTGGTGAGTGCACGGACAGCCGAAATAGTGGCAGAACCACTTGAGAACGTAGTGGCAGCGTGGTGAGTGCATGGACAGCCGAAATAGTGACAGAACCACTAGAGAACGTAGTGGCAGCGTGGTGAGTGCACGGACAGCCGAAATAGTGACAGAACCACTAGAGAACGTAGTGGCAGCGTGGTGAGTGCACGGACAGCCGAAATAGTGACAGAACCACTAGAGACACGTAGTGGCAGCGTGGTGAGTGCACGGACAGCCAATAGAAATAGTGGCAGAACCACTGACAGAGAACGTAGTGGCAGCGTGGTGAGTGCATGGACAGCCTAAATAGTGGCAGAACCACTAGAGAACGTAGTGGCAGCGTGGTGAGTGCAGCCAAAATAGGACAGCCGAAATAGTGACAGAACCACTAGAGAACGTAGTGGCAGCGTGGTGAGTGCACGGACAGCCGAAATAGTGACAGAACCACTAGAGAACGTAGTGGCAGCGTGGTGAGTGCATGGACAGCCTAAATAGTGGCAGAACCACTAGAGAACGTAGTGGCAGCGTGGTGAGTGCATGGACAGCCTAAATAGTGGCAGAACCACTTGAGAACGTAGTGGCAGCGTGGTGAGTGCACGGACAGCCTAAATAGTGGCAGAACCACTTGAGAACGTAGTGGCAGCGTGGTGAGTGCACGGACAGCCGAAATGGCAGAACCACTTGAGAATGTAGCGGAAGCGTAGAGCCCACGACAAGAATGTGTGTTAAGTCCTCTCACGCTCATTTTGTCCTTATGTGCACATTCGTCTAAAATGACCCTGTTTCTGCTTTTTTGTGTGTGTATTTATTGCAAGTATTTATTTCATTACTCGCCATGCTTACATTACCACACACAATTTGAAGCCATTCTTACCCACTGGTTCATGAGATACAGCTCGGACATGAAGGAAGGACATTTCGGTTTTGTGAGTCTTCCTTGGCGGAGGTTTGCACTGGCGGTTCAAAATTCAGGATCTGAATAGGTTGTGACATGCTGATCAAGAATACATATATATCGGTATGGGAGACCCTAGGCGCATTGTACATCAAGGTATCCGCGAGAGGACAAATGTTCGCGAAAGGACTTAACAAACGTGACTCAATGTACAATTTGTTTTTAGCTGTAGGTCTCCACTCCTCAGACCGTAGTGATCACAGTCGTGTCTGCAGTCGCACTTGAGGAGGAGGATTTTCAACGACCTCGATCGCCACATTCTCCAGATATTAAAGGGGCACCCTGACGGATGAGTTTTTGTTTTTGTTGTTGCAAGAAACACGTCGAGATCACCAGGGAAACACCCTTTACAGAGATCGCAACACTCGCTTTGCTCTGGTTGTCTAGAAATCAAAACCGTCAAATCAGCGATTCCTCTTTGGCGGAGGTGCTGGAAGTCAAATTCTTTCAATGATGTCAGCCTGAGCTTAGTAGACCAAATCGTTTGCACAAAATTTCCACAACACAAGCCTTTTATTTATTTTGTTTACAATTTAATACACTTTACCAAAAGGAGTTTCGCTCACAACAAAGGAAATAGCTCCATTTATTTTTTTACTGCACTACAAAGAAGAAAAAGCTTCAACCACAATGAGTGGCCTCCCCCCCCCATTCAAAATGGCTTCTCTCTCTCTCTCTCTCTCTCTCTCTCTCTCCCTGTAGGAAGCCAGAACAAAGTGAGTGTTCCAATCCTCGAAAGACTGTCTTTCTGGTGATCTCGACGTGTTTCTTGCAACAACAAAAAACTCAGGATGGAAGGACGTGGTGGGGGGTTCTCATCACGTGTGATGGTGGGCTTAACCCAGGCCCACCCTGACCTACCGTGGTCTGTACACCCCGCAGTAGAGGGCCCCCAGAAGGACCAGCACCAAGACAGCAAAGCCCAGGACAATGCCCAGCACAGCGCCCCCCCCCCCCTCCTGACCTACCGTGGTCTGTACACCCCGCAGTAGAGGGCCCCCAGAAGGACCAGCACCACCACCAAGACAGCAAAGCCCAGGACAATGCCCAGCACAGCACCCCCCCCCCCCCCCCCCCCCTGACCTACCGTGGTCTGTACACCCCGCAGTAGAGGGCCCCCAGAAGGACCAGCACCAAGACAGCAAAGCCCAGGACAATGCCCAGCACACAGCGCCCCCCCCCCCCCCCCCCCCCCCTGACCTACCGTGGTCTGTACACCCCGCAGTAGAGGGCCCCCAGAAGGACCAGCACCAAGACAGCAAAGCCCAGCACAGCGCCCCCCCCCCCCCCTCCTGACCTACCGTGGTCTGTACACCCCGCAGTAGAGGGCCCCCAGAAGGACCAGCACCAAGACAGCAAAGCCCAGGACAATGCCCAGCACAGCGTCTTGCCCCCCCCCCCCCCCCCCCCTGACCTACCGTGGTCTGTACACCCCGCAGTAGAGGGCCCCCAGAAGGACCAGCACCAAAGCCCAGCACAGCGCCCCCCCCCCCCCCCCCCCTCCTGACCTACCGTGGTCTGTACACCCCGCAGTAGAGGGCCCCCAGAAGGACCAGCACCAAGACAGCAAAGCCCAGGACAATGCCCAGCACAGCGCCCCCCCCCCCCCCCCCCCCCCTGACCTACCGTGGTCTGTACACCCCGCAGTAGAGGGCCCCCAGAAGGACCAGCACCAAGACAGCAAAGCCCAGGACAATGCCCAGCACAGCGCCCCCCCCCCCCCCCTGACCTACCGTGGTCTGTACACCCCGCAGTAGAGGGCCCCCAGAAGGACCAGCACCGAGACAGCAAAGCCCAGGACAATGCCCAGCACAGCCCCGCCGGACAGCGAGTCATTATCTGCACGGGAAACAACGATTGTTAATTACTATTAGTAGTAGTACAGGGTTCCCACAGATCTCTAAAAGAAAAATTCAAGCATTTTTCCAGGACAATTCCAGGACCATATCGGTAAATTTCAAGGACTAAACATACAACAGACAAACCCCTATTTTACGACCCTCTGTTAAGCGACCACCTCTCATTTGAGACCGGATTTGTTGGCACGGATGCATTTTACTATGTAAACGACCTCTCTTAAACGACTTCCTCTAAAACGCGACTTACGACCGCCATTTTGTTGGTTTTTACGACCGTTGCTGTCGTCTGCATAGACTTCGAGCAAAGGGAAACAACCACGGTCAAGGGCCTGAAAGCGGAGTCGCTTCCCTTGTTGTAGAAAAGATGGCGGAGAGCGTAGGAAAAGCACGAAAACCACTGACTTTGAAAAAGAAAACCACTGACTTTGGACGAGAGTGGAGGTGATTAAAAGAAGTCGGCAAAGTGAAACTGTAATATCGATTGCACAATCCTATGGAGTTGGAAAGACCCAAATCCAGTTTTAATATGTCATTGTATGTGTGCATGAAGAAGAGAGTATGAACTGTGCTGAACTTTTTCTTTCTACGGCTGCCAGTGAAAACCTCCGCTTAAGTCTGCAAAGTAGTGAAACAAATTGCGGCGTCTTGTATGTTTATTTACATTTCTATTAAGAAATACATAATTTGCTAAGGAATCCCTTTTCCGAAACTTCCATGATCGGGAGCTTAAACAACACTTTATGGAAGATTCAGGTTTAAGTATTTTGGGGAGCATGGTTTCTTTGTAGATTTTATCAAAATGTTCGAAAGAAGCTCTTTGTAAGAGAGAATAATCTTCTTGCAAACTCCAGGGAATGTGAATCGATCAATCATTCATGAGAGAGAGAGAGAGAGAGAGAGAGAGAGAGAGAGAGAGAGAGAGAGAGAGAGAGAGAGAGAGATGAACAATGAACAATGAACAAATTGTTTAACCCTCTTGTGCCTGACGCTGTGCTCTCAATCACCTCTGAAATCCTAACCCAAGGGACGTCACTCCGTACAAAAGGGGGGGTAGTGTCAGAAAAATAATAAAATAAAATATACTCTACCAGATTTTGTGGGGTTTTTTGTTTTGAATGTGTTGCCGAGATGTCTGTCTGATTTGCAAAATGAATTTCAAGATGTTATGGGGATGCATGGCTCCACAAAAAAAATCAAATTGCCAAAGTGTAGTCGCAAACTGCATTCACTAGTCATTCACTGCCTACTTTTGCAGACTGTTGAAGCCTAAGACGACTGAAATGGAAATGTAGATCAAAATCATTCACTTACCCTTTCACTTCACGATCTTATAATTCCTATCTTTCACAAAAAAAGGAATTTTCATCGCTGTCATCACTCAGTGGATGCAATAACGACTCATCATCCATGATGTAAAAGTCGGGAAAATGCCGATGTCAGTAACACGACTTTAAAAATTTGCATCGATCGAACAAACACAAGTTCGCTGCCGAAATAGGTCAGAATACACTCCTTACTCATCACTTCACTTTTAAAAAAATAGGACTATTCATCGCTTTCCTCAGTCAATGGACGCCATAACTGTTCGTCATCCATATTGGAAAAATCGCAAAAATGCCGAAGTCAGTCACTAATTTTCAAAAATTCATATCTTTCAAACCAATCGGCCTAGAAGCCATTGCAAGCAACAGGACGGAAGTGTAATCCATAGCGAAAGTGAGGCTGAAGCGCTCACGTGACTGCCATGTGATAGAAACAAAATGGAAGCGCCCAAACTGGCCACGTGGAATCCGTACGTTCCCGAACGTTCTAGACGTTTCCGATCCGAATTTGTTTTGAACGTTCACGACCGTTCACCGCACAAGAGAGTTAATGATTAGGCCTTTGGCCCAAACCACTGGAGGTGAGATGAAAAAAAACCCAGGACAAATAGTAGTTGTCATAAATAAGAATGACATAATACACAAAGACATGAACAACGAAAGAGCTCAGATCAACAATAACTAGTTACGTCATCAACGATAACCGTCTCAACTGCAAGGATTTATGGACATAAGTGGCAACATTATCGACGATTACTGTTCTCATCAGCTTTCTCTTTAAAGTGACTCACACCCAGTTTTGTTATACCTTTTGCAGAGAGAGAGAGAGAGAGAGAGAGAGAGAGTAAGAGAGAGAGAGAGAGAGAGAGAGAGAGAGTGAGAGAGAGAGAGAGTAGACAGTAATACATACAGACAGACTGAAAGAGTCAGAGAGGAGATATGTACAAAATCCAACCCAACATCCACGTTCATACCTTTAGCTAATGTGGTGTTTTGTATTATGATGAGAGCAATGCATCCCCCTTCGTTACACTTCACCAACGAAACACTGAAACACACATACACAACAACAACAACTCACCACATGATAAATGGAATAACATTTTCTGCCATGCTTTTTTTTTCTCTTTGATGGAAAACTGATCAGCTTCAGTCTCATTTTCATATATAAACTGTAGCACATATGTGACTCAGCACCACGAAAGGGACATTAAGTGTCAAACTGACCATTCTGAAACAAAATATACATTTGAACACTTCAGACAATTCTCTTTCTAATGATTCAAGAGCCATTCTTGTATCTTTTTCCGTTCTCGAGTGATGACCATTTAAAGTTAGTTGGGTGAGCATCGGCCATTTTGAGAAAACACAGTCTAAATTCTAGCCTAGCTGTAGAAAATGCATTGACCTACTCGTTTTAAAACACTTATAAGACCATTTAGAGACCATAGTAAAGATGATCCTTTACAAATATGAAATGCTAGAGAACGCACAAATACCCATAACTCAAAATTGACCCCCAAAATGAGGTTTTTGACTTTGCAAGCCTGTTGTGATAAAGTAGCCCAGCGACTTAATATCCCTTTCGTGGTGCTGGGTCACATATACTCCGAAATAGAATATTGCGTAGATGAACATTCAAATGAGTTTCTCTTCTCTGAAGATTCCGTCTCAGCTCAGTTTGATATAAGTGTAGCCCATATATGCCAAAATGGAACATTTCTCTGAACAAGTTTTTCTTTCTTCATGAATAATTGTAGGAATGGCTTTTTCAAGTTCACGTATTACGCGCATATTTGCGCGGTGCATGAAACGCGCAAGAACACGAATTATGCGTAGTAATAATAATAATAACAACAATAATAATAAGAATACTAATACTAATAATAATAGTATATTTATATGGCGCTTTACCTCAAACGAGCCCAAAGCACTTGACAATCAAATGGTCATCAACAAGTAGGTAACAAAATTAGTATTTACGAATGACAGAAGCCAGCAACAACACATGTACAAAGCCAAACAGACACAGACGCAAACAGAGACACACAGACAGACCGACAGACACAAACACGCACACACACACACTTTGTCCAACTTCTTGCGAAGCATGATTTGTTGTCCCTTTTTCCTTAGATTTGTTTCCATTTTTAATGCATGCAAAATGTGTTTCCTTGCTTGTATGTATTGTGCTTGTACGAGACCACACTGTAATTTCACCTAACGTGATAATAAAGTATTTCTGACTTTTGACTTTGACGTCACACACGCCACAAAAAAAACCCAACACAACACAACGAAACACCTTCACACGCTGACTCACCTGTAAGTTCTCCCCTCGTCCAGTTTGCCGTCGCAGAATGCTTTTCCTGTGCAGCTGTCCTCATCCCCGAGAACGATGTCAGATGGCCCGTCCATCGCCTCTGCCACATAACACGGGAAAAGGGCACCATAATATCAATCTTCAAGCTATCCCTACCCACCTCCTCTATCGTTCAGTCTTCCACCTCCTCACTTCCATGAGGGGGGGGGGGGGGAGCGAGGGGAATGGAGTTTTACGTCCTCTTGGTCTGAATCAGACACATATGGGACATTTGTAAATACAAATATGGTGGGAACAATACTGGAGGCAATGCCCGGAGGCAGTACGAAACCAGTAAAGTCCCGATTTTTAAAAATTAATACAGATAGCTGTAGCGGTGACAGACCTGCCACATTCTGAGAATAAAAAAGAGGAGCGAGAATCTAGGGGCTGGCACTGGCCCCCCAGTAAAATCCATTGCCACTTCGAAATGTGCGGCCTTCTCTTTTGTTCTTCAAACATGCAGTCGTTTTTGTCAGTTTGAGATCCATTTTAGAGTAAGAAATATTGACCAGTCAATTTGAGATCCATTTTAGAGAAAGAAATATTGACCAATCTACAATATTTGTTGGTAATTTAGCCTTAGATAGGCCTATGCTTCGTGTAGCCCCTCACTGTCTCATGCTGACCCTTAGATGTCCATTAGCTGGTGCTTTGAATGCATGCTCTTTGTTGTGAAATTGAGTGGAAAATGTATACAAGACAGATTTTAAAATATAGGACCTGGGAAGGTTGCAAGAGGAGCTAGGAGCAATGCTCAACATATCTGAGCTGCTCCTCTGAAATAGGAGCAAGTGGCAGGTCTGCGGTGACCAAGCCTCGGTTCATCGGTTACGGCACCGCCACAAGTAGTAGAGTATAACCTCCTCACTTCCAAGAATTAAAGATACACAGACACGCAACGACTAAGACCCCTTGGCTTTTTCTGGGTAGCTGTGACCCACATAGAAATGCCCCCATGTTCAAATTGAGGCTGCTCTTTAAACTGATGCATCGCTTTGAAATTGGGGGCATTTGCATGGTAGTGAGACCTGGTCAAAACAAGATTTCTTTCCAGCTAGAAGATGAAGAAGAAGAAGAAGCTCGAAGAAGAAGAAGAAGAAAAAGAAGGAGAGGAGAAGAAGAAGAAGAAGCTCGAAGAAGAAGAAGAAGAAGAAGAAGAAGAAGAAGAAGAAGAAGAAGAAGAAGGAGAAGAAAACGAAGAAAAAAAAAAAAAAAGAAGAAGAAGAAGAAGAAGAAGAAGAAGAAGAAGAAGAAAAAGAAGAAGCTCGAAGAAGAAGAAGAAGAAGAAGAAAAAGAAGAAGAAGAAGAAGAAGAAGAAGAAGAAGAAGAAGGAAAAGAAGAAGAAGAAGAAGAAGAAGAAGAAGCTCAAAGAAGAAGAAGAAGACGAAGAAGAAGAAGAAGAAGCATAATCATAATGATTAAAGTGTTAAAATCTGTACTCATTTTCACAAGGACTAAAAGGAAAAGGTAAGTTTAGTTTCAACAACTACCCTAAATCTGAGACAATGAGACGAAAACATTTGAGGTAATAGGCCTACACTAACCATCCGCCATAAAAAAAAGAAAATAAATTTAAATCCGTTGACAAACTTGAGTTTTAATTTCGCTACATGTATTAACTTAGACAGACAAGATGGACAGATGGAAAATCTTGACCTCTTCAGTGGAGGGAACAACAAAAAGGTTACGCGCACTGGGTAATGCTACAAAGCTTTACATAGCACACACACACACAAAAAGATCATAGTTATGTTAGTTAAATGAAGACCATAAGACAAATAACAGTGAAGAAACAACCGTAGGCACCACCACCTGTGACCACCATGAACATGATAACAGGAAATAATGACAAAAAAAACCCACCAAAACATCGACAAAAAATGTTTTTGGATAGCTTGGACTCAAAACGGACTTTCTTTAGATAGTCCATTGACATATTATTGAACTTATTACGAAAACTAATAATTTGTATAAAAAAAAAAGACTGCTGAAATATAAAAAGCAAAACCCCCTTTTTTATATTTCTGCAGTCATTGTTTGATACAAGTTATTAGTTTTTTGTAATAAATCCAATAATACGTCAATGGACTATCATCTAAAGACAGTCCGTTTTGACACCGAGCCATCGAAATGACAAGCACGAAACACCACCGGTACCACCGATACCTTCCAGGCCTGGGTCCTTCACTAGATACCCGGTGCCGTCCTTGGACAAGGCTTTATCTCGTTCTGTCCAGCTCAGGTAGTTCCGCTCGTACTTCTCCTTGGCTGCACGGGGGAAAAAGACCCCAAAACGATAACAAGTGTGAGTGCGTGTGTGTGTGTGTGTGTATGTATGTGCGTACGTGCATGTATG
Organism: Phymorhynchus buccinoides; assembly: GCA_017654935.2. Taxonomy (NCBI): domain Eukaryota; kingdom Metazoa; phylum Mollusca; class Gastropoda; order Neogastropoda; family Raphitomidae; genus Phymorhynchus; species Phymorhynchus buccinoides. Next base: position 48,290,512 of record CM065694.1, read on the forward strand.
TGTGGGTGGGGTGTGTATGTGTATGCCTATTTGCATGTGTGTGAGTGATTATTTGGTTTTGTTGTTGAATTTCTTGCTTTTAATTTTTGTTGTTGCTAAGCGCATAGAGCTCCACATTTGGTGGAGGAATGCGCTATATAAATGATTCACTATTATTATTATTATTATTATTATTAACAACCAGCAGAAAAAAACACCGTTTTGAAATGGAAGTGAGATACCAGACAAACAAAGAAACAAACAAACAAAAATGTAAGGCGGTTCCAATCAAAACCTTAAGTATTGAAGCAAAAGTGTCTATCCATACAGGTGCGAAGGACACCCAACTTTAAAGACCCAGTACGTCACGTGTCTTCCCTCTTATAGCTGGTAACAAATCTTGTTTTGACCAGGTTTGACTCCCATACAAATGTCCCCCAAAATTGAAAACGAAACATCATTTTAAAGAGCAGCCTCAATTTGAAGTTGGGGACATTTGTATGTGAGTCACAGCTACCTAGAAAAAAAACCAAGGGACTTAATCATGGTGCATCAGTGTGTCTTTAAAGACACACTGAGCCAGCACGATTAAGTCCCTTGTTTTTTTTTTTTTTCTGGATCGGTGTGGCCCACATACAGACTTTCCCCATATACGATCGAGGCTGCTCTTTAAAGTGATGTCTCGTTTCCGTGCATGAGGAAATTTGTATGGGAGCCACACTTGGTCAAAACAAGATGTCTTACCAGCTACAAGAAGGAAAACACATGAAAACTGTGATTTTGACACGTGACGTGGTGAGTCTTTAAAGCAACTAGCAAAAAGCTACCTACTGTTTCAGGCAGACAGACCTGACACACACATACACTCATAGTAAGCATGAAAGGATTTTGGGATGGATAGAATGGTATATAAAGGGTCAATTCCATGCAAATATTGTTGGTTGTAATCGACCGTTGTCATGTGTATTAACTCAAATTTCGTTATTCGCTCTAGCAGTTGTCAGCTTCGACCAGTCATTTGGAAAGTCTACCCACCCCAGGCACCTTTCCCCCTCATCTTCTTTGTCATACGTATACATCTCAAAAGGTACCAGTCATTTGTCCTTGACATAAACTTGACATTTGTCACCCAGTTAGACATTTGTCGCCCAATGAAAGACGCACACGCACACACACACATTTGTCGCCCATTCATCGGTCGTTTGTCTAGTGACTCAATCCATCGACAGTGATTCACCCAGTCCATCATTTTTATCAGTTAGTTAATCCTTCATTTGCCCTCAGATACTCACCCTTCCAATGAATCAAATTCAAACAGTTTTTAGGTGAATCTCCCAGCTTGCCACTAAACGAGGCTTTATACTGAAAATTCTCTGCCCCTGTCTCGTGCACTGAGATGCGTGCGCCACCTACATAAGATTATCGTCCTTGCCTGTCACGAAGTAGTAGTATAAAGCCACAGACAATTATCTGCTCCTGACTTGGTGGCATAGGCAGTTCAGGCCTAAGATTACCACCCTTTCGTGTCGACAAGTAGTAGCTTAAAGCCACAGACAATTATCTGCTCCTGACTAGGTGGCATAGGCAGTTCAGACCTAAGATTACCACCCTTTCGTGTCGACAAGAAGTACCTTAAAGCCACAGACAATTATCTGCTCCTGACTTGGTGGCATAGGCAGTTCAGGCCTAAGATTACCACCCTTTCATGTCGGCAAGTAGCTTAAAGCCACAGACAATTATCTGCTCCTGACTAGGTGGCATAGGCAGTTCAGGCCTAAAATTATCACCCTTTCGTGTCGGCAAGAAGTAGCTTAAAGCCACAGACAATTATCTGCTCCTGACTTGGTGGCATAGGCAGTTCAGGCCTAAGATTACCACCCTTTCGCGTCGGCAAGAAGTAGCTTAAAGCCACAGATAATTATCTGCTCCTGACTAGGTGGCATAGGCAGTTCAGGCCTAAGATTACCGCCCTTTCGTGTCGGCAAGAAGTAGCTTAAAGCCACAGACAATTATCTGCTCCTGACTTGGTGGCATAGGCAGTTCAGGCCTAAGATTACCACCCTTTCGTGTCGACAAGAATTAGCTTAAAGCCACAGACAATTATCTGCTCCTGACTTGGTGGCATAGGCAGTTCAGGCCTAAGATTACCACCTTTTCGTGTCGACAAGAAGTACCTTAAAGCCACAGACAATTATCTGCTCCTGACTAGGTGGCATAGGCAGTTCAGGCCTAAGATTACCACCCTTTCGTGTCGGCAAGAAGTAGCTTAAAGCCACAGACAATTATCTGCTCCTGACTAGGTGGCATAGGCAGTTCAGACCTAAGATTACCACCCTTTCGTGTCGGCAAGAAGTAGCTTAAAGCCACAGACAATTATCTGCTCCTGACTTGGTGGCATAGGCAGTTCAGGCCTAAGATTACCACCCTTTCGTGTCGGCAAGAAGTAGCTTAAAGCCACAGACAATTATCTGCTCCTGACTTGGTGGCATAGGCAGTTCAGGCCTAAGATTACCACCCTTTCGTGTCGACAAGAAGTAGCATCAGTTATTTTATTTGTAAAATCCCTCAATCGTTTTCTTGTCAATCGCCCGGGGCTTTAATTTATCAGATCAATTCCAGTCAGGTCCCAGCCAACTCACAATCGTAGATGGCAGGGTGTTGCCGCTGGTCCAGGATCAACAGCCCATCCACCAGACGTTCATCACTACCCCCGTCCTTGTTGCTCAGCAGAGTCTTCACATTCCTGAGCTGCAGGCGGATGGTGCCATCCGAGGCATGCACCATGTCCTTGGGCACCACCTCAGCCACTTGCCGGGCACTGGGCACCGAAGGGAGATCCACGCGGGGCATCTGGATTACCGTGCTCACTGCCACGCCTCGTTTGCCAGTTGTGGACACGGCTGCTATCTGCAGCACACGAACAATATTTGCCTTGATAGGAATTGTTCGGATATAATTAAGGGGTGGGGGTGGGTGGGTGGGTGGGGGGGGGGGTAATTTCACGGTGTGTGGAAAAGGCTGTCTTTCTGGTTATATCGACGTGTTTCTCGCAAAAACTCATCCGTCAGGGTGTCACATCAAGGTACCTAACACCCGCCACATCAGGGTTCGAACCCTACTCCAGAGTCCAGCACTCTTTTAGGCTCGAATCCCACTCAGGAGTCACAAAGCGTCAATGAAGCGAACCTTGGGTCTCACACTAGACCATGTTTTCAGCAAACAAGGCGCAATAGTGAAGACAATGAAGACACACAATGACATTACCATAAACCTTTCTCGCCGCAAACTCAAGCCAAGCCACAAAAAAAGGGGAAGAACTTGTGTGATCTTAACAGTCTCTAGGTAGATCTCCCCTTCAGCAAGCCCAGTGCTTGTAACTTCCTCTATTGAATCTGTCAATGTATTGGACTCTGCCTTTTCCCTTTGCTTAGTGTCATCTACTATGTTTCTGCCTTACTGGTCCGTTCTCCGCAACAGTGCTAATCTTTTGAGTCATCAACTTTCACAGAGTTTAACAGTCTTTCGAGCTAACCGAAAAATGAGGTACTTTTCGTGTCCTATCAGTTACTAATTTTATTTGTCAATTATTCTGGAGACGCTTTGTGTAACATCTAAATGTTTGGTTGTTACTTGTAGAAAGACATATTGTGCTTTAAAAGAAACAAATGTTATTATCTATGAAATTGAAATTTGGTGTAGAGAGCAAAAAAAAAAGTATTTGAATTTGGTATATTCTAGTCACAGAGACTTATCTCCATGAAATTCGCAAGTGCAGCGCCTACCCACTGCTATAATGGAGGTAACACTGTACAAGATTCGGCAGCATAACAACCTCATGCGAATCAGTAGTCTACACTAAACCAAGATGATATGCATGGTTTGAAACAAAATCTTTAAGTACAAAATGATAACCAGTTAAAAAAAATGTACCTGTTATCTATGAACAAATAACCCATACACCATTACATTTTATCATTTCAAAATGCAAAAAAGTAAAGAAATCAACGTTGGAAAAAAACAAAAACCCAAAAAAACACAATAAAACTCCTGGTAATGGCAGTCTGACACTGGACTCTGAATGTCCTGTCAGTTACTTTGGTATGGCCCCTGCTTTTTGTTCTAGAAACTTACAAACATTTTCTCCAGCTACTTCTTAGGCCCAGACAACAAAACAGTCTGATCAGTCGCGAAAGAAGCACAGGCCAAGGTTGTTTTCTGGTGTTGCCCGTCTGTCGTTTCCGACAATGACTGCCAGATAGCAGAGAGGGCAGATCTTACTATTCTGGCGGGGCTGGGCGAGAATTAGAATTAGTTGATAGTGGAGATGCCTTGCCCCAGGATACATCCCCACTCTCTTGGCCAAAGGGATTTGAGGACGAGAGTCGGCGTTGGGGAAGGTCCCCCAAAGGCCAACCAATCCCTTTGGCTGCAGCACCAGAGCCGGTGCAAGGGCCCCCCCTCGTTCGAGAGTCATAGTCTTCCACGAAAGACTAAGCTGTAGCATGCTATTCCAATACTGTAGAATATCATGTATAGTACAGCTCTCATTTACTATTGGCCCTTTTTGCAGCTAATGTCACCCAGTGGTAAAAGTCAGTTGATAATTTTTTTTAATTTTTTACGATGGCTTGGAGTCAAAACGGACTGTCTTTAGATTAAGATTAAGATTAAGATTAAGATTAAAATAATAGCCCCGTCGACAACAAAGGCCATGTCAGGGCTGTCACCATGTTAAATCTTACCACGTATTAAAATGGGATAAAAACACAAGGTAAAAACCAAAATCAAAGTTGTTTTGGTTAAAAAACATTAATCAATCACAAACTCAGCAAGTAAAAACATGCCAAGTCTAGAATTAAAAACATTATAGTAGCTTTCATTAAGATAGTCCATTGACATATTATTGAACTATTACGAAAACTAATAACTTGCATAAAAAAAGACTGTTGAAATATAAAAAGCAAAACCCCCATTTTATATTTCTGCAGTCATTGTTTGATACAAGCTATTAGTTTGTTTGTAATAAATCCAATAATACGTCAATGGACTATCTAAAGACAGTTCGTTTTGACTCCAAGCCATCAATTAGGGCAAGGGTAGAATGGTAGTCTCTGCTGATTTTCCCTTTTACGTAACGAAATCCCCCCCCCCCCCCCCCCCCCCCCCCTGAAAGTTCTGTGCTTGTAACTTCCTCTAATCTGTTACTCTCTTTGACTCTGCCTTTTCCCTTTGCTTACTGTCATCTACTATCTTTCTGCCTTTCCGGTGGTCCATTCTCCTGCCTTTTTTCAAGAAGCACTTTCAAAAAAGATTTCCTCCTCCAGCCGAAGTCGGACTTTCCCGGGCCTAACTATTTTTTAGTTAGGCGCATAACGGCAGCATGACGCATCTGCGCTCATAATTGACAGGAAACTGTCTGAGCGATCGAAGAAGAAGAAAATAATGAAAGACACTCACTGACAACTCGTAGTTGTAGTTGGCGTGTAAAGGAACAATGACCTCGCATGTGGGGTGACCATCACATCGTTGGAACTTGTTGTCGAACAAGGGCCGGCCACAGTGTTGGTCCTTGAAAGAATAAAATTCCTCCTGGACTCTCTCTCTTGAGGACTGGATGAAAAAAAGTATTTATACTTACTCTATTATCCTCAGAAAATAAAAGTTATTCATTCATTCATTCATTCTCTCTCTCTCTCTCTCTCTCTCTCTCGGTGGATAGTATGTTATCGCATTGATAACTGGATTGATAGATAAGTGAGTCTTTATCGTTGCACATATTATTGTAATCATTTAACATTTGATTGTTTGTATCATATCAAAAAGCTGATGTTTTCTTTGGTTCAAGACTTGACATGGTTTTTTTTTTATTGGTCTGTTTTATTATTCTTATCAATTTATGGAAATGTCAATTTCTTTTTCCAAATCCAACCACTCCCCCTCATATATATTGTGGCCTAAGGCCAATGTACATTAAAACATTTTCAGTGTTCAAAAAAAAAAAAAATCACCCTGGACAGCCATTTTCGCACACGTACACACACATACATGCACACACACACACACGCATGCGAGCACGCACACACACACACACGCACACACACACATGCATGCGCACACACGCGCGCACGCACACACGTACGCGCGCACGCACACACACATAGGTGCACACACACACACGCGCATATACACACACACAACACACATACACATTCGCGTGCACGTTCACGTTTAAGTGATCTGCTTGATTTATAAAGGCACTAAAGATAGACATCCCAACTAGGCTACACACCTAAATCATAGAGACACCAACACAAGACAGGAACGGTTTGCATAGCGTTCGATCATTTGATTCTGCTAGGTGATAATTTAGTTAATCTATATTTTCATAAGTTTTTCAAGCCAAATTTAGTTTACCATAACTAACTTTTGATAAATAACAGCCAAGAATATATTGTAGTATGTGACTAAATTACTTATATATTCAGTGGATATTGCTAGATTTTCACCCACAGGCAATTTTATTTATGTTTGCGATACTGAGTGTATTATTCAAGAACATTGGTTTTTTTATACTAAATATGTTGCATGATATTGCTCAACAAAAATAAACTTTTACCATAAATCTTATTTATTTATTATGTATTTAGTCTGTTATAGTCCCATCAACAGCTATGGTTACCCCAGGACTGTCACCGCGTAAAGTTTGACCACGTCTATAACAAAACACACATCAATGATTCTTAGCAACGTCCCAAAACCTGAAAACAACAACAAAATAAAGAGTACAATTCACGACATGGCATCTCCATCATTGTACCCTATAGCTCATAATTTCAAACTAGAAGAACATACAGCCCAGATATTTTTTTTGGTGCAAACAAATGCTTGGTGCAGTTTTTATCTAAGATTTCTAGATTCAGTCTTTTAACTACAATAGCTTGATTTTGTAGGACATAACAGTTGTGTTGTTGTTGTTGTTGTTCTTGTTGCCTGTCTGTCGTTTCCGACAATGACTGCCAGATAGCATACGGGGGCAGATACTATTCCGGCGGGCTGGGCGATAATTTGTTTATAGTGGAGAAGCCTTGCCCAGGATACATCCCCACTCTCTCGGCCAAAGGGATTTGAGGACGAGAGTTGGTGTTGGGGAAGGTCCCCTTAAAGGCCAACCAATCCCTTTGACTGCAGCACCAGAACATGTGCAAGGCCTCCCCTCGTTCGAGTCATATAAGTCTTCCACAAAAGACTAAGCTGTAGCATGATACAGTGGAATCCGCTTTATCGGCCTTCGGATAATCGGCCAAAGCCGCTTAATCGGCCAATTTCCTAATGTACGGAATTTTTTCTTCTTAAGCATGTGTTATTTTGTTCGTTTTTACGGCCAAAGCTGAAATCTTCAATTTTGCTTTATTGGCCACTTTTTCTCTCTAATTTTTCCTCTTTACCCCCCCCCCCCCCCCCCCTTTTTTTTTGGAGAGGGAGAACAACAGAGGCAGACAAACTGACAACACGCTTTTGACGTTTACATGGTTGAGTGTGAAGTTGGAAGGTGAGCTGTTGTCAATTGAAAGACCCTGCATGGCGTTAAAATCACTCAAGAAAACAAAATCATTGTCTTTTACTCGTGCTTCCATCAAGTTGTAGGATTAATAAAGTGTTCACATACAGTACGCATACACTGTACTGTATGAACTCTTGTGTTTTGACAGATTTTATTCATTTCAATTTGTCTCTCACACTGGAAGTCACTTCACACTAAGAACTGACAGCTGACAGGATGGCTCGTTTAAGCGAGAGATTTTAATGAATCTACATGTACATCTGTAATCAAAATAAAATTGTTGTTTTTAGCATAGCGATTTGGCTTTAATTACATGTACAGTGTATGTATCCAGACTCAAAACACACACACACACACACACACACACACACACACACCACAAAAAGGGAAAGAATTGGAATTTGAACTGCAACATTTAATTTTGACGTCATTGCTTTTGACTTGCATAATTGCGTCATACAGTATCTCGATGTTCGTTTTATCGGCCGATTCGCTTTATCGGCCACATTTTGCCTTGTCCCAAAAGTGGCCGATAAAGCGGATTCCACTGTATTCCAATACTGTAGAATATCATGCATAGTACAGCTCTCATTTACTATTGGCCCTTTCTACAGGCTAATGTCAACCAATGATAAAAGCCATTCGAGTAAAGGGCCAAGTCACAAATAATTATGGTTGTAATTCTTACCCGCTCACGTGGCAACCCATTTCTCGTAACGTTATACTGGTAAAAATGGATCAGTCCGTGGCGGTCACGAGGACATAGAGCGTCCCACGTGACACAGGCCACGCTGCGATTGGTCAGTTCCTGTCCCGCGCACCTCAGGGGCTGTCGGTCGATGTTCCAGGTTTGAACTCTGGGCCCCAAGGTGATCTTCCCTGGAGCTGCGTCATCATCATCATCATCAACATCATTCATCATCATCATCATCACCATCGTCATCATCATCATCATCATCATCAACAACATCATCATCAACATCGTCATCATCGTCATCATAATCATCATCATCATCACAACATCATCATCATCATCGTTGTCGTCGTTATCGTCACCATCATCATCTTGGTCGCCTTCGTCACATAACCATCATCATCATCATCGTCATCATCAATGCCATCATCGTTATATCATCATCATCATATCATCATCATCGTCATCATCATCATCACCATCATCATCATCATCATCATCACATCATCATCATCATCGTCATCATAATCATCATCAATCATCATCATCATCATCATCATCGTTGTCGTCGTTATCGTCACCATCATCATCTTGGTCGCCTTCGTCGTGGCCATAACCATCATCATCATCATCGTCATCATCAATGCCATCATCGTATATCATCATCATCATATCATCATCTTCGTCGTCGTCTTTATTAGAAAGGATTTGCAATGCAGATTGACATATTTTGCATTTTGACAAGAGAAATGCACAAACATTAGGCCTACTTTTAATACCCCCCCCCCCCCCATGGGGATACCGGGGGGGTCTTCTGTATAAATAGTTCCCCCACCTTCTGGAAGTTCTGTGCTTGTAACTTCCTCTAATCTGTCACTCTCTTTGACTCTGCCTTTCCCCTTTGCTTACTGTCATCTGCTATCTTTCTGCCGTAAACCTTGGTCCATTCTCCTGCCTTTTTTCAAGAAACACTTTCAAAAAAGATTTCTTACAGCCGACGTCAGACATGCTGGGCCTAATTATTTCTTACTTTCTTACTTAGGCGCATAACAGCAGCATGATGCATCTGCGCTCATAATTGACGGGAAACTGTCTGAGCAATCAAAGAAGAAGAATAACGATAATTATTCTTTTTGTAAATATAGAAACGTGTAAAACATATGTGTGCACGAACACAAGCAGACAGACAGACAGACACATGACGACAGGATGAAAAAAAGCTTGTAGCTTACTCTTTTATCGTCATTTTGACTTGACAGGACTTGACACACACGCACAACACACACATGTAAAAAATAAAACATTATTGCTTATGCAATGTACCATCTGAAAATAAAATATAATAAATGACTTTGATTTTGACACACTTGACACACACACACACACACACCACAACCCACACACATACGTAACACAAACACACAGACACATATTGCAACACAAAAATGTACACACACTGAAACATACCACAAATACACACATACACCACACACACACACATGCAACACACAAACACACACACACACACACACAACACACACACATACACAACACACAAAACACACACACACAACCACAAACACACACACATCACGCCAACACACAAACACACACACACACACACACACACCACAACACAACACACACACACACACACACAACACACACACACACACACACACAACACACCACACACACACACATACGCAACACATAGACACCCCCACTTTCTACACCCACCCCCGCCACACACACACAGACAACCCACCCCCACCCCCACCCAATACGTCAACACACCAGCATCGTCGGTTTGGAATTCCTCCACAATGGAGGTGGTGGTTCCGTTGTCTGTGACCACCTCTACGAACGCTTCGTACAACCAGTAAGCTTGGGGTGCCGTACCACTGCAAAAGTGGACTGATGACCCCTGGACATCTATTTAAACACACGCACACACACACACACCCATGCTGCATGCACATGCGCGCAAGCACACAACCCGCACACACAAACCCCGTAAACACACACGATGTTACAGATCATAGCACAGGGCCGGATCTACGGGGGTGGATGGGGGGGGGGGGGGGTCCTGGTTTTCGGAAACTCCCCCTCTGCTCCAAATGTACCGTATACAAGGGTGAAAAGTAAGAAAATAGCTCGATTTTTGCCTTAATTTAATAATGATTAAATTGCAACTATTTCTGGGGGCTTCGTCCTCTGGGCTCCCAGAAAAGACATTACCCCAAAACCCGAAACCTATGCAGCTCCCTGGACACCCGGCGGAATCCCCCCCCCCCCCCCCCATTACGAATCACTGGTACGTACAGGAACTTTCGTAAGCGAGATGTTACTAACCTATGTCCATGTTATGACAGTAATGGTTTCGCTCCTGCCCATATTGTGTGGGTGCCATAAACGTGCAAGTAAGCTTACTATAATAAGCAATTTTGCTAGATAATTTACATTACACCCTATAAGTTGTAAGCATAACTGATGTTTGTTTTTCTCTTTCATTTGTATTTGGTATCCAAAACGCAGGGGCAAGGAATTCCAAACTGAAATGATGGTGGCAGCCGAAAAGGAAAAAGAGCGCTCTCCAAACCAAACATTTTTGTTCGCGTTTAGAATCTGAAGATGACCGCAGATTCCAAAATTCTCTGAAGGAGGGGGTGATATGACCCGCCTAGAATAAACGAGAGCCTGCACCTCCCTGGGCATTGAGTACACATTGCACAATGGTTTTGTAACGGAGAAAACGATAGAACTTGTAACTAGGTCTATTATAAGTATATGTTTATGTATATAAAAACGCCAACTCCACAATCCACGGCACAAACAGCGGCCCTGTTCTTTGTGCCTCGTCCTCCCCCAAGACGTTGCCATGATGACCACGATGATCGCATGACGCCACCACCTCAGTACCTCACGAAGGAGGCTGTGTAGAATGGCCGCGGGGGAGGGAGGGGGAGGGGGAGACCACATGACATTTTATCACTCCCTTTGCCTGTGACGCTCCATGGGGCCCTGAGGAACAAAGAATAAATATGATGTTTAGATTACAGCGCCTAAACCTGATCAAGCCTTTATTCAACAGTTTTTTTGCATTGGTTCGCATACGCTTAAAGGAGCGGCAACCAAATTCACGTGTCATAAATCATGTGTTTCACGTGTTTTCCTCTTTATATCTGGAAATAATCTTGTTTTTACCAGGTCTGACTCCCTGCAATGCGGCCCCAATTAAACCGCAGCCTCCAATTTGAAGTTGGGGACTTTTGTATGTGGGTCACAGCTACCCGGAAAACCCCCCCAAAGGGGAATGGTTGCAATCAGTGGTCCTTTAAAATTATTGGTGGGGGGGAGTGGGCACCAGCAAAATGAGAATGAGAGCTGTCTGACCCAATGGCTTGTTCCACAGAGCAAAAGGAAGTCATTTCACAGCTAAACATTTTTGTTTGTTGTTGTTGTTGCGAAGACACTGGCCTCTTCTTTAAAAAAACACAAATGCCTGTCTTTTGTCGAAGCCTTGTGGACCACTGAACAATAATAGATGGCTTGGAGTCAAAACGGACTATCTTTAGATAGTCCATTGACGTATTATTGAAGCTATTTGAAAAAACTAATAAATTGCATTAAAAAAAGACTGCAGAAAATATAACTACTGCATAATCCCCTTTTTGTAATATTTGCAAGCTTTTTAAATACAGTTTCTTTATTTTCCTGAATAACGTCAGATAATATGTCCAATTGGACTATCTAAAGATGTCCGCTTTGAATCTAACCCATCGAATTGTCATATCTCGTTCATCTAAAATCTTTGACAAGAATGTCCCCAAGGGACAGGGTTCAGAGGGCGTTCCTGTCAGGGATTTTTTCCCCCCCCCAATAATCATAATTTGTTTTTTATTATTGTCCATTGGCATTGTACAAAACGCACTGGAAAACTTGTCTTCCACAGTGTAAAATAATACGAAATATAGCAAAATGAATTTTAATTAAAACAGGAACTAAATTACACTTAAAAACAAATATGCAACTCATACACCAAAAATCACCCAAAATTTTTCATCTGCTCTCCCTCCGCTATCTTTGATCACTCATCAGCAACCCAACTTTAGTCTTTTCCGCCTCCATTTTTATTTCCTGTGTTCATATGACGCTGTCTTCTTTCATGGTTAAGCAGATTAAGAAACTAGAATTTCTTGGTGTTTGGGTGATCAAGCAACCACGTCTACAAACAAACGGAAAAAACCTCCCCCAAAAAAACCCATCACATTCTCACCTTGTCAAAGAGCGTCCTCCGCATCAATCAGGTTGGTCTCCCTGCCAGGAGTGACCGTTACAAAACCATGGCGTCAGCAGGAAGCTGTAGCGGTGGAATGACCAGACTTTCCATCGTCAGGCGAACTTTCGTCCCGGCCGGTTGAAATCCTTGATCCTCTTCGCTAGGATTGGTAGTAAAATAACTAAAATAAAAACACAAATTTTTAGTTATTTCCTAACCATCCAGCGAAGAGGAATTCAAGGCTTTCAACCGGACCGAAGTTCGCCTGACGATGGAAAGTCTGAGTCCTTCCACTCGCTACAGCTATCCGCTGACGCCATGGTTTTGTAACGTCACTTCCTGGCTAAGGGAGCCAATCCTGATTGATGCGAGACGCTCTTTGAAGTGAATGTGATGGGGTTTTTTGTGGGGTGTTTTCTGTTTGTTTGTAGACGTGTTGCTGATACACCCAAACACCATAAATTCATAGTTCGTATCTGCTTAACCATGACGAAGACAGGTCAATGACCCAGTAAATAAAATGTAGTCGGAAGACTAGTGGGTTTCATGATGAGTGAGCAAGATAGCGGAGACAATGACAGATTGGGTGTGATTTGAAGAGTTACATATTTTGTTTTAGTGTAATTTTATGTTTCATGTTTTAAATTAATAATGTTCATTTGATATATTTTCGTATTATTTATACACTGTGGAGAACAAGTTTTCCATGTGCCGTTGTATCAAGGCAATGGACAATAATAAAAAACAACTTATGATTATGAAATCCCTGACAGGAACGCCCTCTGAACCCTGTCCCTTGGGGACCTTCTTGTCAAAGATTTAGTGAACGAGACTAGGACAATTCGATGGTTTAGATTCAAAGCGGACTATCTTTAGATATTCCATTGACATATTATTGACGTTATTCAGGAAAATCAGAACTTGTATTAAAAAGACTGCAAATCATTACAAAGGGGATTATGCCTTTTTTATATTTCTGCAGTCTTTTTTTTGAAAATGCAAATTTATTAGTTTTTTTTCATAGCTTCAATAATACTTCAATGGCTATCTAAGATAGTCCGTTTTGACTCCAAGCCATCTATTATGTTCATTGGGTCCACAGGCTTCGAGCAACAAAAGACGCAAGGCATTTGATGTTTGTAAAGAGAGCCAGTCGTCTTTCGCAACAACAACAACAACAAAATGTTAGCTGTGAATGACTCCTGTTTGCTGCTGTGAAAGCCATTGTCAGACAGCTCTCATTCTCATTTTGCTGGTGCCCCCTCCCCCCCCCCCCAATAAATTTAAAGACACACTGTATTCACATCCCCTTTGGGGGTTCTGGGTAGCTGTGACCCACTACAAATGTCCCCCAACTTCAAATTGAGGCTGCGGTTTTTGAATTGGGGCCGCATTTTGCATGTGAGTCAGACCTGGTCACAAACAAGATTTATTTCGCAGATAATAAAGGGACAACCGTGAAACACATGATTTTATGACACTTGATTTGTTGTCCTTTAAGCGTATGCGAACCAATGCAAAAAACTGTTGAATTAAAAGGCTTGCTCCGGTTAGGAGTTAATCTAAACATCCATATTTATCTCTTTGTTCCTCATGCCCCATCTGGAGGTCCAGTCAAAGGTGACGTGATAAATGTCATTGGTCTCCCCTCCCCCTCCCTCCCCCGCGCCATCTACCACCTTCCTTCTGTGAGGTCACTGAGGTGGTGGCGTCATGCGATCATCGTTGTTCATCATGGCACGTCCTGGTGGGGACCGAGGCAAAAAGACCAGGCCGCTGTGTGCCGTGGATTGTGAGTGGCTTTTATACATAAACATATATTTTCTTATAATAGACTAGTACAAGTTCTATCGTTTTTCTCCGTACAAAACCAATTGTGAATTGTGTACTCCATTCCCAGGAGGTGCAGGCTCTCGTTACTATTCTAGGCGGTCATATCACCCCCTCCTTCAGAGAATTTTGGAATCTGCTGTCATCTTCAGATTCTAAACGCGAACAAAAATTGTTTGGTTTGAGAGCGCTCTTTTTCCTTTTCGTCCCCATCAAGTTTGGAATTTCCTTGCCCATTTGGATACCATCCAAATGAAAGAAAACAGTTGATGCTTACAAGTATAGTGTATGTAATACTAGCAATATGCTTATTATATAAGCTTACTTGCCGTTTATGGCACCCCACAATTGGCAGGACGAAACCTTACTGTCATAAACATAATATAGGTTAGTATCTTGCTTAGCAATCCGGACTAAGTGATTCCGTAAGGGGGGGGGTTTCCGTCAGGTCCAGGAGCTGCATAGGTTTCGGGTTTTTGGTAATGTCTTTCTGGGAGCCCAGGGGACGAAGCCCACCAGCAAAATAGTTTCAATTTAATCATTATTAAATATAAGGCAAAAAATCGAGCCATTTTTCTTACTTTTCACCCTTGTAATACGGTACGTTTGGAGCAAGAGGGGGATTTTCGAAAACCATGACCCCCCCCCCCCCCTCCACCCCCTAGTCCGGCCCTGTGCTATGAATCTGTAACCTGTGTGTGTTTACGGGTGTGTGCGGGTGTGTGCGCGCGCATGTTTCATGCATGCATGTGTGTGTGTGTGTGCGTGTGTTTAAATAGATGTTCCCGGGGTCATCAGTTCCACTTTGCAGTGGTACGCAACACCAAGCTTACTGGTTGTACGAAGCGTTTGTGAAGGTGCTCACAGACAACGGAACCACCACCTCCATTGTGGATGGATTCCAAACCGACGATCCTGGGGTGTTGACGTATTGGGTGGGGGTGGGGAGTGGGTTGTCTATGTGGTTGTGCGGGGGTGGGGTAGAAAAGTGTGTATGTGTTGTGTTTGTTGTGTTGCGTAGGTGTGTGTGTTTGTTGGTGTGTGTGTGTGTGTGTCCAAAATCAAGTCATTATTAGTATTTTTTTTTTCAGATGGTTTACATTGCATAAGCAATAATGTTTATTTTTTACATGTGTCGGTGTGGCGTGTGTGTCCCAAGTCAAGTCAAGTCCA
Organism: Phymorhynchus buccinoides; assembly: GCA_017654935.2. NCBI lineage: Eukaryota > Metazoa > Mollusca > Gastropoda > Neogastropoda > Raphitomidae > Phymorhynchus > Phymorhynchus buccinoides. Next base: position 48,306,031 of record CM065694.1, read on the forward strand.
AGTCAAGTCAAACTATCTTTAAGGACGATAAAAAAGAGTAGCTACAAGCTTATTTTCATCCTGTCGTCATGTGTGTGTCTGTCTGTCTGTCTGTCTGTCTGCTTGTAGTTCGTGCACACATATGTTTTTTACACGTTTCATATTTACAAAACGAATAATTATCGTTATTTCTTCGTCTTTGATTGCTCAGAAACGTTTCCCTTCAATAATGAGCGCAGATGGCTCCTGCGGCTGTTTATGTAGCGCCTAAGTAAGAAAGTAAGAAATAATTAGCCCAGCATGTCTACGTCGGCTGTAGAAATCTTTTTTGCAAAGTGTTTTTCTTGAAAAAGGCAGGAGAATGGACCTTACGGCAGAAAGATAAGCAGATGACAGTAAGCAAAGGGGAAAGGCAGAGTCAAAGAGATGACAGATTAGAGGAAGTTACAAGCCAGAAACTTCCAGAAGGTGGGGGAACTATTTATACGAGTGACCCCCCCCGGTATCCCCATGGGGGGGGGGGGGGTATTAAAGTAGGCCTAATGTTGTGTGCCTTTCTCTTGTCCCAAATGCAAATATGTCAATCTGCATTGCAAATCCTTTCTAATAATGACGACCTACGAAGATGAGATATGAGACATTATGATATAACGATGATGGCATTGATGATGACGATGATGATGATGATGGTTTATGGCCACGACGAAGGCTACCAAGATGAATGATGGTGACGTAACGACGACAACGATGAATGTTGATGATAGATGTTGATGATGATGATGTTGGTGATATGTGATAGATTATGATGCGATGATGACGAGTTGCTGATGATGTTGATGATCATGATGATGATGATGGTGATATCCTGATGACGATGATGATTATGGTTTGATGATGATGTGATGATGTTTGATGATGATGATGAATGATGGTTGACGATGGTAGATGATGGTGATGATGATGATGAATTGACGCCAGCTCCAGGGAAGATCACCTTGGGGCCAGAGTTCAAACCTGAACTCGACGACAGCCCTGAGGTGCGCGGGACAGGAACTGACTCAATCGCGCGTGGCCTGTGTCACTGGGACGCTCTATGGGCCTCGTGCCGCCACGGACTGATCCATTTTTACCAGTATAACTTACGAGAAATGGGTTTGCCAGTGGAGCGGGGTTAGAATTCCAACCATCAATTCTTTGTGACTTTGGCCCTTTACTCGAAGGCTTTTATCATTGGTTTGACATTATCCGTAGAAAGGGCCAATATTAAATGAGAGCTGTTACTCTGGCTGATATTCTACAGTATTGAATACAGTGGAATCCGCTTTATCGGCCACCTTTGGACAAGGCAAATGTGGCCGATAAAGCGATCGCCGATTAAACGAACATCGAGATACTGTATGCGCAATTAATGCATCAAAAGCAATGACGTCAAAATTAAATGTTTGCAGTTCAAATTCCAATTGTTTACCTTTTTGTGGTGTGTGTGTGTGTGTGTGTGTGTGTGATGTGTGTGTGTGTTTTGAGTCCTGGATACATACACTGTACATGTACTTAAAGCCAAATCGTTATGCTAACAACAAACAATTTTATTTTGATTACAGATGTACTGGAGATTCATTAAAACTCTCGCTAAACGAGCCATCCTGTCACCTGTTCATTTCTTATTGTGAATTGACTTTCCTTGTGAGAGACAAATTGAAATGACTAAAATCTGTCAAAACACAAGAGTTCATACAGTACCGTTTATGCGTACTGTATTAACACTTTATTAATCCTGACAACTTGGATGAAGCACGCGTAAAAGACACTGATTTTTGTTTTCTGAGTGATTTTAACGCCATGGCGGTCTTTCAATTGACAACAGCTCACTTCCCACTTCACACTCAACCATGTAAACCGTCAAAAGGCGTGTTGTACCAGTTTTTGTCTGCCTCTGTTGTTCTCCCTCTCCAAAAAAAGGGGGGGGGGGGGTAAAGAGGAAAAATAGAGAGAAAAAGTGTCGCAATAAGCAAAATTGGGAAGATTTCAGCTTTGCCTAAAAACCGACCAAAATACACATGCTTGAAGAAAAAATTCCGTACATTATGGAAATTTGCCGATTAAGCGAGCTTTGGCCGATTATCCTGCAAGGCCGATAAGCGGATTCCCCTGTAATCATGCTACAGCTTAGCTTTTGTGGAAGCTTATCTGACTCGCACGAGGGTATGCCCTTGCACATGTTCTGGTGCTGCAGTCAAAGGGATTGGTTGGCCTTTAAGGGGACCTTCCAAACACCAACTCTCGTCCTCAAATCCCTTTGCCGAGAGAGTGGGGGATGTATCCTGGGCAATGTCTTCTCACTATAAACAAAATTTATCGCCCACCCGCCGGAATAGTATCTGCACCCCGTATGCTATCTGGCATCATTGTCGGAACGACAGACAGCAACAAGAACAACAACAACAACAACACAACTGTTATGTCCTACAAAATCAGCTATTGTAGTTAGAAAGACTGAAATCTAGAAATCTTAGATAAAAGGCAACAAGCATTTGTTTTGCACCAAAAAATATCTGGGCTTATGTTCTTCTAGTTTGAAATTATGAGCTATAGGGTACAATGATGGAGATGCCATGTCGTGAATTGTACTCTTTATTTTGTTTTGTTTTCAGGTTTTGGGACGTTGCTAAGAATCTTGATGTGTGTTTTTGTTATAGACTGGTCAAACTTTACGGGTGACAGTCTGGGGTACCACAGCTGTTGATGGACTATACAGACTAAATACATAATAAATAATAAGATTTATGGTTAAAAGTTTATTGTTTGTTGAGCAATATCTGCAACATATTTAGTATCAAAACCAATGTTCTTGAATAATACACTCATATCGCAACATAAATAAAATTGCCTTGTGGGTGAAAATCTGCATATCCACTGAATATATAGTAATTTAGTCACATACTACAAAATTAATATTCTTGCTGTTATTTATCAAAGTTAGTTTTTATGGTAAAACTAAATTTGGCTTGAAAAACTTATGAAAAATATAAGATTAACTAAATTATCCCTGCAGAATCAAATTGCTCGCACGCTAGCCATCCATTCCTTCCTTGTGTTGGTGTCTCTATGATTTAGGTGTGTAGCCTAGTTGGGATGTCTAGCTTTAGTGCCTTTATAAATCAGCAGATTCATCTTTAAACGTGAACGTGCCCAGCGCATGTGTATGTGTTGTGTAGTGTGTATATGGCGCGTGTGTGTGTGTGCACGCTATGTGGGTGTGCGTGCGCGCGTACTGTGTGCGTGCGCTAGCGTGTGTGCGCATGCATGTGTGTGTGTGCGTGTGTGTGTGTGTGCTGCTCGCATGCGTGTTGTGTGTGCATGTAAGTGTGTGTACGTGTCTCAAGGCTGTCCAGGTGATTTTTTTTTTTTGTTGAACACTGAAAATGTTTTAATGTACATTGGCCTTAGGCCACATATATATGAGGGGGAGTGGTTGGATTTGGGAAAAAGAAATTGACGATTCCATAATTGATAAGAATAATAAACAGACCAATCAAAAAAAAAACCATGTCCACGTCTTGAACCAAAGAAAACATCAGCTTTTTGATATGACAAACAATCAAATGTTAAATGATTACAATAATAGTTCACGATAAGCCTCAACTTATCTATCAATCCAGTT
>CM065694.1:48310170-48352670 GCA_017654935.2 Phymorhynchus buccinoides
AAGCTATTTTTTTTTTACATAATTTTCCCATTATTACTAAAATCCCCACAGGAGCAATACCTTTCATGCACCAATGCGCCTCACCCTCATGCTCAGCGAAGGAATAGGGAAGGGGGAGAAGCGCTGGAGCTCGTGCCAAACGGGAATACCGGAACGGACCTAAGTTCTGTCCTCTATCCCGCTTCCGCCGCCAGCACCTCACTTCCGTCTCTTTCCGCGGACAGTCTCCAAGCGCAGAGCGAGAGGAGAAGAGGAGAAGACAGTGGGGGGCAGTGGTCGTGATACGGAGAGTGGCATGCAGAATCACACATTGATAACGACGATAAAGAGGACGAGGACGAGGAGAGGAGGGAAAGGAAGAGGAGGAGGAGAGAAAGAGGAGGAGGAGGAGGAAGAAGAAGACGAGGATGTGACGTCGCAGCTCGGAGGCGCGCACCTGGGCAACAGTGATTTTTGAACGAGGAAAGGTTGGTTAACATGTTGATTGTGTTTGTTGTTTCTTTGTTTCTTTGTTTGTCTGTTTGTGTGGGTTTTTTTTTTAGTATAGTTATTTGTCCGAGTGCGTTCGATAAGCCCTTGTCTTGTTGCAACTCAAGTACTCAGCATTTTGTAGCTCTGCTAATAATAATGTCTGTTAAATTAAAATGTGCGCAGCCATATGTTGGTTGTTGTTGTTTGTTTGTTCCTCCGCTAAGTAGGAGAGAGAGAGATCAGCAGAGAGAGAGGAGAGCGAGAGAGAAGAGAGAGAGAGAGAGAGAGAGAGATATGATACGCAATCGGAATGTTTTTCTTGTGATAAAAAGGATAAGCCTTACAATAGCTTCTTTGCACCTTGCCTCTCACTCACACATTCATACCATGCAGCAATTAAGAAGAAACATTTGACATAAAACAATCAAGTAACAAAAAATTGAACAAAATTGGCACAGGTGACAGAATTGAAACAGAATCAAAAAGGGGAATTAAAAGCAAACATGGGTAATACTTAACAATGGTGAACTTGATTGGTGGTTTAAATTGAGGATGAAAAAGGGGAAACAATTCTGAAACAATGACATTTGTTGCCAGAATAACACCACTTTTTTGAAAGAAGAAGAAAAACAATTCTAATAAGATAAGATGGGAAGAGAGAGCAGCTCAGAGAGAGAGAGGAGAGAGACAGAGGAGAGAGAGCCGGCTGGGGGGGGGGTTGATCAGTTTGATTCAAGCGTTTTTTAAAGCCCCCCACGTCACTTGTCACATTCCCTCTTATGCTTGGAGATTTCTTAAGATTTCTTACCATCTGTAAGAGAGAAAACACGTGAAAACCGTGATTCCTCTCCTGACATGTGATGAGGTGGGTCCTTTTTTTAAACCGTTCTAGGTCTTTTTGTTTGTGTTTTGTATCTGCATACATGGATTATTGACCCAGCCAGGCTGCCGAGGCTCCAGGAGGGAACTGCTTGCTCCTCTAAACCAACACGCCAACCCTACAACCACCCCACCCAGAGCCCTGACCTCAACAGATCTGCTGGTCAAAAGACTTGCTGGACATGCCTTGACACCGCCAGCAAAAGATGAACTCAGCACATCTCTAAAAAATGTTGCGTCCATTCTTCCTACACCCAAAGTGCACTAACACTCACCATGACCATTGACCCAGAAAGGCGAAATCTAGGTGGACTTATGCTATCGTGTGTTCAAAAACCAACCACCAACTTGAAGAATGATTTCCATTGCCTATGCTTTTAGAGTGCTCTATGGCGAAAATACGATTGTCCCACGCAACACCTGCGTTCGGGCTCTCAAATGGTCGTTTCTTTCATCATTGCTCATGAACATGTTATATCTTAAGTTTGTTCACCTGAGTGCTTAATTTTATGAAGTTCTACTAAAGCTTAAATCGGTTTACATGGGGGGTGAATTTAGAAAGAAACAAAGTTTAGTTTTCCCACTTAAGGTTTAGTATAACTTCATAAAATTATGGGCGTGGTGTTAACATATAGGGTCGGTCGTTGACGCTTTGTTTTAGCTTATTCGTGCTTTAAAAAAAACAAAAACAATGTGTATGAAAGAAGATTCTCTGGGGTTTTGCTTTTAGGTTTTGATAAACTTTAATCAAATCAGCATTGATGTTTTTTCGGGAGTGCCCCAAGGATCAGCCCTTGGACCTTGCCTGTTCCTTGCATAGATCAATAATTTACCAGACAAGTTGACATCACCAGCCTGTCTCTTCGCGGATGACACAGCAGTGTGCAGAGTGGTAGCGGCGCCCCAGGACCATGATCAGTTACAACATGACCTCCATCAGCTTGCTGAGTGGGAGAAGAGCTGGGACATGGCGTTCCATCCTGGCAAATGCACCACCTTACCTGTCACCAGGGAAAAGGCACACGCACAGGAAAGCCCCCCGTGGTATGAACTTCAATGTGGCCACCTGCTTGAAACGGAACCTGTTGACGTCTCCGTTGACATTATTCTTAGTTAATGTAGCCATCTTAAAGGATCTCAGCTGGGAGAAAACATATATCCAAACCATTTGCTCAAAGGCCAACAACAACCACCTGAGGGGGTTTTTTTTAAAAGGAATCTAAAAAAATATTAGCGCTCCCAGTCCAATCAGGGTAAAAACGGCCTGCATGTCCTTCGTACAAATCCCATACTGGAATATGCCTCCACCATTGTTGGTGGGATCATCACCAGCAGCAGGACATTGATAAGCTTGAGGCGGGCGGTAACAGAAGCGACGAGCAAATCAAGGTTTGTTGCGAAGAGACGATTTCAGAAACGCATTGGCAATCGTCTCAGCTATGATCGATCCGTTGAAGTTGACCATAATGCCCTTCCAACCATCCGCTGTACGAAACCAGCAAGACTGGCAGATGCTGCTGTTTTCAATATTGCAGAAAGACAAGGTGTCATAATGAAGAGGCTTGAAAAGAAACTCACCTCTCCTTTTCCCGGCAACCATCAAGAACGCCAAACAGAAAAGACCCCTCATCATCTTCTGCAAGACAAAGTACCACCGGCAGGCCAGCTTTACCCTACCCCCGAACCACATCAAAGCATGGAATGACCCGGACTCTGCATTCCCCATCAGGCTGTTGAGGCAGAGACTCTGGACGCCTCTTATTGTGTCCCCCCCCCTAGGGTGGACTGTCTCTCATAAAATTACTATCCTCTTCCTTTCACCCCCTCCCCCCGCCCCCCCTCCACTTCCCCCTTCACCAAGCCCGCACACGCCCCAATAAGCTTAGGTGGGGGAGTTGTCCTTCAAATGAAATTTCAGCAATCATGGTTTGGGGTTCCCCTGAAACGTCCCCCTGATTGGCCTTGGGGGTTCTGTAGCATTAGGGTGGGTGGCCCCTATAGTATTTCCATAGAGTAGGGCCTGGAAAGAGTATCCCACGCATATTTTTTTTCCGCAGATTTTTCCCCCTGAATTTAACCATTTTAACCAAAAAAAGAATCAAGCTTTTAATGATTGTGGGTCGCTTTGAAAAGAAGGAAGGAAGGAAGGAAATAAAAGATTTTTTTTTACCTCCAATACCACGGCACTCACCCTCTTGTTGATTTTTGACCACCTTTTTTTTTTTTTGGCGCCCTGACCCCGCTACTCCCAATTATTGGTAAAAATCAAGAATGTGCCAACCCCCGAATTCTCTGTTAATTTCTTTTTATCCGTTTAATTTGCCTTTGCTGGGTCCAATAAAAATGAAGCTTGGTAAAATTTTTTAGGAAACATTTTTTTTAAGCTTAATAAATTTTGTTTAAAACCCCTATCCCTAAAACCTAAACCCTAAAAATAAAGAAAAAGGGTAAAACCCTCGAACCTCTTGGTTTGGTATTTTGATGTTAACCTGCCAACCATAATTGGGGCGAAGGGTTTTTTTTCGAAGAGCTAGTATTCCCAAAAATTATTAAGATGAAAGGATTGTTTTTTTCCTAAAAAATTCATCTTTTTTATGATTTGTATTTCGCGCGCCCCAAAACGGAACTCGGTTTTTAACCCCGAAAAAAATCCAAATTGGGGTGGCCACATCTTTTAAACCATTTTTACCAAAATTGAAAATGACATCTCAGGGGATCTCTTTTTTTTTTTCTTTTGATTTTGCGGCAGCGGTAACCAAATGGTGGCCCTTTGGTTGTGTTGGTTTAAATACACGACAAGATGGCCAAAAAGTTTGTTTTTTTTTTTTGTTTTTTTTGTTGTTTTTTTTTTCGCATTTTTCCTAACAACCCAATTCTTTTTATTGTTAATGATGAAGCGCCCAGTTATTTTCGAAGAGACCCCCTTTAAGCACAAAGGTTTTTTTTTTTCCTTTTTGCTTGCTTTTTGAAAATTGTTATTTCCGCGCCGCATTAACGACCCTCGGTTTTTTTGCAACGAAAAAATGAAATTTGTCGATTTGGTTTTTTACTTTGGGGTCCCCCCCCCCCCCCACCCCCCCCTTTCTTTTCCAATAAAGCACCCCCCTTTTGTCCTTCTTTTTAATGTTTTTTTTTTCAATGTGGTACAATATAGAACAATAATACAATCCAGTCTTTTCCAATACAAGGATTATACACTGCAATTCAATGTGGTAAAGCAATATACAATGTGGTACATTTCAGCACAGTAATACCCCCCCTTTTTTTCCAATAAAGCACAGTACAATGCAATTCAATATAATACAGCAATATCCCATGTGGTACAATACAGCAAATTAATACATTCCAATCTTTTCCAATAAAGCACATTACAATGCAATACAATACAATACGTCGAATATACGATGTGGGTCCAAGTACAACCTGTTTTGTGCATTCTCAGTCTTTAAAGCAATAGGTACACAACAATGCAATTTCCATTATAATTTACAGCAATATAACAATTGTGTGACAAATACAGGCACAAATGAATAAACATTCCCAAGTCCTTTTGCACAATAGAGCAACAATACCAATGCCAATGTTCGTGTGTGTGTACAGCAATCAACAACTGTTGGGTACAATATTTTTTACAAGACACAATAAATACATTTTTCCCAGGTTCCTTTTTTCCCGATAAAAGTACAATACATATGGAAAGGAAATGATCAAATTCAATATAATACAGTCAATATACAATGTGGGTAAAATACAGCCACAATAATAACATTTTTTCCCAAGTCCCCCTTTTTTTTCCCAATAACGGCCCACAGTTAACATGCCAAATTTTCATATAACTACAGCAATAATACAATGGTTGGGTACAATACAATACAGGCACATTACATTTCCCCAGGTCTTCTTCACCAAAATAAAGCACAGTAACAATTGCCATTCCATAAATAATACAAGCAAATTATATACAATGTGGTATCAAATTCGAGAAAAACAATAAATACCCATTTCCAAGTCCCTTTTTTCCCCCGGCAGTCAAAGTTAGACATAGAATGGCCATTCCAAATATAAAGTACAGCAAAATACAATTGTGTTAGCCAAATACAGCACAATAATTACCATTTTTCCCAGTCCTTTTTTTTTTTTCCAAAAAGCACAGTAATATTGCCAATTTCAATATAATCCAGCATATAACAATGTGGTACCAATGACGCCGCAACCAATAAATACAGTCCCAGTTCCCAGTCTTTTCCCCAATAAAGCACAATTACAAGACATTGCAATTCCAATATAATTAAACAGCAATAATACAAATGTGGTTAAAAGCAATTTTTAAACCAGCACAATACAATACATTCCAGTCTTTTCCAATAAAGCACAGTACAATGCAATTCAATATAATACAGCAATATACAATGTGGTACAATACAGCACAATAATACATTCCAGTCTTTTCCAATAAAGCACAGTACAATGCAATTCAATATAATACAGCAATATACAATGTGGTACAATACAGCACAATAATACATTCCAGTCTTTTCCAATAAAGCACAATACAATGCAATATGATACCATGCAATGTGTACAATCAGCATAGTGTATGCTTCAAGTATTTCCCCAAAAGACAATAAATACAATACAACAAAACACAATACAATGTGGTACAATACAATGCATTCCTTGCCTTTTTTCCCCATTATATCGCAATGTAATACAATACAATACCAATACAATGTAACAAACCTAAGAATGCAATCCCAATGTGGTTTCCAATAACAAGCACCATAAATGCATTTTTTCCAGTTCCTTTTTTTCCCAATTACAAGTAAAAAACAAATACAAATACAATTTGAATGGCAATTTACAATTCCAGTCTTTCCCAATAAAGCATCAATGTAAACACAATACAATACAATGCAATACAATACAATATATGGTACAATACAAAGCACAATGCAAATACATTCCAGTACTATTTCCATTTAAAGCCACAAATGTAATACAATAACAATACAAGATACCAATGCTGTGCGTAGATACAATATACAGCACAATACAATTCATTCCAGTCTTTCCAATAAAGCACCATACAATATAAGCAATACAATACAATGTTGGTACAATACAGCACATTACATGCATTCACAGTCTTCCAATAAAGCACAGTACAGTACAATATGATACAATGCAATGTGGTACAATACAGCACAATGTAATACATTACAGTCTTTTCCAATAACGCACAATACAATACCAATACAATACCAGTATGATACAATACAGCACAATACAATTCTTTCCAGTCTTTTCCAATAAAGCACAATACAATGTAATACAACACAGTGTGAAACAATCACAGCACAATACAATGCATTCCAGTCTTTCCAATAAAGCACAATACAATGCAATACAATACAATAAAATACAATACAACACAATACAATTCCTTCCAGTCTTTTCCAATAAAGCACAATACAATGTAATACAATACAATGTGGATACAATACAGAACAATGCAATACATTCCAGTCTTTTCCAATAAAGCACAATACAATGCAATACAATACAGTGTGGTACAATACAGCACAATACAATTCATTCCAGTCTTTTCCAATAAAGCACAATGTAATACAATACAATACAAGATACAATACAATATAGTACAATACAGCACAATACAATTCATTCCAGTCTTTCCAATAAAGCACAATACAATAAGATACAATACAATGTGGTACAATACAGCACATTAATGCATTCCAGTCTTTCCAATAAAGCACAATACAATGCAATACAATACAAGACAATACAAATCACTTCACTACAGTAAACACAAACAGGGTCAATACTAACACTGCAATACAAGGCCCTACCGTCGTCGTGTGGGTTGTTCATGACGTTGTAGATGTTGTTCATTAAAACCGCTACGTACGTGCTTCCTGCTTTGCGTTGCAATCGCCTCTGCTTGTCTGTGATTGGCTCTATATTATTCTGTAAAAACGCAGCGTATCTGTATACAAAAATCTTATATTACATTTTATTATTGTTGATGTGCGTTGTATTATCTGAATGTCTGCATTGCATAAATAGACGCATTTGATATTGTGTTTTTTTGTTTTTTTTGGTACAGTGTGCCACTGAACTGCAGTCTGAGATGTAATGCTGTATGTAAATTATGGCATACCATGTCTGCATTTGTATTATCTGAATGTCTGCATTGGCAGTGGTGCTCGTGCGTCAGTAACATAGGTCTCTGGTGAGTGATTGTGACACGATGGTTGTATCGTTTGCTTCAGGGAATTGGTTGGTGGTTGGGTGTTGTTTACAATCTGTTACAGCAACTGAACTAGAGTCTGGGTGCTAATATTCTTTGTAAAATAATGTTGCACTCATTATGTACCGGGTAGCGTGGGCGATATGGGTGAGTCACCGTCGTCTGCTAGATGCGATGATAAGGTCGCGTTCGTGTGTTTAGGTTGCCAGCGAATGAGAGGTGGCAAGGTACAGAGTGGATGTAGATCGAAAAGGGTGGTACATCGGGGCAATCATGTTATGGTCCGGTTTGAGTGGGTGGGGGGCAGTGGTTTATAGCGTGTTCTGCTGTCCCAAGCCCTCTAGGAGTCATCGCGCCTCCAAGAGCCCGCTTGGCCGAAGCGTTGTGCGCACTACATTGTGTGCATGGTCGTCTGTGGATGTGTCGCGCCTCTTCACCTGATGGTCACCAGACAGGCAAATAGGGGCCCGCCGGGTAGCGCAGCATACATGGACTGCCTGACCGGACCGTGGGTATAGTTGTAGGTGTGTGAGCTGTGGAGGTTGGGAGGATAAGGGAACCTAGGACAACATAATAGCACGAGGCCCCCAGCCAGTGCCCGTATGTGTAGTGTACTGACGGATGATCACTGATGATGAAGGGATAACCCATGATATATCCTGGCTTTGGCGCTAACAGAATCAAGAGAGGTAATATCCCCAGACCATTTTCTCGGATTGGCTCTATCAGTTGTCGGGGGCAGGGTCACGATTTGCCCAATGATAGGTTCTTTAAGGGGCTCGGGCAGTCAAATGGTTTACTGTTTAATGAATAAAGTCAATGATGGCTTGGAGTCCAAGCGGACTGTCTTTAGATAGTCCATTGACATTATTATTGAACTTATTATTACGAAACGAATAACTTGTATAAAAAAAACAAAGACTGCTGAAATATAAAAAAGCAAAAACCCTTTTTTATATTTCTGCAGTCATTGTTTGATACAACTTTTACAAGTTATTAGTTTTTGTAATAAATCCAATAAATACGTCAATGGACTATCTAAAGATAGTCCGTTTTGATTCCAAGCCATCAATATTGTAATAAACGCTATGTATGAATTTAAAATGAAATGTTAAAAAAAGAAATTCACCGCACACATAACATTCCAATGCATTTGGGGGGTGGGAGGGGGTTGATCTGGAACGTCCTGCAGATTCTTTCACGAATCTCCAATTCTCTTCCATTGTATTACCATTTTTTGCAGGTTGGCAGCTTCTATTATTTTTGCTGTCAAATAATAGACCTTTAATTTTGAAAATCATTGTGATTATTAACCTGCATGTTAAACAAAATGAATTTGAAGTTTGCACATTCGATGATTTGTTTTAAAAAGCTGTTGTTGTTTTTAATCAAAAGAGACTTTTAATTAAATGTTGTACACATTTTAGTTAGTAGGTCGTGGTTGAGCGGGTATGGATTATGCCGCCTCGTAATCCAAAAAGATTGCAAGGTCGCGGGTTCAAATCCTGTTGGCACTGTAACGCTTGGAAAGACGAAATACCCCTGTCTTCTTCACTGTAGTCCAGACACATCGTGCTAATGGACACTTGACTTAGATCGGGGGAGGTTATGGCGGTGGAAGGAGATGACTGGACTTCTTCTTCCAGTTCAAGGCCCTAAGACACAGTGAACTGGAGCGTAAAAACGCTAGATCAACCAGCCGCGCAGCAGCATTTTCGGCTCCAGTGACCTTGACATTTGACCAATGACCTTGATTTTTTTTAAAGCTTAGCCTAGATATTCTAACTATAATATCCACATGCAAGTTTGAGGGTCCTAGTTCAAACGCTAGATAGACATTTGCTCCTTGATGATTGCTCCTCGACAATTGCCTCGCGACAAATACTCCTTGATAATTGCTCCTTGGGATACTTGCCCCTGGACCAATTGCCCCTTGAACAATTAAATTGCTCCTCGCACATTAGTTTCTTAGGTTTTTAGTCCCTGAGCCGAAGGTTCGGGGAACTATTGTTTTTGTCCTGGTCCGTCCTGGGGTGTCCGTCCGGGGGCGGCGTCCGTCTGGCTATTCGTCCGTTTTTCTCAAAAAACTATTCAGTCTATCATCATCAAATTTGGTATACTAGTTTGCCAAGATGCAAGCTATCCACTGATGTATTTAGTTTTACATTAAGGTCAAGGTCGCGCCAGTTACGGGGTTCAAACCCCGAAACACATAATCGCTAATATCTCGCGAAGTTTTGCATGTATTTCAATGCGGTTTTTTTCACAACATTTCTTGATGAATGGTCTATAAACACAGTTGTCATGAATTTTTCTGTGCGCTCGTGTGCTCATGATCGCGAGCGCTCAAATCACGGGTCCGAACCCCCAAGGATATATATCAAAATGCTATTCAGTTACGAGCTGTTTTGATTTTTTTTCTTACGTAGCTACGTGCTGTTTTGATTCGTTTTTATATATGTGTACAGCGAACACATTCGGATTTCCGAATAGCTCGCCGATTCTGCGAGGGGACTTTGCAACCGCACGGCGTTGCACCTTGTTTGCTCCTCAGACAGTTGCTCCTATTTTTCTTTTTTTTTTTTTTTCTCTCGTCCAGTGCTATGGAAGGTATCTTTAAAGAGGTATCTTTCAGTGGGGGAGGATTTACACATTGCTACACAGTCTTTAACTGTCCAGGAAGGACTGAGAGAGAGAGGGGGGGGGGACACTATAAATCTCTTTAACGATAATTTTGAATGATGTAATAAATAGCATCACAAAAAACTATTTTTCCCCCCCATGTAAAGCATACAACTGGCTACAGTTTTAAAAACTTTCAAGAAGGACGGAGAGAGAGACTTCTGGGGGGGGGGGACTTCAAAACTTTATTTTTGAAGGATTAAGAATTTAGGCAGAACATAGTCTTCCGTTTTTTCCTTGCTACAACTACTTTCTATACTTTTACCACCATCACTACTACTACAAAGTTAACACTATTTTTAAATAGAAGCATGATTGCATGTGCATGTGGGGAGGGGTGGGCGAGGGTTCTGGGCAAGGAAGCAATTATCACATAGACTAGGAGTAATTGTCCGCGAGGCAAAATTCCAAGGAGCAACTCTTCGAGGAGCAAATGCTTCGGGAGGAATTACACCTAGGGAGCAATTGTCAAGGGGCAATTGTTGGGGAGCAAATGTCGGGGAGAAATTATCAAGGAGCAACGGTCGTACCCCGATAGATAGATAGATAGTTAGCCAGTCAGTCAGCCTGCCAGCCATACAGGAACAAGAAACCCTGAAAATGATGCCAGCTTCGTTTTGCGCGGCTGGTAAACATTAGCCAGCTCTCACTCCGCGACTGGTTAATGAGCAACTAGAGGGCACGCGCACAGTTATGCGGACGTTCCGTGCGGAAAAACCATACGCAATCCGCAAATTAAAAAAATCTGGAAGCAATAAGAAATATGAAGGATTGTGTGCATTACACGCAGAAACTCGTGATGCAATTCCATCTGCTTATTTCTCATATAAGTGTATGGGTATTTCCGTACGGAGATTGTGGATGTAAATATGTATATATATATATATAAACGTACAAGAATTGAAGAAGAAAAAAAACAACACACCATTAAACTTTCCTCTTATATATATAGTTTGCTTTAATAAAACTTTTTTTGTGTCCAATGTGTGTGTTTGTGAACCTAAGAAATATATATATATACAAGCCCTAATTTCCTGCCCTTACGGCCAAATGCTAAAATAGCAATGGTATTTATTTGGTACTTTATAGTCACAGAGCGTTCTCTGTGAAATTCGGGTTGCTCCGTCCTGGAGAGCGCGTTGCAGCCAGAGGTGCGCCTTACAATTTAATTTTTTTTGCATGCGATTTTTGTGTGACTGATGAGGGGGGGGTTAAATTTGACCAAATGACAACTTTTTCGTTGCCACTGGGTTTAACATATGCTAAGTGCATGGGCACACGGGGGACCTCGGTTTATTCGTCTCATCCGAAAGACTCCACGTTCAGACCATAAGGCCTAGTGCAAAGTGAGAGGAAAAATCCCACTGTACCCCAGGTTCGAACTCGGGTTTACTTGACACGAAGCGAACGCGCTACCACTGTGCCACTCTACACTGGATCGGCTTTTTCATTTTTACTGTGCCATGTTATGCATTACTTTCTAGCATGATTACTTAAAACAAGTTGTTTCATTTCCATAGTGTGCATGTGTGCGCGCGCGCATGTGTACGTGTGTAATGTAACGAATTAAATTCTAATTGTAAATAAAAAAACAATCTATGGGAAGCAACTCGGTAAAACTTAAACGTCCTGTTGAGTTGCGTCCCTTGTACAGCATACTTTGTGTCCGCCTTTCATCGACCACTGTCGCTTCTTGGCACCACGATGATTTAACACCCATGTCACTGAAAGGCATCAAATGAGGGTCTGGTATCCAGTGACCATAACCCTTTCATCGTCACTGTCGCCTCTTGGCACCACAATGATTTAACACCCATGTCACTGAAAGGCATCAAATGAGGCTCAGGCATCCAGTGGCATTATGTTCTTAATTGTGGTAGTTAAGGAGAGGCCTTATTTTATGCATGTCACAGAGGAATCCCCAAATATTGCAGACAGAATACTTTTCTCTAGTCAGGTAAGTTTCGTGGAAAGTTTTGGCTGAAAAATGGCTAGCATTGAAAATACTTAAAAAGAAAAACAAATTGAATTTAGGCCGACTCACTCAGCGAAGATCTAAACAATGTCAACGGTTTTATTTTATTTTTTTATTATTATTTTTTTTCTGCTTAAACATCAAATCAAATCAAATCAAATCAAATCAAATTCACTTTATTATCTCCCAAGGAGAAATTTTGTTCAGGTGCCAGAATAACAAAGACATTGACATTCAGCATGCATGAATAGGAGCAAAAGTTACACATAATACACACTTAAAGATACACATTATATGTGAATACATACACGTCTAAGGATAAGCATGCATAGTTTTTTTTAACACGATGAACACACATTTAAAACCTAAAAGGATCATGAGTTTAGGAGGTGGATGGATCTGGGGATGAAGGATTTCTGTGCCCTGGAGTTGACTTTAAAAGTTTTGTAGCGACGTCCAGAAGGTAACATAATATGTTACAATATTATTGCCCTTTTCACCATGTGGTTTAACAGCTTGTATACTTTTCTTGAAAAGTATGTGTGGTCCGATGTTGCCTTAACAATTGGCCTTTCTTTTTGTTTGTGGCTCAAGCCACAAACCTATAACTCACTTTGTCGGTCGGTCGGTCTGTCTGTCCAAAATTGTCGCACATTTCGCAAAATTGTCGCACATATTTTAAAGGAGAAAAAAATACTTGGACATAAAGTAACATTTCAGTTGTCATATCTACATATCCTTACGTATGGAAAGAATTATATACTGAAACAGAGCACATGAATCGTCATTTTAAAGCGTAGAAAATAATAAACATACGTAATACAGACACTACAACAGACACGACGAGTATGCAGTGCTTCTTTCGATGAATATAAGTAGGATAAATAGTTTTTAAATGTTTTCCAAAAGATATAAAAAGTTACGAAATGGTGCAGAGATAACATTCTGGTTTACAGATTAAAATTATTGAAAAGCCAGGGGAAGCGACTCAGTGTATATAATGATTGCAGTGGTAAAAATAGACCACACTTCAAATCGAGGCTGCTCTTTAAAATGATGTTTCGTTTTCAATTGTCGCACGCCTCAAACGATTGCGAATACGCACTTGTTTTTTTTACAGAACAAGGGCGATTGAAGTGTCAAAAGGAATTGCTATTTTACATTGCGTTAGAGAGAGAGAGAGAGAGAGAGAGAGGAGAACGAAAAACAAAATTTTATTTAACCAGGGAATATGAGATAAGAAAGTTACATGCTTTTTTCCACCCAGCCCTGAGAGAGAATATGAATACGAATACGAAATGCTTTAGCCAAAGATAGGCATAGGCCCCTTCCTGATCGGGGTGTCACAATGATAGAAACATAAATCATGCAATGGCATATTTGGTTATTATATCATAATTATTATCTACATTTGTAACGGGAAAGAGAGAGAGAGAGAACGAAAACAAAATTTTATTTAACCAGGGAACATGAGATAAGCAAGCAAGTTACATGCTTTTTTCCACCCAGCCCTGAGAGAGAGTACAAATACGATTTTTTTTAATCAGATATAGGCACAGGCCCCTTTCTGATGGGGGTGTCGCAATGATAGAAACATAAATCACGCAATGACATATTTGGTTATTTATATGATATTATCTACATTTGTAACGAGAGAGAGTGAGAGAGAGAATACGAAGATGAATATGAAATGTTGAAGTCAGATATAGGAATAGGCCCCTTCCTGATGGGGGTGTCACAATGATAGAAACATAAATCATGCAATGACGTATTTGGTTTATTATTTCATAGTATCTAGATTAGAGAGATTGTTGATTGGTTTGATATTTTCTTTTTTTTATTCTTTTCTTTGTTATGTAATTATTGTAAACTGGTATAATTCCGCTAATGTTTATGCTGTGTAATTTATTTTGAACTGAGTACGTCATAAGCTTTGCTTTGTTGCTGCTTCAGTTATGTCTTGTTGTTATTGATGTTTCTTTTGAAATTAAAACATTTAAACCACACAGAGAGAGAGACAGACAGACAAACAGAGACAGAGTAAACGAGTGAGATGGTGAGAAAAACAAAATATTTTCAAGTGTTGCTTGTTCCTTTGCTAAAGATTACAGACGATCCCCGACAATGTTCTTAGTGAAGTCTATGCTAGGTTTTTTTGGGCCACTATTACTATCAGTATTAATATAGCTTTTTCTTCTTCAGAGCTTGGCAATAAACAAAAGAATTGCTTTATCTAATTGTTGCTTGATGGGGTTTTTTGTGTGGTAATGGTATGTCATGTCAGTGCTATTGTTTCTTTAACTCTTTTTCTTTTCTTTTTGGGTTGGTTGGTTGTTTTGTGCTTCGTTTTGGTTTTGTGTTTTGTTTTTGCTTTGTGTGTGTGTGCGCGCGCGTGTGGTTTAAAAAAAAAAAGATTTCATTAGAGTTGTAGCGTACACGCACCCACACACAACACACACGCGTGCACACACACACACACACGCGCATACACACACACACACTCACTCACACACACACACACACGCGTTGCGCACACACGCGTGCGCACACACACACGCGCATACACACACACGTGCGCACACACACATGCGCGCATACACACACACGCATACGCACACACACGCGCGCGCGCACACGCGCACACACACACACACACACCTAAAAATAAATGTTTTTCTCGGGACGTAGAAACGAAGCAAGAAGAAAATGTGACAACAGCGATAGTGATAGGGCACCATCAGAACTAAAGAGAACAGCTATGTAACCCAATAGCTTTTACTGAGATAGTCCCAGACTAGGCAGCAATCTCGTGCCTTAGTTACACCCCACCCACACACACACACACCACACCCCACCCCACCCTCATGTTAAAGACACACTGACGCAATACGATTAAGTCCCTTGGGTTTTTTCTGGGTTGCTGTGACCCACATACAAATGTCCCCAACTTCAAATTGAGGCTGCTGTTTTAAAATGATGTTTCGGTTTGAATTCGGGGGCATTTGTACGGGAGACAGACTTGGTCAAAACAAGATTTATTTCCAGCTATGCGAGAGGGAAAACATGTGAAAACCCGTGATTTTTGACTCGTGATCTGGTGGGTCTTTAAAACGACCCTTAATCTCAAAGTCTGCTCCTTTCAGGTAGATTTTTCTTCTTCTTCTTCTTCTTCGATCGCTCAGACAGTTTCCTGTCAATTTTATGAGCTTGTAACTTCCTCTAAATCTGCCATTCTCTTTGACTCTGCCTTTTCCATTTTGCTTTCAACAATCCTATTACTATCCTTCTGACTTGTTGGCCCCTAAGTTAAACCAGAAATAGAAAAAAAAATGTATGTAAAATAACGAAAATAATAATGGTTCTAAATATTATGATTTGAAAATAATTATAATAGACATGAACTAGAGAGGGCCGGCTACTGAGATGATACCCAAATTAAAAGGATAAAAATAGTATGAATGAAAAATCTCAGTGATTAGCTGAGCTCCGTTCCCCTAATATGAAGGACTAAAAAGTTGGTGCATTTGTAATGCAGAATAATTTGCCTTCATAAAACTTTTGTGTGTCCAATGTCTTAATTTGTGAACCTCAGAAACAAACTCAGTTATCATTCAGTTTTATAATTGTTCTGTGTTCTGAAAAGAAGAAAAAAGTAATAAAACGGTGCTGATTTACTTTATCTCCCGATGGGGGAGGAGGACAGTGCCCATACAATGACAGCTGTTTCGACCTAATGAAGGTCTCCTCAGTCTGCATATCCGCCTGCAATTTGACTGTCCAGTGGTTGTCAACTTGAGCAAGAAGACATTCTACAAGAGAATGGTGTCCTCTTTGCACAAATTGAAAGTCCACAATAAAAGCAAATCAGCACTAGGTTAAACCAGAAATAGTAAAAAAATGTATGGTACAAAAATATATAATGTTCTAAAATTATGATTTCACAATATAATAGACATGACTAGAGAGGGCCGGCTACTGAGATGATATCCAAATTAAAGGATAAAAATAGTATGAATGAAAAATCTCAGTGATTAGCTGAGCTCCATTCCCCTAATCTGAAGGACTAAAAACGTTGGTGCATTTGTAATGCAAGGGAATAATATTGCCTTTAATAAAACTTTGTGTGTCCAATGCCTTCATTTTGTGAACCTCAGAAACAAACTCAGCTACTTGCTATTACTATGTTACGAACGTGACAGTATAATTATATTTCCTCTTATGTTCTTTGTTAATTATTTTATGTGTACAGTGTACCTATTAAGTTTGTTTATTTTTATGTAAAATCCCCTTCAGTATTGGGCTTTTGGCCTTAATCTGAATAAGCTTTCGCACTCGCGATCTATCTCCGCTCTCGATCTCTCTCTCTCTCTCTCTCTCTCTCTCTCTCTCTCTCTCTCTCTCTCTCTCTCTCTCTCTCATCTCTCAACCTCTCTCTCTCTCTCTCTCATCCCATCTCTCTCTCTCTCTCTCTCTCTCTCTTCTCTTCTCTCTCTCTCTCTGTCAGCTGCCAGAACGACCATCAAGGACAGATTGGAAGACTAGGCGTTGCCTAAAATCTTTATCCTTGAAAAATTAAGTTCAAGTTTTCAAAAAGTTTTATCCTCTCTCTCGTCTCTCTCCTCCTCCCCTCTCTCTCTCTCCACCTCTCTCACATTAAAACATACAGTGAAAACACACAATGCACACGAGAAGTAATTTAACATATCCACAGATATAAGATTATGAGTATTATACAATCACACAACAACAACCCCCCCCCCCCAACACACACACATCACCTCTACTCTCTCTCTCTCTCTCTCATCTCTCTCTCTCTCTTCTCAATCCCAACTCCTCTCTCTCTCTCTACTCTCTCTCTTCTCTCTCTCTCTCTCTCTCTCTGGTGATATACTCACTGCAACATATAACCCTATATAACACGCACGTACAACTACACCCATATGCACACACACGCTTCCGCATCATTTATGAGCACCACTTGCATACTTATGAACTGTACATATAAATACCCCAATTTGTTTTACACACCCCTCCCCAACCACACACACACAACCCTCACCCAATCCCATCCACCTCCACCCATCACCACAAATGTATCCGAATCATCATCGATACAAGGCATAGATAAATAAATCAATAAATAATCAAGGGGAAAGCATCAATACATAAATAAACAAGAGACAATTGGGTCATAAAAATGAATAAAAGACAAATTGCACAGAAATTTAATCATTAAATTATTCATAGAAATAGTAAAATTATATGCGGGCTAACCTGCACGCATGCCCCCCCCCCCCCTCCACACACACACACGTAACAATCACACACAAACACACACACACACCACATACATGCAAAGCGCACATGCAGGCAAAATATGTAGTACATACATGGCACGCATGAAAGAAAACACCACATTAACAAATATACACATAAACTTCACACACACACATACAACACACCACACACAAACAGGAACAACACACACACACACACACACAGAGAGAGGGAAGAGAAGGAGAGAGAGGGATTGCATTCGCAAAAAACCCCCTACTGGTCATTCTTAATGTTAAAGGATAAGAAGCAGAAAAAAATACAAAACTACAAGAAGGATGTGAAAAAAACCACACCCCAAACAACCACATCACGCGCACACAGAGGATAGTAAGAGAGATCTAGAGAGGAGAGTACTGTCGTAATTAAAGACAAGGAGTATGTCAATAAAATTTAAAAAAAATAAAAAACATGCAAATATTGATATAAAATGAAAATTAAGTCATAAAAGTAATAATAAATAAAATGTTTTCCAATATTAAAATAACATACAATGATTAAACACAAAAGGAAAATAAAAAAAACGCGATAAAAAATCGGAATATAAAGAGGCAGCAGGTAAAAATGTATTTTAGCTTAACCAAGTTCAGTGTGGTACCTTCCATTTAGTTCTTTCTTCCTAATGTATATATTTTCATGACCACCTTGCAAAAACACGCACCCCCAAACATGCACACAAGATTGGAACAAGGAAAAAAAACAGTTCAAAACTGTTTCCATGCACAACACAGACCCTAGAAAACAGGCTTCTCCAAGTATGCCACAAGTACCACAAAAACACACATACAACTAAGACTGACACACCACCACAACACCCATTCTTATCTCAATAACTCTCTCTTTTACACACTGAACCATACTTTTCTTTCTCATCACATAAACACCACTTGGACCATCAAAAAAGCACACGCGCGTGAAATACCACACAAAAGCCACACAAACAAAACACACAACCACTGATAGATATCGTTGTACACCAATATCCAAAGAGGGCTGTTCTGGGAAATTTTACAGTTCGGTGGTATATTGTTCTACATTGTAAACGCGCGAAAAAAACCCCCTCCATATCACAAAAATTCGCCCCCCCCATGTCCCCCATCTTTCACTGTGTATCAAGATGTGGGCAGTGTGACGTAAGGTGTCCCGCGCGAACCCAATTACTCCTTTCTTTATCTACACCCCCCCCCCCCCCCCCCCCTCTCCTTTTCATTTCTCTGTCCGGCCGCCACGTTAATTGCCACCCACCATCTAAAGAATGCCGATTAAGGGATTGGTCCCTTTGAAGTTCGATTTGTCTCCCCGGTCGGCATGTAACCCCTACCGAGGTTATCTCCCTTCACCCCCACCCCCCCTCTTATCTACCGTCTCATCACGAGATAGTGATATCAACAGTCGGCTCCTTTTGTAAGACAACTCGACCTTTCCCATCACAAGGAAACGTGACAACCACGGTCAAATTCCCTTTGAAGACGGGTTTGCCTTTCCTAATCACGAGAAGGATTTGAATGACCGGCATGTGATAATGATGTAATCGGCGCGTGATTGTTCTGTACACTCAGAACATCATCTTGTGACGTGTCGACTGCTATAAACCAATGACAGGCTTTCATTGTTTGAAAGTGAAAGGCTAAAATTGGCGTAGTGAGAAAAAGTTTTGACACAACAAGACAGCTGAAACTGATCTACTAGAGCAACACCCTCTCCCAGCCAGTCAATAGCACCCACCTAGTAAGTGGATTATTGATGACTGTTGATTGAGATCTGGTTTGTTTGTTTGACCCCAAAGTTTTTTGATAGATTTCCTATGTTCACATGATGAATAAGGAGTAGAATAGATATGTTATAGAAAAGAAGTGGTAAACATTCTATTCTATGTTATGTGCACTGATTATTTGTGTGTGTGTGGTTTATGACTTGTAACACTTTTGGTACCAGAACCGGAGTTTTATGCCTACCTAACCTGCTTTTGTCTATTTTTAGTAGGAAACCTATGGGCCGCAAATCTAGCACTTTATGATAACATTCCTTTCCAGGTGCTGGATGGAGAGTGATGTTGTGCTTGATCACCTTTTATGTTTTACTGATCTCAGTTTGTTAACTGAAAATTCAGTTTATTTATTAAACTACATGTAGTGCTATTGTACAAGGCTAAGTCCTTTCTAGACCGGTTGTGATGATCACTAATGCCGTCCTGCCGACAGAAAGCCCTTGTATCTAAGCCATAGAAACCTACATCCACCTTCTCCTGTGATTAACAGCAGGGCATCTGGGGCAGGAAGATTACCCATGGCCTCCACAAGCACCAAGATCGGGACTGCGCAAAGAGAGGACGCCCATCGCACCCCAAGCAGATATGCGGAGAGAGAGGAGACCACGCCGTCGACTCTGAGCGACTGTTGCGCAGCAGGGCCGTAACTAAAATTTTTGCCGTAACCGGAAGGCTTTTTATTTTTTTTTTTATTTAATTTTAAAAGGTGCTCCTTTAAAAAAGAGGCTTTTAAACAAACAGACACGAACAACTTTTTTTTTTTTCCCCCAATTAGATGTGACGAGGTAATGGTTTAAAAGGCTAAGTCCCTAGGGAAGACTTTAGATAATTTGCCTTTAGCCCACTTCTCTAGGGTATGGGAGATGAGCAACTTTTCCGGGCCCCTTTTCATCTAATAAATTTATATTTGTGCCCGGGTTCTGGCTCGTATGGTTGTAAGAAATACAAGTGGTTGAATTGCTCTAAATGGCAGACAGAGAGAAGTAGGGTTGTACATGAAATTACAAGACTCCCACTCTCATCAGTCTGACCAAAGGGTTCAGGATTATTTGACACTTGTATTTTATTTACTCCCAAAATCTGCATGAGATTATGCAACAATAATAATAAAGCAGCTCAATGGCGCCAAAACAAAATATGGATAAAAAAACAATGAAATCCGAAAGGATTCACAAGACTTTTGTCTTTCTATAAGGTTCGCCCCATGCCGGAAGGGTTACTAATTATCTTCAGTGTCCGTAGGAAAGTTCAAATGATTGGCGCAGTCCGGTGGACTTAGCTGTTTCAAGTTCCTCCGTGGTGATCGGCGAGTGCTGGGTTGGCTGGGCTTGCTCATCAGGTGAGAGTAGCTCCCAGTCGTTCCGGTTACGGCTTCGCGGGATGGCACGGTTCAGGCGTGGTCTCCTCGCGGATTCTGGGTGCTGGGTGCGGGGCGTCTTTCCCGTCTTGGTGCTTGTGAGTCCGGGATGATCGTCCGGCCCACGATGCCCTGCTGATAATCACAGGAGAAGGTGGATGTAGATCTCTATGGCTTAGAGACAAGGGGCTTCAGTCGGCAGGGCATTAGTGAATCCCAACCGGCTAGAAGGCTTCCCTTGTACAATAGCTACTAGTTAATAAATAAACTGAATTTCAGTTAACAAACTGAGATCAGTAAAACATAAAAGGTGATCAATCCAACATCACTCTCCATCCAACACCTGGAAAGGAATGGTATCATAAAGTGCAAGATTGCGGCCCATAGGTTTCCTACTAAAAATAGACAAATGGGTTAGTAGGCATAAACTCCGGTTCTGGTCCCAAAAGTGTTAAAGTCAAAAACACACACACACAAATAATCAGTGCACATAAATAGAATAGAATGTTTACCACTTCTTTTCTATAACATATCTATCTACTCCTTATTCATCATTGAACATAGGATCTAGATCAAAACTAGGGTCAAACAAACAACCAGTCTCAATCACCAGTCATCAATAAGACTTACTAGGTGGGCTATTCTGGCTGGGAGAGGTGTTGCTCTAGTCAGTTTCAGCGTCTTGTGTGAAAAACTTTTTCTCACTACGCCAATTATAGCCTTCACTTTCAAACAATGAAAGCCTGTCATTGGTTTATAGCAGTCGACACGTCACAAGATGATGTTCTAAATGTACAGAACAATCACGCGCCTATTACATCCTTATCACGTGCCGACATTCAAATCCTTCTCGTGCTCGGAAAGGCAAAACCGTCTTCAAAGGGAATTGACCGTGGTTGTCACTTTCTCATGATTGGAAAGGACGAGGTGTCTTACAAAGGGAGCCGACTGTTGATATCACTATCTCGTGATGAGACGGTAGATAAAGGGGGGGGGGGGGGTGAAGGGAGATAACCTCGGTAGGGGTTACATGCCGACCGGGGAGACAAATCAACCTTCAAAGGGACCAATCCCTTACTCGGCATTCTTTAGATGGTGGGTGGCAATTAACGTGGCGGCCGGACAGAGAAATGAAAAGGAGAGGGGGGGGGGGGGGGGGGGGGTAGATAAAGAAAGAGGGGTCGCGCGGGACACTTACGTCACACTGCCCACATTGTACACAGTGAAATGGGGGGGGGGGGGGGGAGAAGGTGATATGGAGGGGGGTGATGTAGAACAACCACCGAACTAAACTCCCAGACAGCAAGAGAAAGTGGGGCAACGAATAAGTGTGTGTGTGTGTGTGTGTGTGTGTGTGTGTGTGTGTGCACGCGCGTGCGTACGTGCGTGTGTGTGTGTGAGAGAGAAAGTATGTCAGTGTGTATGAGAGAGAGAGAGAGAGAGAGAGTGTGTGTGTGTGTGTGTGTGTGTGTGTGTGTGTGTGTACTTGTGCATCCTTGGAGAACCTGGAAGTCTGTGTGTGCATGAACG
This sequence comes from Phymorhynchus buccinoides, assembly GCA_017654935.2. NCBI lineage: Eukaryota > Metazoa > Mollusca > Gastropoda > Neogastropoda > Raphitomidae > Phymorhynchus > Phymorhynchus buccinoides. The sequence goes on from CM065694.1 coordinate 48,332,438, forward strand.
TTTGAACGTTTGAATGAATCTTGTGTGCATGAGTGGGTGCGTGTCTGAGCAAGGTGGTCATGAAAATATAATTATGGAAATAAATGGGAAGTAACTGAATTTGTTAACTAAAATAAATTTTCTGCCTCTTTATATACATTTTTATATCGTTTTAATTTACATTCCTTTGTCTTAATCATTGTATGTATTTTAATATTGCGTTTTTTATTATTCTTTTAATGACAATTATCATTTTATATCATATTTGCATGGTTTTTAATTTTTTTTAAATTTATTGACATACTCTTGTCATAATTAAACAGTACTCTCTCTCTCTCTCTCTCTCTCTGTGTGTGTGTGTGTGTGTGTGTGTTTCACATCCTTCTTGGTTTGTATTGTTTTATGCTCTTACCCTTAATTAAGAATGACAGTAGGGGGTTGCGTGCAATCGCCTCTCTCTCTCTCTCTCTCTGTGTGTGTGTGTGTGTGTGTGTGTGTGTGTGTGTGTGTGTGTGTGTGTGTGAGTTTATGTGTATATGTGTTAATGTGTGTGTTCTTTCGTGCGTGCATGTATGTACTACATATTTGTGCCTGCATGTGCGCTTGCATGTATGTGTGTGTGTGTGTTTGTGTGTGATTGTACGTGTGTGTGTGGGGGGGGGGGGGGGGGGCATGCGTGCAGGTAAGCCCGCAAATAATTTTACTATTTCTATGAATAATTTAATGATTACATTTATGTGCAACTTGTCTTTTATTCTTTTTTTTTATTACCCAATTGTCTCTTGTTTATTTATGTATTGATGCTTTCCATTTATTTATTTATTGATTTGTTTATCTATGCCTTGTATCGATGATGATTCGGATACATTTGTGGTGATGGGTGGAGGTGGATGGGATTGGGTGAGGGTGTGTGTGTTGGGGAGGGGTGTGTATAACAAATTGGGGCATTTATATGTACAGTTCATAAGTATGCAAGTGGTGCTCATAAATGATGCGGAAGCGTGTGTGTGCATATGGGTGTAGTTGTACGTGCGTGTTATAGGGTGTGTGCAGTGTATATCACAGAGAGAGAGAGAGAGAGAGAGAGAGAGAGAGAGAGAGAGAGAGAGAGAGAGAGAGAGAGAGAGAGAGGAGTAGTATATGTGTGTGTGTGTGGGGGGGGGGGGGGGTTGTTGTTGTGTGTATAATACTCATAATCTTATATCTGTGATATGTTAAATTACTTCTCGTGTGCATTGTGTGTTACTGTATGTTTTAATGTGAGAGAGGTGGGAGAGAGAGAGAGAGGGAGGGATAGAGAGAGAGGGATAAAACTTTTGAAAACTTGAACTTAATTTTTCAAGGATAAAGATTTTAGGCAACGCCTAGTCTTCCAATCTGTCCTTGATGGTCGTTCTGGCAGCTGAGAGAGTGAGACTAAGAGAGAGAGAGAGAGAGAGAGAGAGAGAGAGAGAGAGAGAGAGAGAGAGAGAGAGAGAGAGAGAGAGAGAGAGAAGAGAGAGAGAGAGAGAGAGAGAGAGAGAGAGAGAGAGAGGAGAGAGAGAGAGAGAGAGATAACGCGAGTGCGAAAGCTTATTCAGATTAAGGCCAAAAGCCCAATACTGAAGGGGATTTTACATAAAAATAAACAAACTTAATAGGTACACTGTACACATAAAATAATTAACAAAGAACATAAGAGGAAATATAATTATACTGTCACGTTCGTAACATAGTAATAGCAAGTAGCTGAGTTTGTTTCTGAGGTTCACAAATGAAGGCATTGGACACACAAAGTTTTATGAAGGCAAATTATTCTGCATTACAAATGCACCAACGTTTTAGTCCTTCAGATTAGGGGAACGGAGTTCAGCTAATCACTGAGATTTTTCATTCATACTATTTGTATCCTTTAATTTGGGTATCATCTCAGTAGCCGGCCCTCTCTAGTCATGTCTATTATATTGTGAAATCATAATTTTAGAACATTATATATTTTTGTACCCATTTTTTACTATTTCTGGTTTAACCTAGTGCTGATTTGCTTTTATTGTGGACTTTGAATTTGGTGCAAAGAGGACACCATTCTCTTGTAGAATGTCTTCTTGCTCGAGTTGACAACCTCTGTACAGTCAAATTGCAGGCGGATATGCAGACTGAGGAGACCTTCATTAGGTCGAAACAGCTGTCATTGTATGGGCACTGTCCTCTCCCCCATCGGGAGATAAAGTAAATCAGCACGTTTTACTTTTTTCTTCTTTTCAGAACACAGAACAATTATAAAACTGAATGATAACTGAGTTTGTTTCTGAGGTTCACAAATGAAGGCATTGGACACACAAAGTTTTATGAAGGCAAATTATTCTGCATTACAAATGCACCAACTTTTGAGTCCTTCATATTAGGGGAACGGAGCTCAGCTAATCACTGCGATTTTTCATTCATACTATTTTTATCCTTTAATTTGGGTATCATCTCAGTAGCCGGCCCTCTCTAGTCATGTCTATTATAATTATTTTCAAATCATAATATTAGAACATTATTATTTTCGTTATTTTACATACATTTTTTTTTCTATTTCTGGTTTAACTTAGGGGCCAACAAGTCAGAAGGATAGTAATAGGATTGTTGAAAGCAAAATGGAAAAGGCAGAGTCAAAGAGAATGGCAGATTAGAGGAAGTTACAAGCTCATAAAATTGACAGGAAACTGTCTGAGCGATCGAAGAAGAAGAAGAAGAAGAAGAAAATCTACCTGAAAGGAGCAGACTTTGAGATTAAGGGTCGTTAAAGACCCACCAGATCACGAGTCAAAATCACGGGTTTCACATGTTTTCCCTCTCATAGCTGGAAATAAATCTTGTTTTGACCAGGTCTGTCTCCCGTATAAATGCCCCCGAATTCAAACCGAAACATCATTTTAAACAGCAGCCTCAATTTGAAGTTGGGGACACCTGTATTTAGGTCACAGCCACCCAGAAAAAACCCAAGGGTCATAATCGTATTGCGTCAGTGTGTCTTTAACATGAGGGTGGGGTGGGGTGTGTGTGTGTGTGTGTGGGTGGGGTGTAACTAAGGCACGAGATTGCTGCCTAGTCTGGGACTATCTCAGTAAAAGCTATTGGGTTACATAGCTGTTCTCTTTAGTTCTGATGGTGCCCTATCACTATCGCCACATTTTCTTCTTGCTTCGTTTCTACGTCCCGAGAAAAACATTTATTTTTAGGTGTGTGTGTGTGTGTGTGTGTGTGTGCGCGTGTGCGCGCGCGCGTGTGTGTGCGTATGCGTGTGTGTGTGTGTATGCGCGCATGTGTGTGTGCGCACGTGTGTGTGTATGCGCGTGTGTGTGCGCACGCGTGTGTGCGCACGCGTGTGTGTGTGTGTGTGAGTGAGTGTGTGTGTGTGTATGCGCGTGTGTGTGTGTGTGTGTGCGCGCGTGTGTGTGTGTGTGTGCGTGTACGCTACAACTCTAATGAAATCTTTTTTTTTTTAAACCACACGCGCGCGCACACACACACAAAGCAAAAACAAAACACAAAACCAAAACGAAGCACAAAACAACCAACCAACCCAAAAAGAAAAGAAAAAGAGTTAAAGAAACAATAGCACTGACATGACATACCATTACCACACAAAAAACCCCATCAAGCAACAATTAGATAAAGCAATTCTTTTGTTTATTGCCAAGCTCTGAAGAAAAAAAAGCTATATTAATACTGATAGTAATAGTGGCCCAAAAAAACCTAGCATAGACTTCACTAAGAACATTGTCGGGGATCGTCTGTAATCTTTAGCAAAGGAACAAGCAACACTTGAAAATATTTTGTTTTTCTCACCATCTCACTCGTTTACTCTGTCTCTGTTTGTCTGTCTGTCTCTCTCTGTGTGGTTTAAATGTTTTAATTTCAAAAGAAACATCAATAACAACAAGACATAACTGAAGCAGCAACAAAGCAAAGCTTATGACGTACTCAGTTCAAAATAAATTACACAGCATAAACATTAGCGGAATTATACCAGTTTACAATAATTACATAACAAAGAAAAGAATAAAAAAAAGAAAATATCAAACCAATCAACAATCTCTCTAATCTAGATACTATGAAATAATAACCAAATACGTCATTGCATGATTTATGTTTCTATCATTGTGACACCCCCATCAGGAAGGGGCCTATTCCTATATCTGACTTCAACATTTCATATTCATCTTCGTATTCTCTCTCTCACTCTCTCTCGTTACAAATGTAGATAATATCATATAAATAACCAAATATGTCATTGCGTGATTTATGTTTCTATCATTGCGACACCCCCATCAGAAAGGGGCCTGTGCCTATATCTGATTAAAAAAAATCGTATTTGTACTCTCTCTCAGGGCTGGGTGGAAAAAAGCATGAAACTTGCTCAGTTATCTCATGTTCCCTGGTTAAATAAAATTTTGTTTTCGTTCTCTCTCTCTCTCTTTCCCGTTACAAATGTAGATAATAATTATGATATAATAACCAAATATGCCATTGCATGATTTATGTTTCTATCATTGTGACACCCCCATCAGGAAGGGGCCTATGCCTATCTTTGGCTAAAAAAGCATTTCGTATTCGTATTCATATTCTCTCTCAGGGCTGGGTGGAAAAAAGCATGTAACTTTCTTTTCTCATATTCCCTGGTTAAATAAAATTTTGTTTTCCTTCCCCTCTCTCTCTCTGTCTCTCTCTCTAACGCAATGTAAAATAGCAATTCCTTTTGACACTTCAATCGCCCTTGTTCTGTAAAAAAAACAAGTGCGTATTCGCAATCGTTTGAGGCGTGCGACAATTGAAAACGAAACATCATTTTAAAGAGCAGCCTCGATTTGAAGTGTGGTCTATTTTTACCACTGCAATCATTATATACACTGAGTCGCTTCCCCTGGCTTTTCAATAATTTTAATCTGTAAACCAGAATGTTATCTCTGCACCATTTCGTAACTTTTTATATCTTTTGGAAAACATTTAAAACTATTTATCCTACTTATATTCATCGAAAGAAGCACTGCATACTCGTCGTGTCTGTTGCAGTGTCTGTATTACGTATGTTTATTATTTTCTACGCTTTAAAATGACGATTCATGTGCTCTGTTCAGTATATAATTCTTTCCATACGTAAGGATATGTAGATATGACAACTGAAATGTTACTTTATGTCCAAGTATTTTTTTCTCCTTTAAAATATGTGCGACAATTTTGCGAAATGTGCGACAATTTTGGACAGACCGACCGACCGACAAAGTGAGTTATAGGTTTGTGGCTTGAGCCACAAACAAAAAGAAAGGCCAACTGTTAAGGCAACATCGGACCACACATACTTTTCAAGAAAAGTATACAAGCTGTTAAACCACATGGTGAAAAGGGCAATAATATTGTAACATATTATGTTACCTTCTGGACGTCGCTACAAAACTTTTAAAGTCAACTCCAGGGCACAGAAATCCTTCATCCCCAGATCCATCCACCTCCTAAACTCATGATCCTTTTAGGTTTAAATGTGTGTTCATCGTGTTAAAAGAAACTATGCATGCTTATCCTTAGACGTGTATGTATTCACATATAATGTGTATCTTTAAGTGCGTATTATGTGTAACTTTTGCTCCTATTCATGCATGCTGAATGTCAATGTCTTTGTTATTCTGGCACCTGAACAAAATTTCTCCTTGGGAGATAATAAAGTGAATTTGATTTGATTTGATTTGATTTGATGTTTTAAGCAGAAAAAAAAAAAAAAATAATAAAAATAAAATAAAACCGTTGACATTGTTTAGATCTTCGCTGAGTGAGTCGGCCTAAATTCAATTTGTTTTTCTTTTTAAGTATTTTGTTTTACCCCTTTCAATGCTAGCCATTTTTCAGCCAAAACTTTCCACGAAACTTACCTGACTAGAGAAAGTATTCTGTCTGCAATATTGGGGATTCCTCTGTGACATGCATAAAATAAGGCCTCTCCTTAACTACCACAATTAAGAACATAATGCCACTGGATGCCTGAGCCTCATTTGATGCCTTTCAGTGACATGGGTGTTAAATCATTGTGGTGCCAAGAGGCGACAGTGACGATGAAAGGGTTATGGTCAGTGGATACCAGACCCTCATTTGATGCCTTTCAGTGACATGGGTGTTAAATCATCGGGGTGCCAAGAAGCGACAGTGGTCGATGAAAGGCGGACACAAAGTATGCTGTACAAGGGACGCAACTCAACAGGACGTTTAAGTTTTACCGAGTTGCTTCCCATAGATTGTTTTTTTTATTTACAATTAGAATTTAATTCGTTACATTACACACGTACACATGCGCGCGCGCGCACACGCACACTATGGAAATGAAACAACTTGTTTTAAGTAATCATGCTAGAAAGTAATGCATAACATGGCACAGTAAAAATGAAAAAGCCGATCCAGTGTAGAGTGGCACAGTGGTAGCGCGTTCGCTTCGTGTCAAGTAAACCAGAGTTCGAACCTGGGTACAGTGGATTTTTCCTCTCACTTTGCACTAGGCCTTATGGTCTGAACGTGGAGTCTTTCGGATGAGACAATAAACCGAGGTCCCGTGTGCCCATGCACTTAGCATATGTTAAACCCAGTGGCAACGAAAAAGTTGTCATTTGGTCAATTTAACCCCCCCCTCATCAGTCACACAAAAATCGCATGCAAAAAAAATTAAATTGTAAGGCGCACCTCTGGCTGCAACGCGCTCTCCAGGACGGAGCAACCCGAATTTCACAGAGACGCCTCTGTGACTATAAAGTACCAAATAAATACCATTGCTATTTTAGCATTTGGCCGTAAGGGCAGGAAATTAGGGCTTGTATATATATATATTTCTTAGGTTCACAAACATACATTGGACACAAAAAAAGTTTTATTAAAGCAAACTATATATATAAGACGAAAGTTTAATGGTGTGTTTGTTTTTTTCTTCTTCAATTCTTGTACGTTTATATATATATATATACATATTACATCCACAATCTCCGTACGGAAATACCCATACACTTATATGAGAAATAAGCAGATGGAATTGCATCACGAGTTTCCGCGTGTAATGCACACAATCCTTCATATTTCTTATTGCTTCCAGATTTTTTTAATTTGCGGATTGCGTATGGTTTTTCCGCACGGAACGTCCGCATAACTGTGCGCGTGCCCTCTAGTTGCTCATTAACCAGTCGCGGAGTGAGAGCTGGCTAATGTTTACCAGCCGCGCAAAACGAAGCTGGTATCATTTTCAGGGTTTCTTGTTCCTGTATGGCTGGCAGGCTGACTGACTGGCTAACTATCTATCTATCTATCGGGGTACGACCGTTGCTCCTTGATAATTTCTCCCCGACATTTGCTCCCCAACAATTGCCCCTTGACAATTGCTCCTAGGTGTAATTCCTCCCGAAGCATTTGCTCCTCGAAGAGTTGCTCCTTGGAATTTTGCCCCTCGGAAAATTGCTCCTAGACTTTGTGATAATTGCTCCTTGCCCAAACCCCCCCCCACCCCTCCCCCACACACATGCAATCATACTTCTATTTAAAAATAGTGTTAACTTTGTAGTAGTAGTGATGGTGGTAAAAGTATAGGAAGTAGTCGTACCAAGGAAAGAACGGAAGACTATGTTCTGCCTAAATTCTTAATCCTTGAAAAATACAGTTTTGAAGTCAGAAGTCTCTCTCTCCGTCCTTCTTGAAAGTTTAAAACTGTAGCAGTGCTTACATGAAAAATAGTTTTTTATGCTATTTATTACATCATTCAAAATTATCGTTAAAGCATATTATATGCCCCCCCCCCCTCTCTCTCTCTCCGTCCTTCCTGAAAGTTAAAGACTGTGTAGCAATGTGAAATGCTCCCCCACCCCACCCCCTGAAAGATACCTTCCATAGCACTGGACGAGGGGAAAAAAGAAAAAATAGGAGCAACTGTCTGAGGAGCAAACAAGTGCAACGCCGGGCGGCTGCAAAGTTCCCTCACAGCATCGCCGAGCTACTCCTAAATCGGAATGTGTCGGCTGTACACATACATAAAAACGAATCAAAACAGCACGTAACTACATAAAAACGCATGAAAACAGCATGTAACTGAATATTATTTTATATATAGCCTTGGGGTTCGGACCCGTGATTTGAGCGCGCGCGATCATGCGCACAGAAAAATTCATGACAACTGTGTTATAGACCATTCATCAAGAAATGTGAAAAAAACCGCATTGAAATACATGCAAAACTTTGCGAGATATTAGCGATTGTGTTTCGGGGCTTGAACCCCGTAACTGGCACGACCTTGACCTTAATGTAAAACTAAATACATCAGTGGATAGCTTGCATCTTGGCAAACTAGTATACCAAATTTGATGATGATAGACTGAATAGTTTTTGAGAAAAACGGACGAATAGCCAGACGGACGCCGCCGGACGGACCAGGACAAAAACAATAGATCCCTGAACCTTCGGCTCAGGGACTAAAAACCTAAGAAACTAATGTGCGAGGAGCAATTTAATTGTTCAAGGGGCAATTGGTCCAGGGGCAAGTATCCCAAGGAGCAATTATCAAGGAGTAATTGTCGCCAGGCAATTGTCGAGGAGCAATCATCAAGGAGCAAATGTCTATCTAGCGTTTGAACTAGGACCCTCAAACTTGCATGTGGATATTATAGTTAGAATATCTAGGCTAAGCTTTAAAAAAAATCAAGGTCATTGGTCAAGTCAAGGTCACTGGAACTGCAAATGCCATTGCGCGGCTGGTGATCTAGCGTTTTTACGCTCCAGTTCACTGTGTCTTAGGGCCTTGAACTGGAAGAAGAAGTCCAGTCATCTCCTTCCACCGCCATAACCTCCCCCGATCTAAGTCAAGTGTCCATTAGCACGATGTGTCTGGACTACAGTGAAGAAGACAGGGGTATTTCGTCTTTCCAAGCGTTACAGTGCCAACAGGATTTGAACCCGCGACCTTGCAATCTTTTTGGATTACGAGGCGGCATAATCCATACCCGCTCAACCACGACCTACTAACTAAAATGTGTACAACATTTAATTAAAAGTCTCTTTTGATTAAAAACAACAACAGCTTTTTAAAACAAATCATCGAATGTGCAAACTTCAAATTCATTTTGTTTAACATGCAGGTTAATAATCACAATGATTTTCAAAATTAAAGGTCTATTATTTGACAGCAAAAATAATAGAAGCTGCCAACCTGCAAAAAATGGTAATACAATGGAAGAGAATTGGAGATTCGTGAAAGAATCTGCAGGACGTTCCAGATCAACCCCCTCCCACCCCCCAAATGCATTGGAATGTTATGTGTGCGGTGAATTTCTTTTTTTAACATTTCATTTTAAATTCATACATAGCGTTTATTACAATATTGATGGCTTGGAATCAAAACGGACTATCTTTAGATAGTCCATTGACGTATTATTGGATTTATTACAAAAACTAATAACTTGTAAGTTGTATCAAACAATGACAGAAATATAAAAAAGGGTTTTTGCTTTTTATATTTCAGCAGTCTTTTTTTTTTTATACAAGTTATTAGTTTTCGTAATTAGTTCAATAATATGTCAATGGACTATCTAAAGAAAGTCCGCTTTGACTCCAAGCCATCATTGTAATTTTATTCATAAACAGTTAACCATTTGACTGCCAGAGAAAATTAAAGAAAAATATCATTGGGCAAATCGTGACATGAAAAAGACAACTGATAGAGCCAATCTGAGAAAATGGTCTGGGGATATTACTCTCTTGATTATGTTAGAGCAAAAGCCAGCATATTATCAGGGTTATTCCTCTTCATCATCAGTGATTTCATCAGCTCAGTACATAATACATTGGTGGCAGTCAAGGGGTTAAACTTATCAACAAATATATTAAAAACAAGGTCAAGGTCAGGAAGGCAAACATTTATGCGCGGTGCCTTCCTCTCATGGTGACACATCACCACACAAAATTTGAAGCGATTCGGTCAAGCGGTTCGGGAGATATTCTTGGGACAGACAGAAAAAAAACCACACAAAAAACCAAAGAACAAACCGGACCAAAAACATACTCCTTTGCGATCTACGATCTACAAATCTGTAACCTTCTCGTCTGATCCAACAAATTATCGAAACGCAAAACAGTCTCACCCTCTGTACAATAATGGATGCAACATTATTTTACAAAGAATTATACACCCAGACCTTAGTTCAGTTGCTGTAAAAAACAACAAAAACAAACAACCAAAAATAATAAAACACAAACAAATTGCTTATTTCTGCAATGCAGACATTCAGATAATACAATGCAGAATGGATGCAAAATTTACAAAGAATTACACTCAGACCTCAGTTCAGTGGCTGTACCAAAAAACACAAAAAAACACAAACAAATTGCGTCTATTTCTGCAATGCAGACATTCAGATAATACAACGCACATCAACAATAATAAAATGTAATATAAGATTTTTGTATACAGATACGCTGCGTTTTTACAGAATAATATAGAGCCAATCACAGACAAGCAGAGGCGATTGCAACGCAAAGCAGGAAGCACGTACGTAGCGGTTTTAATGAACAACATCTACAACGTCATGAACAACCCACACGACGACGGTAGGGCCTTGTATTGCAGTGTTAGTATTGACCCTGTTTGTGTTTACTGTAGTGAAGTGATTTGTATTGTATTGTATTGTACTGTATTTACTCTGCTTTATTGGAAAGACTGGAATGCATTAATGTGCTGTATTGTACCACATTGTATTGTATCTTATTGTATTGTGCTTTATTGGAAAGACTGGAATGAATTGTATTGTGCTGTATTGTATCACACTGTATTGTATTGCATTGTATTGTGCTTTATTGGAAAGACTGGAATGAATTGTATTGTGCTGTATTGTATCACACTGTATTGTATTGCATTGTATTGTGCTTTATTGGAAAGACTGGAATGAATTGTATTGTGCTGTATTGTATCACACTGTATTGTATTGCATTGTATTGTGCTTTATTGGAAAGACTGGAATGAATTGTATTGTGCTGTATTGTATCACACTGTATTGTATTGCATTGTATTGTGCTTTATTGGAAAGACTGGAATGAATTGTATTGTGCTGTATTGTATCACACTGTATTGTATTGCATTGTATTGTGCTTTATTGGAAAGACTGGAATGAATTGTATTGTGCTGTATTGTATCACACTGTATTGTATTGCATTGTATTGTGCTTTATTGGAAAGACTGGAATGAATTGTATTGTGCTGTATTGTATCACACTGTATTGTATTGCATTGTATTGTGCTTTATTGGAAAGACTGGAATGAATTGTATTGTGCTGTATTGTATTGTATTCACATTGTATTGTATTGTATTGTATTGTGCTTTATTGGAAAGACTGGAATGAATTGTATTGTGCTGTATTGTATCACACTGTATTGTATTGTATTGTATTGTGCTTTATTGGAAAGACTGGAATGAATTGTATTGTGCTGTATTGTATCACACTGTATTGTATTGCATTGTATTGTGCTTTATTGGAAAGACTGGAATGAATTGTATTGTGCTGTATTGTATCACACTGTATTGTATTGCATTGTATTGTGCTTTATTGGAAAGACTGGAATGAATTGTATTGTGCTGTATTGTATCACATTGTATTGTATTGTATTGCATTGTATTGTATTGTATTGTATTGTGCTTTATTGGAAAGACTGGAATGCATTGCATTGTGCTGTATTGTATCACACTGTATTGTATTACATTGTGCTTTATTGGAAAGACTGGAATGAATTGTATTGTGCTGTATTGTATCACACTGTATTGTATTATTGTATTGTGCTTTATTGGAAAGACTGGAATGAATTGTATTGTGCTGTATTGTACTATATTGTATTGTATCTTGTTGTATTGTATTACATTGTGCTTTAATGGAAAGACTGGAATGTATTGCATTGTGCTGTATTGTACCATATTGTATTGTATCTTGTATTGTATTGTATTACATTGTGCTTTATTGGAAAGACTGGAATGTATTGCATCATATTGTATCTTGTATTGTACTGTATTGGAAAAGACTGGAATGCATTATTGTGCTGTATTGCACCACATTGGATTGCATCTTATTGTATTGTATTGTATTGTATTGTATTACATTGCGCTATATTGGAAAGGCAGGAATGCATTGTATTGTACCACATTGTATTGTGTTTTGTTGTATTGTATTTATTGTCTTTTGGGGAAATACTTGAATGCATTACACTATGCTGTATTGTACCACATTGCATTGTATCATATTGTACTGTACTGTGCTTTATTGGAAAAGACTGGAATGTATTATTGTGCTGTATTGTACCACATTGTATATTGCTGTATTATATTGAATTGTATTGTGCTTTATTGGAAAAGACTGGAATGTATTATTGTGCTGTATTGTACCACATTGTATATTGCTGTATTATATTGAATTGCATTGTACTTTATTGGAAAAGACTGGAATGTATTATTGTGCTGTATTGTACCACATTGTATATTGCTGTATTATATTGAATTGCATTGTATTGTACTGTGCTTTATTGGAAAAGACTGGAATGTATTATTGTGCTGTATTGTACCACATTGTATATTGCTGTATTATATTGAATTGCATTGTATTGTACTGTGCTTTATTGGAAAAGACTGGAATGTATTATTGTGCTGTATTGTACCACATTGTATATTGCTGTATTATATTGAATTGCATTGTATTGTGCTTTATTGGAAAAGACTGGAATGTATTATTGTTCTGTATTGTACCACATTGTATATTGCTGTATTATATTGAATTGCATTGTACTGTGCTTTATTGGAAAAGACTGGAATGTATTATTGTGCTGTATTGTACCACATTGTATATTGCTGTATTATATTGAATTGCATTGTATTGTGCTTTATTGGAAAAGACTGGAATGTATTATTGTTCTGTATTGTACCACATTGTATATTGCTGTATTATATTGAATTGCATTGTATTGTGCTTTATTGGAAAAGACTGGAATGTATTATTGTGCTGTATTGTACCACATTGTATATTGCTGTATTATATTGAATTGCATTGTACTGTGCTTTATTGGAAAAGACTGGAATGTATTATTGTGCTGTATTGTACCACATTGTATATTGCTGTATTATATTGAATTGCATTGTACTGTGCTTTATTGGAAAAGACTGGAATGTATTGTATTGTGCTGTATTGTACCACATTGCATTGTATCTTGTTGTATTGCATTGTATTGTATTTGAAACAAAGAAGAAAGGGGGAACGGTGGGAGGAGACAATGTAACAATCGACAATCATTTTCGTTGCAAACCGAGTTCGTTAATGCGCGCGAAATACAATCAAGCAGCAAAGGAAACCTTGTGCCTAATTAACGTCTCTTCGAAATAACTTGGCGCTCATCATACAATAAGATCTGGGTTGTAGGAAAAGCGAAAAACAAAACTGCCTCTGTCGTGTCTTAAAACCCAGGCACATTTGGTTACCGACGCAAATCTAAGAAAAGAGATCCTGGATGTCATAATTGAGTAGCGTCAGGCGCCAAAAAGGTTGGTCAAATCAACAGAGGTGAGTGCCGTCTTGGAGGAAATAATCTTACCTTATTTCCTTCCTTCCTTCAAGCGACCACAATCATTAGCTGATTATTTTGTAAATGTAAATTCAGGGGGATCTGCGGAAAATATGCGTGGGATACTTCTTCGGCCCTAATCTATGGAATCTATAGCCACCACCCTATGCTACATGACCCAGCCAGTCAGGGACCATTCAGCGGACCCCCAACATGATGCTGAATCATGCAGGAACCACCTAAGCTATTGGGGTGTGTGTGAAGGGGGAAGTGGAGGGGGGGGGGGGGGAGAAGGGTAGTATATGTTTATTGAGAGACAGTCACCCTAGACACAAAGGCGTCCAGAGTCTCTGCCTCAACAGCCTGATGGGAGAGGTCATTCCATGCTTTGATGGTTCGGGGTAGGAAGCTGGCCTGCCGGTACTTTGTCTTGCAGAAGATGAGGGTCTTCTGTTTGGCGTTCTGGTGCCGGAGTGAGTTTCTCTTCAAGCCTCTTCATTGACACCTGGTCTTTCTGCAATTTGAACAGCATTGCCAGTCTTGCTGTTTGTCAGCGATGTTGGAAGGGATGGTCACTTCAACGGATCGATCATAGCTGAGACGCTTGATGCGTTTCTGAATCGTCTCTTCGCAAACCTTGATGCTCGTCGCTGTACCGCCTCAAGCTTATCAATGTCCTGCTGCTGGTGATGATCCCACAATGTGGAGGCATATTCCAGTATGGGATGTACGAAGGACATGCAGGCTTTTTACCCTGATGGACTGGGAGCTAATTTTTAGATTCCTTTTAAAAAAAACCACCTCAGGGTCTTGTTGGCCTTTGAGCAAATGGTTTGGATATGTTTTCTCCAGCTGAGATCCTTTAAGATGGCTACTACTAGATATGTCACGGAGTCAACAGTTTCAAGCAGGTGGCCATGAAGTTCACACCCGGGCTTTCCTTGCGTGTGCCTTTTCCTGGTGACAGGTAAGGTGGTGCATTTGCCAGGATGGAACGCCATGTCCCAGCTCTTCTCCCATTCAGCAAGCTGATGGAGGTCATGCTGTAGCTGTTCATGGTCCTGGGGCGCCACTACCACTCTGCACACTGCTGTGTCATCCGCGAAGAGACAGGCTGGTGATGTCAACTTGTCTGGTAAATTATTGATCTATGCAAGGAACAGGCACGGTCCAAGGGCTGATCCTTGGGGCACTCCCGAAAAAACATCAATGCTGATTTGATTAAAGTTTATCAAAACCTAAAAGCAAAACCCCAGAGAATCTTCTTTCATACACATTATTTTTAAAACACGAAAAGCTCACACAAAGCGCAACGACCGATATATTGTAATCAGCCCTTACTTTTATGAAGTTCTACTAAAGCTTAAGTGGGAAACTAAACGTTGTTACTTTCTAAATTCAGTAAACCGATTTAAGCTATAATAGAACTTCATAAAATTAAGCACTCAGGTTGACAAACTTAAGAGATAACATGTTCATGGCATGAAAGAAACATTTGAGAGCCCGAAAGCAGGTTTTGGGGCACAATCGTATTCATAAGCACTCTCAAAGAGCAATGGAAATCATTCTTCAGTTGTTGGTTTGTTTTTGACACACGATAGCATAAGTCACCTATTTCGCCTCTGTCAGGTCATGGTGAGTAGTGCACTGTGGTAGAAGAATGGACGCAACATTTTTTAGAGATGTGCTGAGTTCATCTTTGGTCGGTGTCAAGGCATGTCCAGCAAGTCTTTTGACCAGCAGAGCTGTGGAGGTCAGGCTGGGTGGGGTGGTGGTGGTGGTTAGAGGAGCAGTTCCCTCCTGGAGCCCTGGTCACTAATGTCTGCAGATACAAACACAAACAAAAAGACCTAGAACGGTAAAGACCCACCTCATCACATGTCAGAATCACGGTTTTCACGTGTTTTCCCTCTCACAGCTGGTAAGAAATCTTAAGAAATCTTCCAAGCATAAGAGGGAATGTGACAAGTGACGTGGGGGGTCTTTAAAACGCTTGATCAACCAGCCGCTCTCTCTCCCTCTGTCTCTCTCTCTCTCTCTGAGCTGCTCTCCTCTTCCCATCTTATCTTATAATTGTTTTTCTTCTTCAAAAGTGGTATTATTCTGAAAAAAATTGTCATTGTTTCAGAATTGTTTCCCTTTTTTCGTACTCAATTTAAAGCCACCAATTCAAGTTCACCATTGTTAATTATTATCCATGTTTGCTTTTAATTCCCATTTTTGATTCTTTTTCAATTATTTCATGTGCCAAATTTTGTTCAATTATTTTTACTTGATTGTTTTATGTCAAATGTTCTTACTTAATTGATGCATGGTATGAATGTGTGAGTGAGAGGGCAAGGTGCAAAGAAGCTATTGTAGCTTATCCTTTTTATCCTCAATAAAACATTCCTATTCTCTCTCTCTCTCTCTCTCTCTCTCTCTCTCCTACTTAGCGGAGGTAACAACAACAACAACAACCAACATATGGCTGCAACCATTTTAATTTAACAGACATTAATTATTAGCAGAGTTACAAAATGCTGAGTACTTGAGTGCAACAAGACAAGGGCTTATCGAACGCACTCGACAAATAGACCTATACTAAAAACAACAACACACAAACAGACAAACAAAGAAACAACAAACACAATCAACATGTCAACCAACCTTCCTCGTCAAAATCACTGTTGCCAGGTGTCGCGACTCCGAGCTTCGACGTCACATCCTCGTCTTCTTCTTCCTCCTCCTCCTCCTCTTTCTTCTCCTCCTCCTCTTCCTTCTCCTCCTCTTCCTCGTCCTCTTTATCGTCGTTATCAATGTGCGACTTCTGCAAGGCACTCTCCGTATCCGACCACTGCCCCCCACTGTCTTCTCCTTCTTCTCCTCTCGCCTCGCGCGTGAGACTGTCTCGCGGAGAGGACGGAAGTGAGGTGCTGGCGGCGGAAGCGGAAGAGACAGAACTTAGGTCCAGTTCCGGTTTCCCGTTTGGCACGAGCTCCAGCGCTTCTCCCCCTTCCCTCTTCCTTCGCTGAGCCATGAGGGTGAGGGCGCATTGGTGGATGAACAGGTATTGCTCCTGTGGGGATTTTTAGTAATAATGGAAATTATGGTAAAAAAAAAATAGCTTGGAAAATTTACTTTTTTTTCTTTTTCTTTTTAGCTTCTTACATTAGTTTTCATTTGAATTCATTTGCCTACATCAACAAATGTCGGTGTTTTCTATCCCATGTATCTGTGTTAACAGTCGTCAAACAATATTTTCAACCGTAAAGAGAGCACAATATAAGCTTCTAGCTTGTTGTTGCTGATGAGTTTGATATCTATATCATGTTCATGTGCTGTGTATCTAATAAAAGTCGCTTAAACCAAGAATAAAATAAACAACGTGTGTGCATGCGTGTCAATCAATCAATCAAACATTTATTGTCTTTAAAAACAAATAAATTCTTTGCTTGGCATGCACATAAAACACACATATAAACATAGAAAATAAGACATGCATAATATACAGTAAATACATCATAAGAATTAAATTACAATGCAATATAAAAAAACACACCCACACACACCACCCTCACACACACAACACCCCGTCCCCTTCCCCACACATATAGTGTGTGTGTGTGTGTGTGTTTGTGTGTGTGTGTGTGTGTGAGAGAGAGAGAGAGAGAGAGAGAGAGAGAGAGAGAGAGAGAGAGAGAGAGAGAGAGAGAGAGACAGACAGAGAGAGAGTGTGCATGTGTGTGTGTGTGAGTGTATACATGTGTGCGCACTCGTGTGTAGCCTATGCGTGTATGCTGCGATCGCCCGCGCCCAGGCCCACGCATGTCAGTATATTATTTGAAAGTCAACGTACCAAGGTTTGAACCATGAGGCATCGGTTGTGTCGCAGGCGCAGGACGAAGGCATAGACGTCCACCTCGTCTGTCATGGGTCGCTCTTTGATGAACTGCCTGACGTAGTCCACGGCAATGAAGCAACCGGTGCGACCCACACCGGCGCTGCAAAGAAACACACAATGAAAATCCGTTTAACGTCCTCCGGTCTGAAACAGACACATATGGGACATTAGTAGATATAAAGATGGTGGGAACGATCCTGGAGGCAATGCCCAGAGGCAGTGCAACTCCAGGAAAGTCCCAAATTTTTAACGATAGATGTATAAAAACTACGTTTGATAACAATACTCATATATAGCCTACACCCCAAAAGTAGCCGAGCGCACACACAACACACACACACACACTCTTAAAGACCCACCAGATCATGTGTCGAAATCACGGGTGTCACGTGTTTTCCCTCTTATAGCTGGTAAGAAATCTTGTTTTGAGCAGGTTTGACTCCCATACAAATGCCCCAAATTGAAAACGAAACATCATTTTAAAGAACAGCCTCAATTTGAAGTTGGGGGGCAAATTTTCGCATAAAAAATTATTATCACTGAGCTGCAACATTCCATCATTCTCGAGAAAAGGGTAGGGTTAGGATCAGCCTAGGGTTACTGACACGAAATTTGGGGCAGTGGGTGGATGCCTCGTGCCTCCATACGGGGAGCTGGACGACCCCGCCCCCTCCACGAGTCTCTCCCCATGGGGATACCCGGGGGAGGGGGGGGGTCTCATAAAAAATAGTTCCATCTTCTGGAAGTTCTGTGCTTGTAACTTCCTCTAATCTCTCTCTCTCTCTTTGACTCTGCCTTTTCCTTTTGCTTACTGTCATTCTACTATCTTTCTGACTTATTGGCCCATTCTCTTGCATTTTTTTGGCTTCCAAATATTTGCTTCTCCTTTGAGCTCCTCCGAAATCGGAATGTGTCGGCTGTATGCAACGCAGCAGGGGAAGACCAGTGAAAACTGAAAACCGGACACATACATATGTACCTTACCCAGTATGGCCATATGGTCTGGGAACGCAGGAGAAGAAGAAGACACGAAATTGAAAGAAAAACCAGACTTCGAAATCGAGAGTCCCTCCCAAAAAAAAAAGAAAAAAAAAAGAGATGCACTAACAGCGACGCACTCTCCAGGAGGGAGCAGCCCGAATTTCCATACCATTACCATACCGACATCCAACCAATCACCCTCTTCCCCCCCCACACACACACCACCACCACCCACTACCTTCACCAACCAACGAAAACCCCCCCCCCCCCCCCCCCCCGCCTAACACCCTTCTCCATTTCCCACCCCGCCAAAAGGGTCTGTCCTGGTATTGCGCTATCTCCAGGATCGAACCACTATCTGCATAAATAAAACATATCCCATAATATATGTGACCCGGCACCACGAAAGGGACATTTTAGTGTCAAAATGACCATTCTGAGACAAAGGCACAGTTCGAAACTTCAGGCGATTCTCTTTTTGCAATGATATAAAAACCATTCTTGTAATTTTTGTTGTTGCAGAGTTATGAGCATTTAAAGTTGGTAAGGAGACTGTCGGCCATTTTGAGAAATCAGTCTAAATTCTAGCCTATGTAATGATATAAAAACCATTCTTGTAACTTTTGTTGTTGCAGAGTTATGAGCATTCAAAGTTGGTAAGGTGACTGTCGACCATTTTGAGAAATCAGTCTAAATTCTAGCCTATGTAATGATATAAAAACCATTCTTGTAACTTTTGTTGTTGCAGAGTTATGAGCATTTAAAGTTGGTAAGGTCACTGTCGGCCATTTTGAGAAACCACAGTCTAAATTCTACTAGCCTATCCTAACTTAACAAAATGCAACGACCTAAGTAATTTTAAAGCACTTTTTTGGGGGAGTTTTGAGAGCCCATATTAAAGATGATCCTTTATGGGTACGAAAGATAAGATGTTCGAGAGCACAAAAATACCCATCTCAAAATTGATAAAACAAATATTTTTTTTGTTTTTTTACTTTGCAAGCCTGTTGTGAGAAAGTAGCATAGCATAGCGACTTAATGTCCCTTTCGTGGTGCTGGGTCACATATATATATATATGTACCTGAACCAGGTCGGAGGACGTTAAATACGTTTTCTTTCACCCTGCCCCACCCCCACCCCCACAAGGGGGGGAAGGTGGCAGAGTGGTTAAGACGTTCACCTGCCAATTTCATTGCACGAGTGACCTGGGTTCGAATCCGGGCTTCGTCCATTTATTTTCCTTCTAGTTCGACGAGAAAATCGAACTGAACGTCAAGCCCGCTCACTTTCATCATGGCTCAGTCAATTGTCTGTTTTGTAGAGTGACACAGCGGTAGCGCGTTCGCCTCATGTCAAGTAAACCTGAGTTCGAACCTGGGTACAGGGGATTTTCTCTCTCACTTTGCACTAGGCCTTACGGTCTGAATGTGGAGTCTTTCGGATGAGACAATAAACCGAGGTCCTGTGTGCCCATACACTTAGCATACGAAACCCAGTGACAACGAAAAAGTTGTTATTTGGTCAAAATTTACCCACCCCCCCTTTTCCTTCCTCATCAGTCACACAAAAATCGGAAGCAAAAAAACCCACGAAAAAACAACCAATTGCTGGCGTGCCTCTAGCTGCGACGCGCTCTCCAGGTGGGAGCAAGATGAAATTCACAAAGATGCCTCTGTGACTATAAAGTACCTAATAAAAATAATTAAAAAATAGAGCCCTTCGGATGGGGACTTAAAAAAAAGCTAGCGTGAGTGTGACCCACGCACCTCTATAATATACGCACGTAAAACTCCCAAGGCAGATAAAAGTCGGTAAGAGTA
>CM065694.1:48357670-48412670 GCA_017654935.2 Phymorhynchus buccinoides
CAGCATGGACAGTGATTAACATTCAAAGAAATTTTAAAAAGATCAGAAAAAATGAAAAAAACAAAAAAACAATGGACATTGGAAAATAGGTCAGAAAGCTCACACTGCTCCACTTTATCACTCCCATGTATGTGGTCCACACATTTACCCAACTACTGGCGTAAAAAAACGGAGCTTCTACAAGTTTCAGTTAGTGTGCCATTTATCACGACAAAAACTGAAAAGTAGACGGACCTGCCCCGTTCTCCCCTACCAAAGTCCTCACTAAATGGCGACCAGTTGACAGCAGTGTTCACATCTTTTATTTCAGCACTGTGGTTACGCAAAACTGCAATTAGCATCGCCACATCCTGCAGTGCTTTTCAGTTTTAATGCTGGAGAGATCACTTATTAGCAACGAGGTGTGTGTGTGTGTCTGTGTGTGTGTGCGTGTGTGTGCATGCGTGTGTATGTGTGCGTGTGTGTCCGCCGTCCGCACGAGCGCGTGTGTGTAGCGATTCTAGCGTGAATTCTATATTTTCTTTACGCATTAATTTGTTTCCTAATTTATTATATTGCAAGCATGTAGGGTCATTTTTAAAAAAAGACTAAGCACAGTCAATGCTCGTTATGATGACGATGGTGACGAATTTGATGATGATGATGATAATGAAGACGATGATGATGATGATGATGATAATGGTGGTGGTGATGATGATGATGATAATGACAACGACGATGATGATGATTATAATGACGACAACGATGATGATGATAATGCTGCTGCTGATGATCGCGATGAATTTGATGATGATGATGATGATTATTATTATAATGATGTTGATGATGATGATGATGTTGATGATGATAATTGTGATGATGATGATGATGATTATAATGATGTTGATGATGATGATGATGATGTTGATCATGATGTTGATGATGATGACGACGATGATGATGATGATTAAAACAAAGGCCGTACTTCATATTCTTCCATCAATGTGGCCTGCTGGTCTCGCTGTTTATCTTTGATGATGGATTCCAGAGAAGCCAGTTTCATAGGACGTCTGTCAAAACAAAACAAATAATAATTTTTTTTAAAAACCAACTCATTGGCATTTTCGGGAATGGTTAAACATTAACACGAAAGATGAAAAAGACAACAACAACAGTATTACAAGAACAAAGAATAATAACCGACCTTACGTAAAAAAAAAAGATGATTATCATTATAAACTACAATGTGATTTTTATGTTATCTCCACTGCTACTAACCTACTACTACTTCTACATACTACTACTACTGGACTTGAAAGGCATCCCGGAAGGCGGAGCCCATCCCTCTCTCCTTCCGCCGCCTTTTAACCTTCACTGAACGAATCAGGTACCCATTCACTGCTGGCTAACTCCTGTAGATTCCTTGAGGAGGATAGGGACTCAACCACTACACCGCGTCAACGGACTATGTTCTGGGCACCCCCCCCCCCCCCCCCCTCAGTAATGTTCTGTCCAGTATCCCTCATTTATTTCTCCACTGATCTTCTCCAGATCTGCTTTGGCCTTCCCACTCTTTTCTTGTGGATATACTACTACTACTGCTGCTGCTGCTACTGCTACTACTACTATTAGTACTACTACTACTACTACTGCTGCTGCTACTACTACTACTACTGCTGCTGCTGCTGCTGCTGCTACTACTACTACTACTGCTATTTCTGCTGCTGCTATTACTACTACTACTACTGCTGCTGTTGCTGCTACTACTACTGCTACTATATACGTAGTAAGATTTGACGTGGTGACAGCCCTGACATGGCCTTAGTTGTCGACGGGGCTATAATTTTAATCTTAAGCTACTGCTACTGCTGCTACTACTACTACTACTCTACTACTACTACTTGAAAACTTGAACTGTATTACTACTCTGTGTGTGTTGTGTGTGTGTGTGTGTGTGTGTGTGTGTGTGTGTGCATGTGCGTGCGTGTGCGTGCATGCGTACGAGAAAGAAAGGGAACGTTGCGTGCAAGCATAATGTTTATTTTAATTTATAATGCATTATTATTTGTTTGCCTTTAATTTTCTTGCTCTCGATGCAAAGCGCACTGAGCTCATGAGAGAAATGGCGCTATATAAATTCACACTACTACTACTGCTACTACTGCTGCTGCTGTTGTTTCAGCAACGAAAGAGTTAATAGTCTCAGCCCATTCACTACACATTGCTGTCATGGACTTGGTACTGCATCAAAGATGGATTTGAGGGGGGTTACAGGGGTTCCACCCCCTCAGACAAAAAATGGAAAGAAAAAGAGGAAGACAAATTGTAGTTCCATGCTACAGTTATTCTCTCACGAGAAGCCTTGATTGCATCTTTTACATTCAAATTATCATCAGCTTCTGGGAGGCAATCCCCCCAGACCCATCACCCCACCCCAACTGACCACTTGGAGCTACCCCCTCCCCTCTTCCATGACTGGCTGATCCGCCCCAAACATGGTTGTATTTTTATGCTTTTTTGTTGTCTCCTTTCAATTCACATCATGTTTTATTTCATTCATAGATTTTTTTATATCATTGATTATGATTATGTTTAAAAATAACAATAATAAAGTATTTTTGTAGGATTTACTAAGTCATGTAATTTAACCTATCCATCCATTCGTCTTGTCCGTGCGCTTAGCGCCCCCCCCCCCCCCCCTCCCGGTTTGTTGGCAATCCTGCCCCCCCCCCCCGGCTTGAAAACGTTCCTACGCCACTGCGACTACTACTACTACTACTACTACACTGTAATGTAGATATACATTGGAACAGCCACAAAGTGGATTTCAAGATGGCTTAACAATAATATTATAAACAAAACAGATACATGCTATGAACAGATACAGAGGCAGACAATCAGACCTTCAGAGTAAGGGTAACGTAAGACAGACAGACAGACAGACGTGGAGGCAGGCTGTGCATACGTAGGGGGAGGCTTAGTGATGTCTTTCATTCGCATGGTGACCACCCCGGACCCTGATTCCACAGCGTCAAGGGAGCTGCTGTTCTTCCTGTAATCAATCGAACGATCAATCAATCAATCAATCAGTCAGTTAATCCATCCATCCATCCATCCATCCATCCACTGATCCACTAATGCATCCATCCATCCATCCACCCATCAATCAATCAATGTAGGCCCACATGTGCATGCGTTTCTCTAGCATACTTTCATTTCCCTCGTCTCTTGGAAAAACAATCAGTCAGACGCAATCAGTCAGGAGTTTGGCTAAGGCAACTATTAAAACCAGGATGGAAAATTGCAAATTAGTCTAAACTGCCAATCGGATTGGTAGCTTAGACTAATTTGCATTTTTCCATCCCGGTGTTGCATAAAATATTTAACCCATGAAATACATACTCTTTTTTCTCATTCAAATTGTTAGCTGTTTGGGAAAGATTCGCCCCTAAATACATCCAGAGGCGTCTTGCGGCATGCATGAAGAACAGAAGATTCATCATTAAATGTTGAGAAGTCAGGGATATTTTTATAATATTTATTATTATTTATTTTTGTTTGCACAGGTGGTTGTTTATATCGTTCGCCATTTTGAAAAATATGAAAATAAGTGGCATGGCTTTGTACATCGATTTCTCGGGTCTTTCGTAAAAAATAGTCCCCCCACCTTCTGGAAGTTCTGCGCTTGTAACTTCCTCTAATCTGCCACTCTCCTTGACTCTGCCTTTTCCCTTTGCTTTCTGTCATCTACCATCTTTCTGACTTATTGGCCCATTCTCCTGCCTTTAAAAAAAAAAATCTTCCAAATAATTTTTCTCTCCTTGAGCTCCTCCGAAATCGGAATGTGTTGGCTGTACGCAGCGGCGGGGAGACCAGTGAAAACTGAAAAACCGGACACATACGTACCTTACCCATTATGGCCATATGGCCTGGGAACGCAGAAGAAGAAAAAGAAGCAGCAGCAGCTAAAAAATAGAATAGTACGATTTAGCTTTTATGGAAAGAAAAAATGCCGTATACAGTCCTATGTAAAAAATAATCATACTGAAGTAAGGGATAGATTATTTCAAGAGTAGGGTTTTGTTGTTGTTGAAAAACGTACCCTGGCTAAAAGACTCCAGGGATCATCCCAACAACTGAAACACTTGAACAATATGGTACAAAATGCATCAGCTATGGATGAGAACATTACCTGCACAGCCGTTTTTTGATTACCCCGCCACGTGAGCAGCCACACTCCGTCCTCAGGGGAGTAGGGTTCTAAATGTTCTGCCTTTATCTCCACACACAGTTTGCCTTGGCTGGTTTTGTTGGAGATACTAGGGTACTGGTTAGATAATGACCATAGTCATGTAAGAAAACGAGACTGAAATCATTTTGAAATAATCAGCAGAGGAAAATGTCAAAAAATTAATGACCTAGCAAGTATTCTTATTTTATTCACATACAATTCGCACATTTTGTCACAATAGAGTTCTTAAAACCCTTTCATCGCCACTGTCGCCTCTTGGCACCACAATGATTTAGCCACAATGATTTAACACCTACGTCACTGAAAGGCATCAAATGAGGGTCTGGTATTCAGTGACCTTAATAATTATGTTCATTTTCGGAGGTAAGGATAGGCCCTATTGTATGGATGTCACAAACCGAAAGGACGTTAGTGGCAGGATCGTCACGAGAACAGGGGTACGATGTTAGTGGCACGAGAACGGGGGGGGGACAACGTTAGTGGCAGGTTTGTCACGAGAACGGGGGGGGGGGGGGGGGGACGTTAGTGACATTTTCGTCACGAGAGAAATAGTGGCAGAACCACTAGAGAACGTAGTGGCAGCGTGGTGAGTGCACGGACAGCCGAAATAGTACAGAACCACTAGACCACGTAGTGGCACCACTGAGTGCACGGACAGCCGAAATAGTGACAGAACCACTAGAGCACGTAGTGGCAGCGTGGTGAGTGCACGGACAGCCGAAATAGTGACAGAACCACTAGAGAACGTAGTGGCAGCGTGGTGAGTGCACGGACAGCCGAAATAGTGGCAGAACCACTTAGAGAACGTAGTGGCAGCGTGGTGAGTGCATGGACAGCCGAAATAGTGACAGAACCACTAGAGAACGTAGTGGCAGCGTGGTGAGTGCATGGACAGCCGAAATAGTGACAGAACCACTAGAGCACGTAGTGGCAGCGTGGTGAGTGCACGGACAGCCGAAATAGTGACAGAACCACTAGAGAACGTAGTGGCAGCGTGGTGAGTGCACGGACAGCCGAAATAGTGGCAGAACCACTAGAGAACGTAGTGGCAGCGTGGTGAGTGCATGGACAGCCGAAATAGTGACAGAACCACTAGAGAACGTAGTGGCAGCGTGGTGAGTGCATGGACAGCCGAAATAGTGACAGAACCAATAGAGAACGTAGTGGCAGCGTGGTGAATGCACGGACAGCCGAAATAGTGACAGAACCACTAGAGAACGTAGTGGCAGCGTGGTGAGTGCATGGACAGCCTAAATAGTGGCAGAACCACTAGAGAACGTAGTGGCAGCGTGGTGAGTGCATGGACAGCCTAAATAGTGACAGAACCACTTGAGAACGTAGTGGCAGCGTGGTGAGTGCACGGACAGCCTAAATAGTGGCAGAACCACTTGAGAACGTAGTGGCAGCGTGGTGAGTGCACGGACAGCCGAAATGGCAGAACCACTTGAGAATGTAGCGGAAGCGTAGAGCCCACGACAAGAATGTGTGTTAAGTCCTCTCACGCTCATTTTGTCCTTATGTGCACATTCGTCTAAAATGACCCTGTTTCTACTTTTTGTGTGTGTATTTATTGCAAGTATTTATTTCATTTATCGCCATGCTACAACATTACCACACACAATTTGAAGCCATTCTACCCACTGGTTCATGAGATACAGCTCGGACATGAAGGAAGGAAATTTCGGTTTTGTGAGTCTTCCTTGGCGGAGGTTTGCACTGGCGGTTCAAAATTCAGGATCTGAATAGGGTTGTGACATGCTGATCAAGAATACATATATATGGTTATGGGAGACCCTAGGCTTATTGTACATCAAGGTATCCGCAAGAGGACAAATGTTCGCGAAAGGACTTAACAAACGTGACTCAATGTACAATTTGTTTTTAGCTGTAGGTCTCCACTCCTCAGACCGTAGTGATCACAGTCGTGTCTGCAGTCGCACTTGAGGAGGAGGATTTTCAACGACCTCGATCGCCACATTCTCCAGATATTAAAGGGGCACCCTGACGGATGAGTTTTGTTTTTGTTGTTGCAAGAAACACGTCGAGATCACCAGGGAAACACCCTTTACAGAGATCGCAACATTCGCTTTGCTCTGGTTTCCTAGAAATCAAACCGTCAAATCAGCGATTCCTCTTTGGCGGAGGTGCTGGAAGTCAAATTCTTTCAATGATGTCAGCCTGAGCTTAGTAGACCAAATCGTTTGCACAAAATTTCCACAACACAAGCCTTTTATTTATTTTGTTTACAATTTAATACACTTTACCAAAAGGAGTTTCGCTCACAACAAAAGGAAATAGCTCCATTTTTTTTTTTTTACTGCACTACAAAGAAGAAAAAGCTTCAACCAACAATGAGTGGCCTCCACCCACCCCATTCAAAATGGCTTCTCTCTCTCTCTCTCTCTCTCTCTCTCTCTCCCTGTAGGAAGCCAGAACAAAGTGAGTGTTCCAATCCTCGAAAGACTGTCTTTCTGGTGATCTCGAAGTGTTTCTTGCAACAACAAAAAACTCAGGATGGAAGGACGTGGTGGGGGGTTCTCATCACGTGTGATGGTGGGCTTAACCCAGGCCCACCCTGACCTACCGTGGTCTGTACACCCCGCAGTAGAGGGCCCCCAGAAGGACCAGCACCAAGACAGCAAAGCCCAGGACAATGCCCAGCACAGCGCCCCCCCCCCCCCCTCCTGACCTACCGTGGTCTGTACACCCCGCAGTAGAGGGCCCCCAGAAGGACCAGCACCACCAAGACAGCAAAGCCCAGGACAATGCCCAGCACAGCACCCCCCCCCCCCCCCCCCCCCCCTGACCTACCGTGGTCTGTACACCCCGCAGTAGAGGGCCCCCCAGAAGGACCAGCACCAAGACAGCAAAGCCCAGGACAATGCCCAGCACAGCGCCCCCCCCCCCCCCCCCCCCCCCCCCCCCCTGACCTAAACCGTGGTCTGTACACCCCGCAGTAGAGGGCCCCCAGAAGGACCAGCACCAAGACAGCAAAGCCCAAAAAAGCCCAGCCCACCCCCCCCCCCCCCCCCCTCCTGACCTACCGTGGTCTGTACACCCCGCAGTAGAGGGCCCCCAGAAGGACCAGCACCAAGACAGCAAAGCCCAGGACAATGCCCAGCACAGCGCCCCCCCCCCCCCCCCCCCTGACCTACCGTGGTCTGTACACCCCGCAGTAGAGGGCCCCCAGAAGGACCAGCACCAAAGCCCAGCACAGCGCCCCCCCCCCCCCCCCCCCCTCCTGACCTACCGTGGTCTGTACAACCCCGCAGTAGAGGGCCCCCAGAAGGACCAGCACCAAGACAGCAAAGCCCAGGACAATGCCCAGCACAGCGCCCCCCCCCCCCCCCCCCCTGACCTACCGTGGTCTGTACACCCCGCAGTAGAGGGCCCCCAGAAGGACCAGCACCAAGACAGCAAAGCCCAGGACAATGCCCAGCACAGCGCCCCCCCCCCCCCCCCCCCTGACCTACCGTGGTCTGTACACCCCGCAGTAGAGGGCCCCCAGAAGGACCAGCACCGAGACAGCAAAGCCCAGGACAATGCCCAGCACAGCCCCGCCGGACAGCGAGTCATTATCTGCACGGGAAACAACGATTGTTAATTACTATTAGTAGTAGTACAGGGTTCCCACAGATCTCTAAAAGAAAAATTCAAGCATTTTTCCAGGACAATTCCAGGACCATATCGGTAAATTTCAAGGACTAAACATACAACAGACAAACCCCTATTTTACGACCCTCTGTTAAGCGACCACCTCTCATTTGAGACCGGATTTGTTGGCACAGATGCATTTTACTATGTAAACGACCTCTCTTAAACGACTTCCTCTAAAACGCGACTTACGACCACGATTTTGTTGGTTTTTACGACCGTTGCTGTCGTCTGCATAGACTTCGAGCAAAGGAAACAACCACGGTCAAGGGCCTGAAAGCGGAGTCGCTTCCCTTGTTGTAGAAAAGATGGCGGAAAGCGTAGGAAAAGCACGAAAAACCACTGACTTTGAAAAAGAAAACCACTGACTTTGGACGAGAGTGGAGGTGATTAAAAGAAGTCGGCGAAGTGAAACTGTAATATCGATTGCACAATCCTATGGAGTTGGAAAGACCCAAATCCAGTTTTAATATGTCATTGTATGTGTGCATGAAGAAGAGAGTATGAACTGTGCTGAACTTTTTCTTTCTACGGCTGCCAGTGAAAACCTCCGCTTAAGTCTGCAAAGTAGTGAAACAAATTGCGGCGTCTTGTATGTTTATTTACATTTCTATTAAGAAATACATAATTTACTAAGGAATCCCTTTTCCGAAACTTCCATGATCGGGAGTTTAAACAACACTTTATGGAAGATTCAGGTTTAAGTATTTTGGGGAGCATGGTTTCTTTGTAGATTTTATCAAAATGTTCGAAAGAAGCTCTTTGTAAGAGAGAATAATCTTCTTGCAAACTCCAGGGAATGTGAATCGATCAATCATTCATGAGAGAGAGAGAGAGAGAGAGAGAGGAGAGAGAGAGGAGAGAGAGAGAGAGAGAGAGAGAGAGATGAACAATGAACAATGAACAAATTGTTTAACCCTCTTGTGCCTGACGCTGTGCTCTCAATCACCTCTGAAATCCTAACCCAAGGGACGTCACTCCGTACAAAAGGGGGGGGTAGTGTCAGAAAAATAATAAAATAAAATATACCCTACCAGATTTTGTGGGGTTTTTTTGTTTTGAATGTGTTGCCGAGATGTCTGTCTGATTTGCAAAATGAATTTCAAGATGTTATGGGGATGCATGGCTCCACAAAAAAAATCAAAATGCCAAAGTGTAGTCGCAAACTGCATTCACTAGTCATTCACTGCCTACTTTTTGCAGACTGTTGAAGCCTAAGACGACTGAAATGGAAATGTAGATCAAAATCATTCACTTACCCTTTCACTTCACGATCTTATAATTCCTATCTTTCACAAAAAAAGGAATTTTCATCGCTGTCATCACTCAGTGGATGCAATAACGACTCATCATCCATGATGTAAAAGTCGGGAAAATGCCGATGTCAGTAACACGACTTCAAAAATTCGCATCGATCGAACAAAAACAAGCTCGCTGCCGAAATAGGTCAGAATACACTCCTTACTCATCACTTCACTTTTAAAAAAATAGGACTATTCATCGCTTTCCTCAGTCAATGGACGCCATAACTGTTCGTCATCCATATTGGAAAAATCGCAAAAATGCCGAAGTCAGTCACTAATTTTCAAAAATTCATATCTTTCAAACCAATCGGCCTAGAAGCCATTGCAAGCAACAGGACGGAAGTGTAATCCATAGCGAAAGTGAGGCTGAAGCGCTCACGTGACTGCCATGTGATAGAAACAAAATGGAAGCGCCCAAACCGGCCACGTGGAATCCGTACGTTCCCGAACGTTCTAGACGTTTCCGATCCGAATTTTTTTTTGAACGTTCACGACCGTTCACCGCACAAGAGAGTTAATGATTAGGCCTTTGGCCCAAACCACTGGAGGTGAGATGAAAAAAAACCCAGGACAAATAGTAGTTGTCATAAATAAGAATGACATAAATACACAAAGACATGAATAACGAAAGAGCTCAGATCAACAATAACTAGTTA
Source organism: Phymorhynchus buccinoides (assembly GCA_017654935.2). Lineage (NCBI taxonomy): Eukaryota > Metazoa > Mollusca > Gastropoda > Neogastropoda > Raphitomidae > Phymorhynchus > Phymorhynchus buccinoides. The sequence goes on from CM065694.1 coordinate 48,367,516, forward strand.
CGTCATCAACGATAACCGTCTCAACTGCAAGGATTTATGGACATAAGTGGCAACATTATCGACGATTACTGTTCTCATCAGCTTTCTCTTTAAAGTGACTCACACCCAGTTTTGTTATACCTTTTGCAGAGAGAGAGAGAGAGAGAGAGAGAGAGAGAGTAAGAGAGAGAGAGAGAGAGAGAGAGAGAGAGAGAGTGAGGAGAGAGAGAGAGAGTAGACAGTAATACATACAGACAGACTGAAAGAGTCAGAGAGGAGATATGTACAAAATCCAACCCAACATCCACGTTCATACCTTTAGCTAATGTGGTGTTTTGTATTATGATGAGAGCAATGCATCCCCCTTCGTTACACTTCACCAACGAAACACTGAAACACACATACACAACAACAACAACTCACCACATGATAAATGGAATAACATTTTCTGCCATGCTTTTTTTTTCTCTTTGATGGAAAACTGATCAGCTTCAGTCTCATTTTCATATATAAACTGTAGCACATATGTGACTCAGCACCACGAAAGGGACATTAAGTGTCAAACTGACCATTCTGAAACAAAATATACATTTGAAAACTTCAGACAATTCTCTTTCTAATGATACAAGAACCATTCTTGTATCTTTTTCCGTTCCAGAGTTATGAGCATTTAAAGTTAGTAGGGTGAGCGTCGGCCATTTTGAGAAAACACAGTCTAAAGTCTAGCCTAGCTGAAGAAAATGCATTGACCTACTCGTTTTAAAACACTTATAAGACCATTTAGAGACCATAGTAAAGATGATCCTTTACAAATATGAAATGCTAGAGAACGCACAAATACCCATAACTCAAAATTGACCCCCAAAATGAGGTTTTTGACTTTGCAAGCCTGTTGTGATAAACTAGCCCAGCGACTTAATGTCCCTTTCGTGGTGCTGGGTCACATATACTCCGAAATAGAATATTGCGTAGATGAACATTCAAATGAGTTTCTCTTCTCTGAAGATTCCGTCTCAGCTCAGTTTGATATAAGTGTAGCCCATATATGCCAAAATGGAACATTTCTCTGAACAAGTTTTTCTTTCTTCATGAATAATTGTAGGAATGGCTTTTTCAAGTTCACGTATTACGCGCATATTTGCGCGGTGCATGAAACGCGCAAGAACACGAATTATGCGTAGTAATAATAATAATAACAACAATAATAATAAGAATACTAATACTAATAATAATAGTATATTTATATGGCGCTTTACCTCAAACGAGCCCAAAGCACTTGACAATCAAATGGTCATCAACAAGTAGGTAACAAAATTAGTATTTACGAATGACAGAAGCCAGCAACAACGCATGTACAAAGCCAAACAGACACAGACGCAAACAGAGACACACAGACAGACCGACAGACACAAACACGCACACACACACACTTTGTCCAACTTCTTGCGAAGCGTGATTTGTTGTCCATTTTTCCTTAGTTTTGTTTCCATTTTTAATGCATGCAAATGTGTTTCCTTGCTTGTATTGTGCTTGTACGAGACCACACTGTAATTTCACCTAACGTGATAATAAAGTATTTCTGACTTTTGACTTTGACGTCACACACGCCACAAAAAAAACCCAACACAACACAACGAAACACCTTCACACGCTGACTCACCTGTAAGTTCTCCCCTCGTCCAGTTTGCCGTCGCAGAATGCTTTTCCTGTGCAGCTGTCCTCATCCCCGAGAACGATGTCAGATGGCCCGTCCATCGCCTCTGCCACATAACACGGGAAAAGGGCACCATAATATCAATCTTCAAGCTATCCCTACCCACCTCCTCTATCGTTCAGTCTTCCACCTCCTCACTTCCATGAGGGGGGGGGGGGGGGGGAGCGAGGGGAATGGAGTTTTACGTCCTCTTGGTCTGAATCAGACACATATGGGACATTTGTAAATACAAATATGGTGGGAACAATACTGGAGGCAATGCCCGGAGGCAGTACGAAACCAGTAAAGTCCCGATTTTTAAAAATTAATACAGATAGCTGTAGCGGTGACAGACCTGCCACATTCTGAGAATAAAAAAGAGGAGCGAGAATCTAGGGGCTGGCACTGGCCCCCCAGTAAAATCCATTGCCACTTCGAAATGTGCGGCCTTCTCTTTTGTTCTTCAAACATGCAGTCGTTTTTGTCAGTTTGAGATCCATTTTAGAGTAAGAAATATTGACCATTGTCAATTTGAGATCCATTTTAGAGAAAGAAATATTGACCAATCTACAATATTTGTTGGTAATTTAGCCTTAGATAGGCCTATGCTTCGTGTAGCCCCTCACTGTCTCATGCTGACCCTTAGATGTCCATTAGCTGGTGCTTTGAATGCATGCTCTTTGTTGTGAAATTGAGTGGAAAATGTATACAAGACAGATTTTAAAATATAGGAGCTGGGGAGGTTGCAAGAGGAGCTAGGAGCAATGCTCAACATATCTGAGCTGCTCCTCTGAAATAGGAGCAAGTGGCAGGTCTGCGGTGACCAAGCCTCGGTTCATCGGTTACGGCACCGCCACAAGTAGTAGAGTATAACCTCCTCACTTCCAAGAATTAAAGATACACAGACACGCAACGACTAAGACCCCTTGGCTTTTTCTGGGTAGCTGTGACCCCACATAGAAATGCCCCCATGTTCAAATGGAGGCTGCTCTTTAAAACTGATGCATCGCTTTGAATTTGGGGGCATTTGTATGGTAGTGAGACCTGGTCAAAACAAGATTTCTTTCCAGCTAGAAGATGAAGAAGAAGAAGAAGCTCGAAGAAGAAGAAGAAGAAAAAGAAGGAGGAGAAGAAGAAGAAGAAGCTCGAAGAAGAAGAAGAAGAAGAAGAAGAAGAAGAAGAAGAAGAAGAAGAAGAAAAATAAGAAAACGAAGAAAAAAATAAGAAGAAGAAGAAGAAGAAGAAGAAGAAGAAGAAGAAGAAGAAGAAAAAAAGAAGAAGAAGAAGAAGAAGAAGAAGAAGAAGAAGAAGAAGAAGAAGGAAGAAGAAGAAGAAGAAGAAGAAGAAGGAAAAAAAGAAGAAGAAGAAGAAGAAGAAGAAGCTCAGAAGAAGAAGAAGAAGAAGAAGAAGAAGAAGAAGAAGCATAATCATAATGATTAAAGTGTTAAAATCTGTACTCATTTTCACAAGGACTAAAAGGAAAAGGTAAGTTTAGTTTCAACAACTACCCTAAATCTGAGACAATGAGACGAAAACATTTGAGGTAATAGGCCTACACTAACCATCCGCCATAAAAAAAAGAAAATAAATTTAAATCCGTTGACAAACTTGAGTTTTAATTTCGCTACATGTATTAACTTAGACAGACAAGATGGACAGATGGAAAATCTTGACCTCTTCAGTGGAGGGAACAACAAAAAGGTTACGCGCACTGGGTAATGCTACAAAGCTTTACATAGCACACACACACACAAAAAGATCATAGTTATGTTAGTTAAATGAAGACCATAAGACAAATAACAGTGAAGAAACAACCGTAGGCACCACCACCTGTGACCACCATGAACATGATAACAGGAAATAATGACAAAAAAAACCCACCAAAACATCGACAAAAAATGTTTTTGGATAGCTTGGACTCAAAACGGACTTTCTTTAGATAGTCCATTGACATATTATTGAACTTATTCACGAAAACTAATAATTTGTATAAAAAAAAAAAAGACTGCTGAAATATAAAAATCAAACCCCGCTTTTTATATTTCTGCAGTCATTGTTTGATACAAGTTATTAGTTTTTTGTAATAAATCCAATAATACGTCAATGGACTATCATCTAAAGACAGTCCGTTTTGACACCGAGCCATCGAAATGACAAGCACGAAACACCACCGGTACCACCGATACCTTCCAGGCCTGGGTCCTTCACTAGATACCCGGTGCCGTCCTTGGACAAGGCTTTATCTCGTTCTGTCCAGCTCAGGTAGTTCCGCTCGTACTTCTCCTTGGCTGCACGGGGGAAAAAGACCCCAAAACGATAACAAGTGAGTGCGTGTGTGTGTGTGTGTGTATGTATGTGCGTACGTGCATGTATGTGTGGGTGGGGTGTGTATGTGTATGCCTATTTGCATGTGCGTGAGTGATTATTTGGTTTTGTTGTTGAATTTCTTGCTTTTAATTTTTGTTGTTGCTAAGCGCATAGAGCTCCACATTTGGTGGAGGAATGCGCTATATAAATGATTCACTATTATTATTATTATTATTATTATTAACAACCAGCAGAAAAAAACACCGTTTTGAAATGGAAGTGAGATACCAGACAAACAAAGAAACAAACAAACAAAAATGTAAGGCGGTTCCAATCAAAACCTTAAGTATTGAAGCAAAAGTGTCTATCCATACAGGTGCGAAGGACACCCAACTTTAAAGACCCAGTACGTCACGTGTCTTCCCTCTTGTAGCTGGTAACAAATCTTGTTTTGACCAGGTTTGACTCCCATACAAATGTCCCCAAAATTGAAAACGAAACATCATTTGAAAGAGCAGTCTCAATTTGAAGTTGGGGACATTTGTATGTGAGTCACAGCTACCTAGAAAAAAAACCAAGGGACTTAATCATGGTGCATCAGTGTGTCTTTAAATACACACTGAGCCAGCACGATTAAGTCCCTTGTTTTTTTTTCTGGATCGGTGTGGCCCACATACAGACTTTCCCCATATACGATCGAGGCTGCTCTTTAAAGTGATGTCTCGTTTCCATGCATGAGGAAATTTGTATGGGAGCCACACTTGGTCAAAACAAGATGTCTTACCAGCTACAAGAAGGAAAACACATGAAAACTGTGATTTTGACACGTGACGTGGTGGGTCTTTAAAGCAACTAGCAAAAAGCTACCTACTGTTTCAGGCAGACAGACCTGACACACACATACACTCATAGTAAGCATGAAAGGATTTTGGGATGGATAGAATGGTATATAAAGGGTCAATTCCATGCAAATATTGTTGGTTGTAATCGACTGTTGTCATGTGTATTAACTCAAATTTCGTTATTCGCTCTAGCAGTTGTCAGCTTCGACCAGTCATTTGGAAAGTCTACCCACCCCAGGCACCTTTCCCCCTCATCTTCTTTGTCATACGTATACATCTCAAAAGGTACCAGTCATTTGTCCTTGACATAAACTTGACATTTGTCACCCAGTTAGACATTTGTCGCCCAATGAAAGACGCACACGCACACACACACATTTGTCGCCCATTCATCGGTCGTTTGTCTAGTGACTCAATCCATCGACAGTGATTCACCCAGTCCATCATTTTTATCAGTTAGTTAATCCTTCATTTGCCCTCAGATACTCACCCTTCCAATGAATCAAATTCAAACAGTTTTTAGGTGAATCTCCCAGCTTGCCACTAAACGAGGCTTTATACTGAAAATTCTCTGCCCCTGTCTCGTGCACTGAGGTGCGTGCGCCACCTACCATAAGATTATCGTCCTTGCCTGTCACGAAGTAGTACCTTAAAGCCACAGACAATTATCTGCTCCTGACTTGGTGGCATAGGCAGTTCAGGCCTAAGATTACCACCCTTTCGTGTTGACAAGAAGTACCTTAAAGCCACAGACAATTATCTGCTCCTGACTAGGTGGCATAGGCAGTTCAGGCCTAAGATTACCACCCTTTCGTGTCGACAAGAAGTACCTTAAAGCCACAGACAATTATCTGCTCCTGACTAGGTGGCATAGGCAGTTCAGGCCTAAGATTATCGCCCTTTCGTGTCGGCAAGTAGCTTAAAGCCACAGACAATTATCTGCTCCTGACTAGGTGGCATAGGCAGTTCAGGCCTAAGATTACCACCCTTTCGTGTCGGCAAGAAGTAGCTTAAAGCCACAGACAATTATCTGCTCCTGACTTGGTGGCATAGGCAGTTCAGGCCTAAGATTACCACCCTTTCGCGTCGGCAAGAAGTAGCTTAAAGCCACAGATAATTATCTGCTCCTGACTAGGTGGCATAGGCAGTTCAGGCCTAAGATTACCGCCCTTTCGTGTCGGCAAGAAGTAGCTTAAAGCCACAGACAATTATCTGCTCCTGACTTGGTGGCATAGGCAGTTCAGGCCTAAGATTACCACCCTTTCGTGTCGACAAGAATTAGCTTAAAGCCACAGACAATTATCTGCTCCTGACTTGGTGGCATAGGCAGTTCAGGCCTAAGATTACCACCTTTTCGTGTCGACAAGAAGTACCTTAAAGCCACAGACAATTATCTGCTCCTGACTAGGTGGCATAGGCAGTTCAGACCTAAGATTATCACCCTTTCGTGTCGGCAAGAAGTAGTATAAAGCCACAGACAATTATCTGCTCCTGACTAGGTGGCATAGGCAGTTCAGACCTAAGATTACCACCCTTTCGTGTCGGCAAGAAGTAGCTTAAAGCCACAGACAATTATCTGCTCCTGACTTGGTGGCATAGGCAGTTCAGGCCTAAGATTATCACCCTTTCGTGTCGGCAAGAAGTAGCTTAAAGCCACAGACAATTATCTGCTCCTGACTTGGTGGCATAGGCAGTTCAGGCCTAAGATTATCGCCCTTTCGTGTCGACAAGAAGTAGCATCAGTTATTTTATTTGTAAAATCCCTCAATCGTTTTCTTGTCAATCGCCCGGGGCTTTAATTTATCAGATCAATTCCAGTCAGGTCCCAGCCAACTCACAATCGTAGATGGCAGGGTGTTGCCGCTGGTCCAGGATCAACAGCCCATCCACCAGACGTTCATCACTACCCCCGTCCTTGTTGCTCAGCAGAGTCTTCACATTCCTGAGCTGCAGGCGGATGGTGCCATCCGAGGCATGCACCATGTCCTTGGGCACCACCTCAGCCACTTGCCGGGCACTGGGCACCGAAGGGAGATCCACGCGGGGCATCTGGATTACCGTGCTCACTGCCACGCCTCGTTTGCCAGTTGTGGACACGGCTGCTATCTGCAGCACACGAACAATATTTGCCTTGATAGGAATTGTTCGGATATAATTAAGGGGTGGGGGTGGGGTGGGTGGGTGGGGGGGGGGGGTAATTTCACGGTGTGTGGAAAAGGCTGTCTTTCTGGTTATATCGACGTGTTTCTCGCAAAAACTCATCCGTCAGGGTGTCACATCAAGGTACCTAACACCCGCCACATCAGGGTTCGAACCCTACTCCAGAGTCCAGCACTCTTTTAGGCTCGAATCCCACTCAGGAGTCACAAAGCGTCAATGAAGCGAACCTTGGGTCTCACACTAGACCATGTTTTCAGCAAACAAGGCGCAATAGTGAAGACAATGAAGACACACAATGACATTACCATAAACCTTTCTCGCCGCAAACTCAAGCCAAGCCACAAAAAAAGGGGAAGAACTTGTGTGATCTTAACAGTCTCTAGGTAGATCTCCCCTTCAGCAAGCCCAGTGCTTGTAACTTCCTCTATTGAATCTGTCAATGTATTGGACTCGGCCTTTTCCCTTTGCTTAGTGTCATCTACTATGTTTCTGCCTTACTGGTCCGTTCTCCGCAACAGTGCTAATCTTTTGAGTCATCAACTTTCACAGAGTTTAACAGTCTTTCGAGCTAACCGAAAAATGAGGTACTTTTCGTGTCCTATCAGTTACTAATTTTATTTGTCAATTATTCTGGAGACGCTTTGTGTAACATCTAAATGTTTGGTTGTTACTTGTAGAAAGACATATTGTGCTTTAAAAGAAACAAATGTTATTATCTATGAAATTGAAATTTGGTGTAGAGAGCAAAAAAAAAAGTATTTGAATTTGGTATATTCTAGTCACAGAGACTTATCTCCATGAAATTCGCAAGTGCAGCGCCTACCCACTGCTATAATGGAGGTAACACTGTACAAGATTCGGCAGCATAACAACCTCATGCGAATCAGTAGTCTACACTAAACCAAGATGATATGCATGGTTTGAAACAAAATCTTTAAGTACAAAATGATAACCAGTTAAAAAAAATGTACCTGTTATCTATGAACAAATAACCCATACACCATTACATTTTATCATTTCAAAATGCAAAAAAGTAAAGAAATCAACGTTGGAAAAAAACAAAAACCCAAAAAAACACAATAAAACTCCTGGTAATGGCAGTCTGACACTGGACTCTGAATGTCCTGTCAGTTACTTTGGTATGGCCCCTGCTTTTTGTTCTAGAAACTTACAAACATTTTCTCCAGCTACTTCTTAGGCCCAGACAACAAAACAGTCTGATCAGTCGCGAAAGAAGCACAGGCCAAGGTTGTTTTCTGGTGTTGCCCGTCTGTCGTTTCCGACAATGACTGCCAGATAGCAGAGAGGGCAGATCTTACTATTCTGGCGGGGCTGGGCGAGAATTAGAATTAGTTGATAGTGGAGATGCCTTGCCCCAGGATACATCCCCACTCTCTTGGCCAAAGGGATTTGAGGACGAGAGTCGGCGTTGGGGAAGGTCCCCCAAAGGCCAACCAATCCCTTTGGCTGCAGTACCAGAACCGGTGCTAGTGCCTCCTCGTTCGAGAGTCATAGTCTTCCACGAAAGACTAAGCTGTAGCATGCTATTCCAATACTGTAGAATATCATGTATAGTACAGCTCTCATTTACTATTGGCCCTTTTTGCAGCTAATGTCACCCAGTGGTAAAAGTCAGTTGATAATTTTTTTTAATTTTTTACGATGGCTTGGAGTCAAAACGGACTGTCTTTAGATTAAGATTAAGATTAAGATTAAGATTAAAATAATAGCCCCGTCGACAACAAAGGCCATGTCAGGGCTGTCACCATGTTAAATCTTACCACGTATTAAAATGGGATAAAAACACAAGGTAAAAACCAAAATCAAAGTTGTTTTGGTTAAAAAACATTAATCAATCACAAACTCAGCAAGTAAAAACATGCCAAGTCTAGAATTAAAAACATTATAGTAGCTTTCATTAAGATAGTCCATTGACATATTATTGAACTTATTACGAAAACTAATAACTTGCATAAAAAAAAGACTGTTGAAATATAAAAAGCAAAACCCCCATTTTATATTTCTGCAGTCATTGTTTGATACAAGCTATTAGTTTTTTGTAATAAATCCAATAACACGTCAAAAGACTAAAGACAGTTCGTTTTGACTCCAAGCCATCAATTAGGGCAAGGGTAGAATGGTAGTCTCTGCTGATTTTCCCTTTTTACGTAACGAAATCCCCCCCCCCCCCCCCCCCCCCCCTGAAAGTTCTGTGCTTGTAACTTCCTCTAATCTGTTACTCTCTTTGACTCTGCCTTTTCCCTTTGCTTACTGTCATCTACTATCTTTCTGCCTTTCCGGTGGTCCATTCTCCTGCCTTTTTTCAAGAAACACTTTCAAAAAAGATTTCCTCCTCCAGCCGAAGTCGGACTTGCTGGGCCTAACTATTTTTTAGTTAGGCGCATAACGGCAGCATGACGCATCTGCGCTCATAATTGACAGGAAACTGTCTGAGCGATCGAAGAAGAAGAAAATAATGAAAGACACTCACTGACAACTCGTAGTTGTAGTTGGCGTGTAAAGGAACAATGACCTCGCATGTGGGGTGACCATCACATCGTTGGAACTTGTTGTCGAACAAGGGCCGGCCACAGTGTTGGTCCTTGAAAGAATAAAATTCCTCCTGGACTCTCTCTCTTGAGGACTGGATGAAAAAAAGTATTTATACTTACTCTATTATCCTCAGAAAATAAAAGTTATTCATTCATTCATTCATTCTCTCTCTCTCTCTCTCTCTCTCTCTCGGTGGATAGTATGTTATCGCATTGATAACTGGATTGATAGATAAGTGAGTCTTTATCGTTGCACATATTATTGTAATCATTTAACATTTGATTGTTTGTATCATATCAAAAAGCTGATGTTTTCTTTGGTTCAAGACTTGACATGGTTTTTTTTTTATTGGTCTGTTTTATTATTCTTATCAATTTATGGAAATGTCAATTTCTTTTTCCAAATCCAACCACTCCCCCTCATATATATTGTGGCCTAAGGCCAATGTACATTAAAACATTTTCAGTGTTCAAAAAAAAAAAAAATCACCCTGGACAGCCATTTTCGCACACGTACACACACATACATGCACACACACACACGCATGCGAGCACGCACACACACACACACGCACACACACACATGCATGCGCACACACGCGCGCACGCACACACGTACGCGCGCACGCACACACACATAGGTGCACACACACACACACGCGCATATACACACACACAACACACATACACATTCGCGTGCACGTTCACGTTTAAGTGATCTGCTTGATTTATAAAGGCACTAAAGATAGACATCCCAACTAGGCTACACACCTAAATCATAGAGACACCAACACAAGACAGGAACGGTTTGCATAGCGTTCGATCATTTGATTCTGCTAGGTGATAATTTAGTTAATCTATATTTTCATAAGTTTTTCAAGCCAAATTTAGTTTACCATAACTAACTTTTGATAAATAACAGCCAAGAATATATTGTAGTATGTGACTAAATTACTTATATATTCAGTGGATATTGCTAGATTTTCACCCACAGGCAATTTTATTTATGTTTGCGATACTGAGTGTATTATTCAAGAACATTGGTTTTTTTATACTAAATATGTTGCATGATATTGCTCAACAAAAATAAACTTTTACCATAAATCTTATTTATTTATTATGTATTTAGTCTGTTATAGTCCCATCAACAGCTATGGTTATCTCAGGACTGTCACCGCGTAAAGTTTGACCACGTCTATAACAAAACACACATCAATGATTCTTAGCAACGTCCAAAAACCTGAAAACAACAACAAAATAAACAGTACAATTCACGACATGGCATCTCCATCATTGTACCCTATAGCTCATAATTTCAAACTAGAAGAACATACAGCCCAGATATTTTTTTGGGTGCAAACAAATGCTTGGTGCAGTTTTTATCTAAGATTTCTAGATTCAGTCTTTTAACTACAATAGCTTGATTTTGTAGGACATAACAGTTGTGTTGTTGTTGTTGTTGTTCTTGTTGCCTGTCTGTCGTTTCCGACAATGACTGCCAGATAGCATACGGGGGCAGATACTATTCCGGCGGGCTGGGCGATAATTTGTTTATAGTGGAGAAGCCTTGCCCAGGATACATCCCCACTCTCTCGGCCAAAGGGATTTGAGGACGAGAGTTGGTGTTGGGGAAGGTCCCCTTAAAGGCCAACCAATCCCTTTGACTGCAGCACCAGAACATGTGCAAGGCCTCCCCTCGTTCGAGTCATATAAGTCTTCCACAAAAGACTAAGCTGTAGCATGATACAGTGGAATCCGCTTTATCGGCCTTCGGATAATCGGCCAAAGCCGCTTAATCGGCCAATTTCCTCTGGTACGGAATTTTTTCTTCTTAAGCATGTGTTATTTTGTTCGTTTTTACGGCCAAAGCTGAAATCTTCAATTTTGCTTTATTGGCCACTTTTTCTCTCTAATTTTTCCTCTTTACCCCCCCCCCCCCCCCTTTTTTTTTGGAGAGGGAGAACAACAGAGGCAGACAAACTGACAACACGCTTTTGACGTTTACATGGTTGAGTGTGAAGTTGGAAGGTGAGCTGTTGTCAATTGAAAGACCCTGCATGGCGTTAAAATCACTCAAGAAAACAAAATCATTGTCTTTTACTCGTGCTTCTGTCAAGTTGTAGGATTAATAAAGTGTTCACATACAGTACACATACACTGTACTGTATGAACTCTTGTGTTTTGACAGATTTTATTCATTTCAATTTGTCTCTCACACTGGAAGTCACTTCACACTAAGAACTGACAGCTGACAGGATGGCTCGTTTAAGCGAGAGATTTTAATGAATCTACATGTACATCTGTAATCAAAATAAAATTGTTGTTTTTAGCATAGCGATTTGGCTTTAATTACATGTACAGTGTATGTATCCAGACTCAAAACACACACACACACACACACACACACACACACACACACACCACAAAAAGGGAAAGAATTGGAATTTGAACTGCAACATTTAATTTTGACGTCATTGCTTTTGACTTGCATAATTGCGTCATACAGTATCTCGATGTTCGTTTAATCGGCCGATTCGCTTTATCGGCCACATTTTGCCTTGTCCCAAAAGTGGCCGATAAAGCGGATTCCACTGTATTCCAATACTGTAGAATATCATGCATAGTACAGCTCTCATTTACTATTGGCCCTTTCTACTGGCTAATGTCAACCAATGATAAAAGCCATTCGAGTAAAGGGCCAAGTCACAAATAATTATGGTTGTAATTCTTACCCGCTCACGTGGCAACCCATTTCTCGTAACGTTATACTGGTAAAAATGGATCAGTCCGTGGCGGTCACGAGGACATAGAGCGTCCCACGTGACACAGGCCACGCTGCGATTGGTCAGTTCCTGTCCCGCGCACCTCAGGGGCTGTCGGTCGATGTTCCAGGTTTGAACTCTGGGCCCCAAGGTGATCTTCCCTGGAGCTGGCGTCATCATCATCACCATCATCATCATCACCATCATCACCATCGTCAACATCATCATCATCATCATCATCACATCATCATCATCCATCATCATCAACATCATCATCATCATCATCGTTGTCGTCGTTATCATCATCATCATCACCATCATCATCATCATCATCATCATCATCATCATCATCATCATCATCATCATCATCATCATCATCATCGTCATCATCATCATCACTCATCATCATCACCATCATCATCAACATCATCATCATCAACATCATCATCAACATCATCGTTGTCGTCGTTATCGTCACCATCATCATCTTGGTCGCCTTCGTCGTGGCCATAACCATCATCATCATCATCGTCATCATCAATGCCATCATCGTTATATCATCATCATCATATCATCATCTTCGTAGTCGTCATTATTAGAAAGGATTTGCAATGCAGATTGACATATTTTGCATTTTGACAAGAGAAATGCACAAACATTAGGCCTACTTTTAATACCCCCCCCCCCCCCCATGGGGATACCGGGGGGGGGTCTTCTGTATAAATAGTTCCCCCACCTTCTGGAAGTTCTGTGCTTGTAACTTCCTCTAATCTGTCACTCTCTTTGACTCTGCCTTTCCCCTTTGCTTACTGTCATCTGCTATCTTTCTGCCGTACTGGTCCATTCTCCTGCCTTTTTTCAAGAAACACTTTCAAAAAAGATTTCTTACAGCCGACGTCAGACATGCTGGGCCTAATTATTTCTTACTTTCTTACTTAGGCGCATAACAGCAGCATGATGCATCTGCGCTCATAATTGACTTTTTGGAAACTGTCACATGATCGAAGAAGAAGAATAACGATAATTATTCTTTTTGTAAATATAGAAACGTGTAAAACATATGTGTGCACGAACACAAGCAGACAGACAGACAGACAGACAGACACACACATGACGACAGGATGAAAATAAGCTTGTAGCTTACTCTTTTATCGTCATTAAAGATAGTTTTGACTTGACTTGACTTGACTTGACTTGACACACACGCACACACACACATGTAAAAAATAAAACATTATTGCTTATGCAATGTACCATCTGAAAATAAAAATACTAATAAATGACTTTGATTTTGACACACACACACACACACACAACACACACACACACACACAACACACACACACACACACACACATACACACTTTCTACCACAACACCCACACACACACCCCCCGCCACACACATACGCAACACACACACACACACACACCCACCCCCACCCCCACCCAATACGTCAACACACCAGCATCGTCGGTTTGGAATCCCTCCACAATGGAGGTGGTGGTTCCGTTGTCTGTGAGCACCTTCACAAACGCTTCGTACAACCAGTAAGCTTGGGGTGCCGTACCACTGCAAAAGTGGACTGATGACCCCTGGACATCTATTTAAACACACACACACACACACACACATGCATGCATGCACATGCGCGCGCACACACCCGCACACACACCCGTAAACACACACAGGTTACAGATCATAGCACAGGGCCGGATCTAGGGGGGTGGAGGGGGGGGGGGGGGGGTCCTGGTTTTCGGAAACTCCCCCTCTGCTCCAAATGTACCGTATACAAGGGTGAAAAGTAAGAAAATGGCTCGATTTTTGCCTTAATTTAATAATGATTAAATTGCAACTATTTCTGGGGGCTTCGTCCCCTGGGCTCCCAGAAAGACATTACCCCAAAACCCGAAACCTATGCAGCTCCCTGGACCCTCGACGGAACCCCCCCCCCTTACGAATCACTTAGTCCGGACTTGCTAAGCAAGCTACTAACCTATATTATGTTATGACAGTAATGTTTCGCTCCTGCCCATATTGTGTGGGTGCCATAAACGTGCAAGTAAGCTTACTATAATAAGCAATTTTGCTAGATAATTTACATTACACTATAATTGTAAGCATAAACTGTTTTTCTTTCATTTGGATTGGTATCCAAAGGGGCAAGGAATTCCAAACTGATGGGGCCGAAAAGGAAAAAGAGCGCTCTCCAAACCAAACATTTTTGTTCGCGTTTAGAATCTGAAGATGACCGCAGATTCCAAAATTCTCTGAAGGAGGGGGTGATATGACCGCCTAGAATAGTAACGAGAGCCTGCACCTCCCTGGGCATGGAGTACACAATTCACAATGGTTTTGTACGGAGAAAACGATAGAACTTGTACTAGGTCTATTATAAGTATATGTTTATGTATATAAACGCCACTCACAATCCACGGCACACAGCGGCCTGGTCTTTTTGCCTCGGTCCCCACAGACGTTGCCATGATGACCACGATGATCGCATGACGCCACCACCTCAGTGACCTCACGAAGGAAGGCTGTGTAGATGGCGCGGGGGAGGGAGGGGGGAGGGGGAGACCACATGACATTTATCACGTCACCTTTGACTGTGACCTCCAGATGGGGCACTGAGGAACAAAGAGATAAATATGGATGTTTAGATTACACGCCTAACCTGATCAAGCCTTTAATTCAACAGTTTTTTTGCATTGGTTCGCATACGCTTAAAGACCAACCAAATCACGTGTCATAAATCATGTGTTTCACGTGTTTTCCCTCTTATATCTGGAAATAAATCTTGTTTTGACCAGGTCTGACTCCCATGCAAATGCGGCCCCCAATTAAAACCGCAGCCTCAATTTGAAGTTGGGGACATTTGTATGTGGGTCACAGCTACCCAGAAACCCCCCCAAAGGGGATGGTGCATCAGTGTGTCTTTAAAATTATTGGGGGGGGGGAGGGGGCACCAGCAAAATGAGAATGAGAGCTGTCTGACCAATGGCTTTCCACAGAGCAAAAGGAGTCATTTCACAGCTAAACATTTTGTTGTTGTTGTTGTTGCGAAAGACGACTGGCTCTTCTTTAAAAACACAAATGCCTTGGTCTTTTGTGCTGAAGCCTTGTGGACCCACTGAACAATAATAGATGGCTTGGAGTCAAAACGGACTATCTTTAGATAGTCCATTGACGTATTATTGAAGCTATTGAAAAAACTAATAAATTGCATTAAAAAAAAGACTGCAGAAATATAAAAAGCATAATCCCCTTTTTGTAATATTTGCAGTCTTTTTAAATACAAGTTCTTATTTTCCTGAATAACGTCAATAATATGTCAATGGACTATCTAAAGATAGTCCGCTTTGAATCTAAACCATCGAATTGTCCATAGTCTCGTTCACTAAATCTTTGACAAGAAGGTCCCCAAGGGACAGGGTTCAGAGGGCGTTCCTGTCAGGGATTTCATAAATCATAAGTTGTTTTTTATTATTGTCCATTGGCATTGTACACGCACATGGAAACTTGTCTTCCACAGTGTAAAATAATACGAAATATATCAAAATGAAATTATTAATTTAAAACATGAAACATAAAATTACACTTAAAACAAAATATGTAACTCTCAAATCACACCCAATCTTTCATCTGCTCTCCGCTATCTTTGCTCACTCATCATGCAACCCAACTTAGTCTTCCGCCTACATTTTTATTTCCTGTGTTCATATGACCTGTCTTCTTCATGGTTAAGCAGATTAAGAACTATGAATTTCTTGGTGTTTGGGTGATCAGCAACCACGTCTACAAAACAAACAGGAAAAAAAACCCACAAAAAACCCATCACATTCTCACCTTCAAAGAGCGTCTCCGCGTCAATCAGGATTGGTCTCCCTTGCCAGGAAGTGACGTTACAAAACCATGGCGTCAGCAGGAAGCTGTAGCGAGTGGAAGGACTCAGACTTTCCATCGTCAGGCGAACTTCGTCCGGTTGAAATCCTTGAATCCTCTTCGCTAGGATGGTTAGGAAAATATACTAAAATTTGTATATGTTGTCCCATTTTAATAAAACCTATACCATTGGAAAGAGCATGGAACGACCTTTAAAATGATACCAAATTTGTCTAAATTGGTCAACAAATAAGCAAGTTATGGCTTCTTGAAATTACAGTCTTTTTTACATGGGCTATATAAGAGAAAGTTGATCAAGCTTTGGATGAATCTGAACTTCAACCAGCCATAACTTGCTTATTTTTCGACCAATTAACATAAACTTGATACCAAAATAAAGCTTATTCAATAGACACGTTTGTTATAAAGCGTCTGTTTGTCTGTCTGTCTGTCTCTTTCGTACAACTAGTTCACCCACCTTCTGGAAGTTCTGTGCGTGTAACTTTCTCTAATCTGTCACTCTCTTTGACTCTGCCTTTTCCCTTTGCTTACTGTTATCTGCTATCTTTCTATCTTACTGGTCCACTCTCCTGCCTTTTTTCTATAAATTCTTACAAAGATTTCTTCATCCGAAGTCAGACATGCTGGGCCTAACTATTTCTTAGTTAGGCGCATAATGGCAGCATGGCGCATCTACACTCATGTGACAGGAAACTGTCTGAGCGAACCAAGAAGAAGATTGTAAGTGTAAACCCAGTGACCAATGTATATATTTTTTTTTAATCATTATTACACAAGTTTAAGAATGCAATCAGGCATGTTGTGATAGTGCAAAGCTCCTGAACAAACCTTCATCAAAGGGCATCACACTGACTCAAGTACTAGTAGTTGTTGAACACAAAACTCAAATACTGTTTGCCACTAGTCCATTAGATACATATTCTTTGTCAGCATCAAAGGAAGGACACAAAAAGCACATTTTGACAGAGCAAGCACTTATTGCAATAATCCACCAAAGGACCATTCTATCATTCTGACTCAGAGTTCACAGTAGCACAAGCACCGTTTAAAGAGTCTGTGACCAAGACCCATGTTCTCGATCAGCATCATCAGTGCATAGTGAACTTAGTTTACTTACATTAAATTTAATTTAAAATAACACATTTTACAGTGCAAACTTCTAATACAAACCTCTACCAAGGAATCTTTCACAGACTAAGAGTAAGTTTATAAGTTCTAACTGAAATATTATTTTGTACACTCCAAGACTTTTGATTATCATCACACCTGAGAATGCAGTGAAACACACAAGGCATATTAAGATATTAACGCAGTGCTGTCTTTGTTAGACACTGTGTTTGTTGCCGTTGTTATCAAGCTTGTTGTTAGCAATAGCATGCTTTGTTCTTTACATCTCAATTTTCATACTCATGTTCTCATCCGACTCTCACTTGTGCTGGAGTAACGTGCTTTTTATCCGCATTTTCCTTTAAGCTACAAATGAATCCATGCTATTTTCATGGGGAGAAGATTGTCTTGTGCATATATATACATATGCATAGTCAAAAGAAATGGGGGGTGGGGGGGGGGGGGTAAAATCTCATTAGAAAAGAAAAACCATAAAACTAAACAGAACTAAAAAATTTGAATGTGATTTCTTTAAAACAATCATTTATTAATTTTCTTTACAGTAAAGTGGCAGACACACACACACACACACACACACACACATGCATACATTACATGCACACACACACACACACACATGCATACATTACATGCACACACATGAGTATGACCTGACACAAATCAATTTTATATTTAAGAAATAAAATAAAAGTGTAACAATGTCAAAAAATTCTGCCTGTTAAAAAAATAACAATAACTGAAAGTTTTAAAATAAATTATATTCAAGTTATTACAAGCTACCAAGTACGCAGTTGAATTAACTGTAAGCGCTTTGGGCTCACTTGAGGTAAAGTGCTATATAAATCATTAAATGCACTATTATTATTATCATCGTAAAGTGAATCAAATGAATGCCAGAATTCAAAACGATATTCTCACGAGTTAATGATGTACCCTGGCTAAACAATTTATTATATTAGTTTTAAAAGACTCCAAAACAAAACAAACATCAGAGAACACAAGAACAATTATTGCAGTGGCAGTAGTAAACTGGGAATGAAAATGAACCCATAATGTTGATAACACGAGATTAGCCTACATTAGACATTTAACCAATCTTATGTCTTATGAAAGCTGACCATGTAGCAAGCAAAATGCAAGACAACCTTTTCTCAATTTTCACCCACTCATGTCTTTATCAGTGGACAAACAGATAGTCTCAAACAGATAAGTCTGTCCAAGCAACAAAAATAATTTACAATGAATAAAAGTAAAACAGTTTATAATTATTACAAAATCATTTTCTGTTAGCATGAAAACGATGTAAACGTAATTTACTGGGACTTTATCACTCATCACTAGGCCTACTTGTGAGAGAGTGTCGGACCTCGACGCCGACACCTCCGTATCCAGCGATTTCTAGGAGTATCACAGCGTAAACCTACATGCACCAAATTTGGCATGCGTGTAGCAAAATGAATGAATTTGCATCCAGAGCACTTTTCATTAAATCCAGACTGACCATTCGGCGTTGGTCAGCTTAGAAATCCAACCCAAAAATTGACACGCTCAACTCTCGCGAACGAACTCTCACTTGTAAACAAAACTCAGTCTAGGATGACGGGACAGACCTCTACTGTGAACATGCTTCTGACGGCCAGCAACGATGATACAAAGCAAACGAGCGAGGCGAAGTGAGTGACCGTTTTGCACTTCGGCAAAATCGGGGTGAAACTTTTAGACGGAAAGATTGCAGTGGTTTGACCCAAATTCCAACGTACCTATCTTCGCCAGTCTGAGTGAGTTTGGCACCAGTGAAGGATGCGATTCGTTGTCCCCAGCTGGCTTCGTGTGCAGGTGAAGTTTGCCGCTGGCACACTGCTTGGTCTGAAAAAGGGAAAGGCAGAAAAAAGGCAACCATTTTGGGCTGAAAAGAGAAAGGCAGAACAAAAGGCAACCGTTTTGGGCTGAAAAGGGAAAGGCAGAACAAAAGGCAACCGTTTTGGGCTGAAAAGGGAAAGGCAGAACAAAAAGGCAACCGTTTTGGGCTGAAAAGGGAAAGACAGAACAAAAGGCAACCGTTTTGGGCTGAAAAGGGAAAGGCAGAACAAAAGGCAACCGTTTTGAGCTGAAAAGGAAAAGGCAGAACAAAAGGCAACCGTTTTGGGCTGAAAAGGAAAAGGCATAACAAAAGGCAACTGTGCTATTTAGGTGCCCCCTACACATTTTCCTCATTTCAACATCTTTAATGAGATCGAACAAATTGCTTCAATCAGTATAACAGTGGGGTTAAGATAGGGTCAGGGTTGTCTTCATGACATAGCTGAATGAAACTTATGAAATTGAAAGTCGATCAAATGAGGGGACAAGTACTTAACAGGTAGG
Source organism: Phymorhynchus buccinoides (assembly GCA_017654935.2). Classification (NCBI taxonomy): domain Eukaryota; kingdom Metazoa; phylum Mollusca; class Gastropoda; order Neogastropoda; family Raphitomidae; genus Phymorhynchus; species Phymorhynchus buccinoides. The sequence goes on from CM065694.1 coordinate 48,387,209, forward strand.
TACCTTGCTGAAATAAAGCAACGACAAACAAATCGACAACATCGTGTACACATTTATAACAATGAGTATGAGTGACTTACTGTGAATATAAGCCTCTTAAAGACCCACCAGATCACGTGTCAAAGTCACGGGTTTCACGTGTTTTCCCTCTTATAACTGGAAAGAAATCTTGTTTTGACCAAGTCTGACTAAATGGTCCCAAATTCAAACCGACACATCAGTTTAAAGAGCAGCCTCAATTTGAATATGGGGAAATTTGCATATATGGGTCACAGCAACCCATAAAAAATATTATGTAATGTATGCTTTTTTTTCTGTGGCACAATGGAAACATGCACACAGCACAGCAGAAAGAAGAAACAGGTCACAGGCTTGCAGCTTGAATGTAGACAGCAGCCACCACACATCACAGCAACACAGCAGGTGGTACACCACCACTAGTACATCACCAGCTATCACTTCGGTAAAGGTAAAGATGTGCCACACCCCCCCCCCCCCCCTGCATTTCTCGGTTAATTGTATTTTTCTGTTTTTGCCTTTCTTACCATACATAAAGCTGTATTTTAGGAACAATTTTTAGGTAATAACCTTTTTGGAATACTAACCCTATCCCTAACCCTAGCCCTAAACCTAACCCTACCCCCCACTATGTATTGCAGTACACCGCGATTTGTCACAGTTGTGGTTCGTTGCATTTTCCCGTCTTATAGGGTTAGGGATAGGGATAGGGTTAGTATTCCAAAAAGGTTATTAGCTACAAATGTTCCTAAAATACAGCTTTATGTATGGTAAGAAAGGCAAAAACGGAAAAATAAAATTAACCGAGAAATGTAGGGGGGGGGGGGGGGGCACATCTTGACCTTTACCATCACTTCAATAACAGGAACACTGTTTACACACTACACAACAAACAAGTTAGTAGAGGCATTGTTTACAGCACACCACAACCAGTGGTTTCTGTTGCAGTAACGTTATACTTCCAAGTTCAGGACTTGTACACTTGGGTCACTGAGTTTCGCTTTAGTAACTCTCCTCTCTAGTTAACATCTTCTCTCTCTTCAGTCACAGGTTGCCAGGTCAACTTCAGTTGTGGCACACAGGTCGGAGGTCAGGAAGGCTGCTACTGCGGGGTAACACGTGCACCCGTTTTGTCCACGTCACGTGCACTAATCTTTTGATGGAAGCTGTTATTTCGCTTCTTGTCTACGTGACTGACCCCACGTTGACCTGGGTCAGGAGTGTGTGGCCTTGGTTCCCCTGCACCCGGGACCAAGGACAGGAGGGGTGAAGGAATGGAGTTCAAACGAAAGGAAAGGGGATGTCGCATGAAAATAGGTAGCTCGTAAAAATAAGTAGCTCGCTACCTATGACAGTGTGTATTTGCGACATTGAGCATGAACCACAAATTTCACTTTTTTCTAGGGTTAGGGATAGGGTTAGGGTTAGTTAAATGGTTAAAGTACAGAAAAAGTGAAATTTGTGGTTGTCGCAAATACAGACTCATAATAGCGAGCTACTTATTTTTACGAGCTACCTATTTTCATGCGACAGGGGAAGCCTACTATTTTTAATAGCCTAGGAGAGCAAAAAAATGGATAGTAAAATAGAAAAAAATAAATAATAGAAGACTGGTTCTAAAAGTATCCCACCGCTGCCACCAAATGTCACAATCCCAAAGACAGACAAGGAAAGTGAGGAGCGTGGTCGAGGCATTTACCCAAAGAACCAGTCTTCCAAATAAAAACAGAGGCGCGAAATAACGAACAGGATGATGGGGGAAGACGGGGGTAAAAAGCGCATGGGCGGGTAAGAAGCCCACCCCAATTATCTCATGAAATGAAGCAAATTTCAGTCTCATTTTGCCCATGAGACGAGCGTTAATGTCTAGCATTCGTCTCATGGGCAAATTTGACTGAAATTTTCTTTATTTCATGAGATAATTGGGGTGGGCTTCTTACCCGCCCATGCGCTTTTTACCCCGTCTTCCCCTAATCTTTGAATAAAAAATCAAATAGTGTGCACATAGAAAGAAATATGATTATGAAATCAAAATAAAATAAATGATTAGTCAAACAGAAACTAAAAGAATAATGAAACTAAAATAATAATGACCCTACCAGAAAGGAACTCACATTCACAAACACACCCATGGCAGCCTGCCTGCCGGCCCCACACACACTAGGCCTAACTATTATAGTCTCAGCCAACTTATTAGCCATTCTCCCGCCAAAATCTGTTATCCAATTAAACAACACAAAAATATCTCTACCAAACTACAAGAGCATGCGCACACGCTAAAAAACATATTAAACTATGCAACAAAATAAAATGTCACTTGTGTGTGTGTGTGTGTGTGTGTGTGTGTGTGTGTGTGTGTGTGTGTGTGTGTGTGTGAGAGAGAGAGAGAGAGAGAGAGAGAGAGAGAGAGAGAGAGAGAGAGAGAGAGAGAGAGAGAGAGAGAGAGGACACTGGAAACATTTATTTGACAAGGATGAGAGAGAGAGAGAGAGAGAGAGAGAGAGAGAGAGAGAGAGAGAGAGAGAGAGAGAGAGAGAGAGAGAGAGAGAGAGAGAGAGAAACCTGGGCTCCCAGGGACCCCCACTTGGGGGTCTATGAAGTACAAACATTCTAAAAATCCCTCTAAAAGAATGTGCAGGGGGTCCCAGGGATGCACTAAAAAAAAAAAATCTTTTTAGCATTCGCAATGCCACTGGGACCCTCTATCCCGCCTCCAGGACACTCTATGCTGTAAGTGAAGGAGTCCCTGGGACCCCTTGTTTTGCGGGACGATTGGGAGCCCTGCAAACAGACAGACAGACAGACAGACAGACAGACATAGGTGTAAAGACGCAGAGACGGACGGAAGAGCAGACCTGCAGAATACTGTGACACGGGGCATGTCGTGAAAACACGAAGCAGTTGCCATCGGTGTCATTGATGACGTAATATCCCACGGTGACGTCATCAATGACTTCTTCTCTGAGGGTGACGTTGACGGTGGTGGAGGACACTGTGACGTAGTGCTCTGACACAGGATCTGTGAGAGAAGACAAAACTAGGATAGCCTCGTTGTGTGTGTGTGTGTGTGTGTGTGTGTGTGTGTGTAAGCTTATAGGGGAAGACGGGGTAAAAAGCGCATGGGCGGGTAAGAAGCCCACCCCAATTATCTCATGAAATAAAGAAAATTTCAGTCAAATTTGCCCATGAGACGAATGCTAGACATTAACGCTCGTCTCATGGGCAAAATGAGACTGAAATTTGCTTCATAGTTTCATGAGATAATTGGGGTGGGCTTCTTACCCGCCCATGCGCTTTTTACCCCGTCTTCCCCTATGTGTGCATTTTCACTGGTTTCCTCGCCGCTGCATTCAGCCAACACATTCCGATTTGGCAGGAGCTAGAAGAACAAATTATCTGGAATGTTTAGGGGGTGGGGGTGTGGAGCAAGATAATGGTCCGATAAGTCAAAAAAAAAAAAAAGAGTAGGGGAAGACGGGGTAAAAAGCGCATGGGCGGGTAAGAAGCCCACCCCAATTATCTCATGAAATAAAGAAAATTTCAGTCAAATTTGCCCATGAGACGAATGCTAGACATTAACGCTCGTCTCATGGGCAAAATGAGACTGAAATTTGCTTCATTTCATGAGATAATTGGGGTGGGCTTCTTACCCGCCCATGCGCTTTTTACCCCGTCTTCCCCTACGTGACTGCAACGTGAGTGACCATGGGTTCGAATCCCGGACTCCTCGCCCTTTCTTTCTAGTTTGACAGGAAAATCGAACTGAACGTCCAGTCCTTCTGATGGGGACTTAAAGCTAGTCTGACCCGTGCGCTTTACGCACGTAAAAATCCCACGGCAGTTGAAAGTCGGTAAGAGCAGGGAGAAATCCCGCTGCCTGGTATGGCCAAATTGATAGGGGAAGACGGGGTAAAAAGCGCATGGGCGGGTAAGAAGCCCACCCCAATTATCTCATGAAATGAAGCAAATTTCAGTCTCATTTTGCCCATGAGACGAGCCTTAATGTCTAGCATTCGTTTCATGGGCAAATTTGACTGAAATTTTCTTTATTTCATGAGATAATTGGGGTGGGCTTCTTACCCGCCCATGCGCTTTTTACCCCGTCTTCCCCTAGCTAGGTTTTCCAAGTGTGCCCCCCCCCCCTCCTCACCCTGTGCCCCCCCCCCCCCCCCCCGAAAAATATTTGGGTAGGCGCTGCACTTGCGGCGACGCGCTCTCCCGGGAGAGCAGCCCGAATTTCACAGGGATAAGTCTCTGTGACTAGAATATACCAAATACCAAAAACAGAGGAGGTTGGTAGCACAGAACTTCCAGAAGGCGAAGGAGCTATTTGTACTGAAATACACCCGGGTTTCACCACAGGGAGTAGGACATACAGCCCAGTCAGCCCCACGCGGTTGTCAGTGTAGACAACTAAAACACGAAGAGTCAATGTTTCTCAAACTAACCACACAAACACATGAGATGTCTTATGGAAGCCCATAAGATATTCAATGGCCTTGTTGATCTGTCTTGGAACAACCTATTTAAATCGCCTCAATGCAGTACAACAAGAAATTCATACGGTAAAGTTTTTTAAATTAAGCAATGTAAAACTAGGGGAAGACGGGGTAAAAAGCGCATGGGCGGGTAAGAAGCCCACCCCAATTATCTCATGAAATAAAGACAATTTCAGTCAAATTTGCCCATGAGACGAATGCTAGACATTAACGCTCGTCTCATGGGCAAAATTAGACTGAAATTTGCTTCATTTCATGAGATAATTGGGGTGGGCTTCTTACCCGCCCATGCGCTTTTTACCCCGTCTTCCCCTAACACTAGAAAAACAAATTGTTTTACTAACAGAGTCGCTAATTTTTGGAATGATTTAACGTTTGATCTCAAATGTGCACCTAATATTAATATATTCAAAACATCGTCTTGACAATTCTCCAAAATTGGTAAATGCATTTAGAAGCATTGATTATTAATGATTGTATTGTAGGAAAATTCAACCGTAAAACCTTGACCGCTAAATATATTAAATATCAATAGGTAAAGATGCTCCCCCCCCCCCTCCTCCATTTCTCGGTTGTTTCCACTTTTTTTCAGTCTTGCCTTTCTTATTGCAGATTGAGTACTTCATCCTCTATCGATTGCTATATTTAACACTAATTTTCATCCATTCAATAATAGAGTTGAGAACCGGTTCAAAAATCCGAACCGGTTTTAAACCGGTTTTCCCTCTTCGAACCGGTTTTATCGAACCGGTTTTTAAAAAACCAGTACTCGCATCACTAGTTTCACCTATGCAAACACATATTTATTTGTCAGAATATTCACACACACGTACGCACGCGCAGACATACACACACGCAATAACGACACTTATGACACACACACTCAACTCAACACTCAGTCAAAGTCAAAGCCATACACCACCACAAACTAGAAACAGCTACTCTTGGTTTACAAACACCCAATCTGCGCTGAGAATCAGTGTTGTTCTTCGAAAAGAATGCGTTATTCCAAGAAAAACTTACTGTCAAGCAGTTTAAGAAACCGGTTCACAGCAACTCGAACCGGTTTTTCGAACCGCGAAAGCTTAGCACCGGTTTTTCGGTTCAAACCGTAATTTCCCCCACCTCTATTAATAGTAGAAGATAAAGGCAAGACTGGAAAAAACGCAATGAACCAGGACTGTGCATGTGACAAATGCTCCGCGGCTGTTTGCGTCTACTGCACTACATAGGTGTGTGTGTGTGTGGGGGGGGGGGGGTGTCCTATTAGATAATAGGACACAACCTTTATCATGACTGCGATTAATGATTCAACAAAGATAATTAGCTGAAAAGGTTCCTAAAATACAGCTTAATGTTTGGTAAGAAAGGCAAGTGTGAAAATGCGGGGAGAGCCGAGAAATGTAAGGGGTGGGGGGGGGGGGAGGGCACAAAGGAAAGGACAACCGAGAAAACCGCTTTCCAGGTACAAGGCGAACACTTACATACTTATCAGAGACAAAATCATAATCGAGTGAGTGAGAAACAAAATGATATACGGAACAAAGGTAGCTAGAGCAGACTTGATTAGTCTTCAACTTAAAAATAGAGGGGGGGGGGGGGGGGGGGGGGTTGTCACCAGTATTCTCACACATACTCATGTTTGCACGTTCACACACACACACGCACACACACACACACGCACGCACGCACGCGCGCGCACACACGCACACGCACACGCACACACACACACACACACACACGCGCGCGCGCGCACACACACACACGCACACGCACGCACGCACACACACACACACACACACACACACACACACACACACACACACACACACACACGCACACACAAAGAGTCAGTGTCTCTATTGGTCACAGAACAGTTGTATTCCTTGAGATACGTTAAAGTCTTATCGTATATTATTGCCAAACAAAAGGGCTGTTATGCGTTACAAAACCCCAACAACAACTCGTTAACTGAATACTAATCATAACAAATAATCTTCCTTAATGACCAATAATAAAAAAAAGTAGGCTACAAACAGCCCAAGTCAGAATTAAAAAGTGTTTTCATCCATAGCTGATGCATCTGTAGGCCTACCATAATGTTTAAGTGGTGCTTCGGCGGTTGGGATGATCCCTGTAGTCTTTTAGCCAGGGTACGTCCACAAACGGGAAACAAAACGTGTAGGCTTGATATTATGAGGTTTCAGTGTTTCAAGGTTTATTTGTTCCAAAAGCCTCTTGGGGGTACGTGGAAGAGAGAGAGAAGAAGAAAAAAAAGGAACAGAAAAGAAACAAAAATCGAACAAACAAAATAAAGAACAAGTGCAACGCCGAGCGGCTGCAAAGTCCCCTCGCAGCATCGCCGAGCTACTCCGAAATCGAGAGAGAGAGAGAGAGAGAGAGAGAGAGAGAGAGAGAGAGAGAGAGAGAGAGAGAGAGAGAGAGAGAGAGAGAGAGAGAGAGAGAGAGAGAGAGAGAGCGTCAACCACAGAGCTACAAAGCTGTTTCATGGCGCATGTGTGTTAGGACCCGTGATTTGAGCGCGCGCGATCATGCGCACACGAGCGCACAGAAAAAATCATGACAACTGTGTTATAGACCATTCATCAAGAAAAGTTGTGGAAAAAAATGCATTGAAATACATGCAAAACTTCGCGAGATATTAGCGATTATGTGTTTTGGGGTTTGAACCCCGTAACTGGGGCGACCTTGACCTTAATGTAAAACTAAATACATCAGTGGATAGCTTGCCTCTTGGCAAACTAGTATACCAAATTGGATGATGACAGACTGAATAGTTTTTGAGAAAAACGGACGAATAGCCGGACGGACGGACGGACGGACGGAGGCACGCCGGACGGATCAGACAGAAACAAGGTCAGGACGACTATAATGTATGCACCGATGCCTTCCTCTCATGGTGACACACCACCACACAAACTTTGAAGCGATTCTGTCAAGCGGTTCTGGAGATATCCTTGGGACAGACAGAAAGAAAAAAAACCCACAAAAAACACACACACACACACACACACACACACACACACACACACACACACACACACACACACACACACACACACACACACACACACACACACACACACACACACACACACACACACACACACACACACACACACACACACACACACACACACACACACACACACACAAACACACAAAACCCCCACGACGAACTCAAACTCCTTTGCTCGATTTTAAATCGGCAAATGACAAAAACAAACAAACAGCGAATCACACAGAAAGTACCCGACACGAGCGGTTATGTTCTGTTATGCCAGTAATAAAAATAGTAATAATAGTATAATAATAATTATTATAGTCCGAAAAAAGTAATAAAAAACAGTGGTATCGTTGTGGCACCTCGCATAAAGATCTAATCAACTGAAGTTAAAAAGTCGTAAGTCAGGGGAAGACGGGGTAAAAAGCGCATGGGCGGGTAAGAAGCCCACCCCAATTATCTCATGAAATAAAGAAAATTTCAGTCAAATTTGCCCATGAGACGAATGCTAGACATTAACGCTCGTCTCATGGGCAAAATGAGACTGAAATTTGCTTCATTTCATGAGATAATTGGGGTGGGCTTCTTACCCGCCCATGCGCTTTTTACCCCGTCTTCCCCTAAGCTTCTGTACTGTTCATTGGCATTGTACAACGCACATGGAAACTTGTCTTCCACCGTGTAAAATAAAAATATTAAATACAAGTATGAAACATAAATTTACATTAACAAATAATGTAACTCTCACACCACACCCAATCATTAGGGGAAGACGGGGTAAAAAGCGCATGGGCGGGTAAGAAGCCCACCCCAATTATATCATGAAATGAAGCAAATTTCAGTCTCATTTTGCCCATGAGACGAGCGTTAATGTCTAGTATTCGTCTCATGGGCAAATTTGACTGAAATTTTCTTTATTTCATGAGATAATTGAGGTGGGCTTCTTACCCGCCCATGCGCTTTTTTACCCCGTCTTCCCCTAATCCGCTCTCCGCTATCTTGCTCGCTCATCATGCAACCCACCACCACTTCCGCCTTCATTTTTAACCCTTTCTTCCCCCCCCCCCTCCCTTTCTTTCTTCCTTTTTTTCCTTGTTCCTTTCTCTTTTTTTTCCCCCCCCCCCCTTCCCCCCCTCCCCCCCCCCCCTTTTGTAAATTGTAACCGATTGAACATGATATCATACCTGGCACGAAAACGAAATCCAAATCAAGCGGAACAGACTTGTTCTTGGAAATGGAGCTGAACTCGTTGAAGACTTCGACCTCCGTTTTGTTGAACCCAACCAACGGAGGTAGGTCACGCCACGCACAGCTTTCCTGGGTGCTAGAAGACGAGGGAACTGTTGGCTGGGAAGGGTCTTCGGGAAAGAGAAGGCACCGGGTTCTCTTGGTCGTTCCGGTCTGTGTCCACTTGATGAGCAGGGATCCGTTCTGGAGGTCTTCGTGGCGAAGGTCCTTAGGTCGGGATGGAGCTGCAAAGTTGGAAATAATGACATTGGTATTGGTATTTGGTATATTCTAGTGACAGAGACGTAGGGGAAGACGGGGTAAAAAGCCCATGGGCGGGTAAGAAGCCCATGCCAATTATCTCATGAAATAAAGCAAATTTCAGTCACATTTTGCCCATGAGACGAGTGTTAATGTTTAGCATTCGTCTCATGGGCAAATTTTCTTTGTTTCATGAAATCATTGGCATGGGCTTCTTACCCGCCCATGGGCCTTTTACCCCGTCTTCACCTATCTCTGTGAAATTCGGGCTGCTCTTTTCCCGGAGAGCGCGTCACCGCAAGTGCAGCGCCTACCTAATTTGTTTTTAATTATTCTTTTAATTTAAAAACAAACAAAAAATTGGGGGGGGGGGGGCACAGGGTGAGGAGGGAGTGTGGGCACACTTGGAAAAACTAACTATCAATTTGGCCATACCAGGCAGCGTGATTTCTCCCTGCTCTTACCGACTTTCAACTGCCGTGGGATGTTTACGTGCTTAAAGAGCACGGGTCAGACTAGCTTTAAGTCCCCATCCGAAGGACTCGACGTTCAGTTCGATTTTCCTGTCAAACTAGAAAGAAAGGGCGAGGCCGGGATTCGAACCCGGGTCACTCACTCAAGGGTGGGGGGGGTGGTTAGGGTGTGTGTGTGTGTGTGGGGGGGGGGGGGGGGTACTTCCCTCACCTCTCGATTTTCACTTTTTTTTCTTTTTTGATATACTGGGTCATAATTTCTGTGCACAACTGAAGCATGGTATAGACCAATGAAGGGGGGTGGGGGGTGGAGGGGGAGGGGAGGAAAAGCCGATAAAGACAATCAACTTTATTAATTGAACTTGACACGGTGGCTTTCACTTATTACCTATTTAAACAGTTAGTAATGCAGATTAGTGCATGTCTCCTGAGTCCCCCACAGTCTGTCTATGTAACCTCTGTATGCCAGTCCTTGTGTGTCTGTTTCTGTCTGTACCTTTTTACGCGCATATTTGTGAGCTAGCACCACGAAAGGGACATTAAGTCTCTGGGCTAGTTTCTCACAACAGGCTTGGAAAGTCAAAAATCTCATTTTTTGCAAATTTTGAGTTATGGGTATTTTCGTGTTCTCTAACATCTTATATTTCATGTTTATAAAGGACAATATTTGATATGGCCTCTAAATGGTCTTATAAGTGCCTTAAAACGAGTAGGTCAAGAATACATTTTCTTCAGCTAGGCTAGACTTTAGACTGTGATTTCTCAAAATGGCCGACACTCAACCCTGCTAATTTTAAATGCTCATAACTTAGGAACAAAAAAAGATAGAAGACTGGTTTTTGTATCAATGGAAAGAGAATTGTCTGAAGATGGTAAAGGTATACTTTTCTCAGCATGGTCAGTTTTACACTTAATGTCCCTTTCGTGGTGCTAGGTCACCATTATGTAGAACCTCCCTTACAAGACCTTCAAAAATCATCCAAAATGAGGTCTCATAAGGGAGAAGAAGAGCAAAAGATAGAGTACAAACCGAAATCATAACAAATTATGCGGAAAAAGAAATGATCCCAAGATAGTCAGGAAATAATGGAAGTATTTATAGATACGCGGTTTACTATGCAGACAGATATTTATGAGATTCAAAACCGAAGGTCATTTTAAGACTTAGAAAAGAAGGGCAATGCCCCGGAGAAGTAGGTCTTACATGGGAGGGAGTCTTATAAATAATGGGAGGTCTCATAAGTAGAGGTTCTACTGTAGTATGCGTTTGCGTGTGCGTGCCCGCATGTGTGCGTACGTGAATAGACACGTTTGTATTTCTTTATATCAGCTCAAGAAAGACCCCCTCCCAAAAAAAAATATTAAAAAATCACAAAAAACACACACACACACAACCCCCCCCCCCCTTTGTATTAACATTGGGGAGGGGGAAGAGCATTGAGTGACAAGCACTTTAATATTGGGGGGGGGGGGGGGGGGCAGTGGGAGGGGGGCGAAGAGCTAAAAAAAAAGAGACTAAAGCATGGGGATGGGAAAACCTAACCCTTTGAAATGTTCGTAGGCCTACAACCGAACACATTCTTGAGATAAAAGAAGAAGACGAAGAACGACAGCTTTGTGCTTTATAGTTTTGTTCAGACTCGGAGCAATCAATGAAAAGAAAAGAAAAAGAAACAAGAAAAATACATACTTGGGAAACAAAATTCTTTTTTCGTTTTTCTTTTCATTGACTCTGGGGAACAAAACTAAGCATGAATTCAACAAACAGAAGTCTGAAAGTGTTTTCGCTCAACGACGGCTTTGTAATAATAATAAATATTGTGATGCTGTAGGAGCGGCATCGCCTATAGCCCGCAGTTGATTTCCGTTTTATGGAACGTGTTTGACGCTCTACTCCCTTTGCAGGGAACTCAGAGCGCTGACCAAACCTCGCCGGAAATATTTGTCTTGAGTAATAAAACAGCAGGAAGGTGAGAAGAAAGATAAACCAGTTCATCCAGAATACAACCCCGGTGGCCCGGTTTCCCCTAATCGTCACATGATCAAGCCCACCAGATTCAAGGGGTTCATATACAATGTGTACATTATTGTTTATTGATATGTTGCTGTCTTATTACCATGTCTCAAACTCTTTCTTTGCTGAATTATGCTATGTTCCTTGGAAGAAAAAAAAAGATTCAAGGGGTTCCAAACCACTAACATTCCTGAGGATTTTGTGTCCTAGAATGGAGAACGGAGCAGTATCGTAGCTCCTTCTTTGTCAAGACTGCCACGGAGTAGAACCAACTGAGCGAGGCTACTGTCACTGTCACCGTCAGTGCATTTAGATCAGCGCTGACCAGATCACCATCTGAGCCTGCACCCACTGATTTTTTGCTTGCCTGGGCCTTTCCGGCTGAACTGGGGGGTTTAATGGTCTCAACCCAGGGTAAGCAGTAGGTCTTTCTCCTTTCTATCTTTTTCTTTTAATTCTAATAACTTAAATAAGGGATGCGCCCTCCGAGTTCCGTCGCGTCTATCGTCAGAAGTGGCATCTGCGACGTATACCTCCAGATCCAGATCCAGAACTGAACAGGAATGACGTAAGTCCCACCGGCCTTATAATAATATAGAAACAATAAGGGGAAGAAGGAGGAAAGAAGAAAACTAATGCAGCTGATGGTGGTAATGATACATGGTAATAATGATACTACTACTACTACTACTACTACTACTACTACTACTACTACTACTAATAATAATAATAATAATAATAATAATAATAATAATGAGTACGACGACGATGATGATTCAATTAAGGAGAAGCGGACAGAGGAGACAGGGAAAAGAAGACACCCCCCCCCCCCCCCCCCCTAATAACAACAAAACAAACCACAGCGTGAAATACCAGCCCCAAACTATTTTTACACAGAACGTTTCTAATTTAAAATCAACTCACTCGGAACGTGAACATAGACGCTGGTAAAGTTGTCCGTGGTGATTGCCTTAGCGCTTTGTCGGTTGAAGACGGTGACGGTAGCGGCATGGAAAGTCTTCCAGGCTGGCACGCTGTTCCAGCGACACGTGCTGCTCGTGACGTTGCTGCTGCTGCTGGGGATGCTCTTGTTGCTCCCCAGGAGCAGGCACTCAGCTTTGGCGATCCGGCCCTTCTGGACCCAGGTCACTTCCACCACCCCTTCTTGGACTTCCGTCCACGTGAAGTTTCTGGGTTTGGCCAGCACTGAGCATGGAAGAAAAAGAAGAAGAAGAAGAAGATGTAAAAGAAGAAGAAGAAGAAGAAGAGGAAGAAAAAGATGAAGAAAACGAAGAAAAAAAGAAAAGAAGAAGAAGAAGAAGAAGAAGAAGAAGAAAAGAATAAGAATAAGAATGATAATGAATATTATTTATTTGGCGCATTATCCTGATACACTTAGCTCAGGCTGTCAGGCTTGCTGTGGCCCGGGCAAAGCCTGGCTGCAAATTTGAAGAGAATCGAGAGAGCGCGTCACTCTCAGAGCAGCGCCAACGGGAAACGGGGCCTTATAACTCTGCCGTTTCTTAACCGAATCGCTTAAAATTTGCTGTACTCAGCGTTACCAGTACTTGGCGTTACTGTTACTAGGCGTTACCGTTACTAGGGAGAGCGCATCACTCTCAGAGCAGCGCCAACGGGGCCTTATAACTCTGCCTTTTCTTAACTGAATCGCTTCAAATTTGCTATACTCAGCGTTACCAGTACTTGGCGTTACCGTTACTAGGCGTTACCGTTACTAGGGAGAGTGCGTCACTCTCAGAGCAGCGCCAACGGGAAACGGGGCCTTATAACTCCGCCGTTTCTTAACCGAATCACTTCAAATCTGCTGTACTCAGCGTTACCAGTACTTGGCGTTACCGTTACTAGGCGTTACCGGTACTCGGAGTTGCGCTAGTAATAATAATTATTGCTGCGACATCGCTTATAGCCCGCAGTTGATTTCCGTTTTATGGAACGTGTTTGACGCTCTACTCCCTTTGCAGGGAACTCAGAGCATTGACCAAACCTCGCCGGAAATATTTATCTTCAGTAAAGCAGCAGGAAGGAGAGAAGAAAGACAAAACTAGTTCGTCCACTAGTTGCCGTGGCGTAGTGGTTAGCATCGCGGACTACAGTCTGGGAGGTCTGGGGTTCGAATCCCATCAGAGGCGAGGGTTTTTTCGGTCCTGGACCGACTCCTACCCAGAGTAAGTGGCTATGGGCTCAATGGGAAGACTGAAACCACACAGTCGAGCTTCATCCGCTTAACGGGTGCGATTCTGAGAGTGTTGCTCTAATTTGAAGACCAACACTGCAGGTGTCTGTAGTTCAGTCTCGGGCCTGGTTAACGCCGGGATATCATTATGAAAGGAAGCGTAGAATACAGCCCAGGCATGCTGTCTCAGACCGATAAGGAACTCCATAGCATCATCATAATAATCATCATCATAGTCATCCGCCTCATTTCTATCAATCAAAACAGAAAGAAAAATGTCTCAAATTCTGTGGCTTTGCAAGCCCTGCTCTCATGGTGACCTCAGTTTCGGTTTCCGATCCAGTCTATGCCTTGGTGCGTTCGGGTCAAAGTCATGGGGATCAGTGTGTTCTGGGGAGCTAAAAGAATAGTGTCGTCAGTAGGGGGCTTAGTATGTGGTGTCCTGAACAGGCTCTACTGAACTCCACCAAAGTGACTCAGCAGCAGTGCAGTGTCTCCTCGGTTGGCTGCCTCCTGACGGCCTAACATAGATTAGCTCCCCTTGGACTGCTGGTCTCGGATTCTGCGACCCGAACGTGTGGAGGTGTGGCTGCGAGTTGGGACTCGGAATGAATTAATGAGCAGCGTAGGGGCAACGCCACTGTACGGCCCAAACAAATGGGACAGCAACCCCCCCCCCCCCCCCCAAACCAACAAAGACAAACTAGTTCGTCCAGAATACAAACCCGGTCTCCACTAATCGTCACAGGATCAAGCAGACCAGATTCAAGGGGTTCCAAACCACTAACATCTTGGAAAGACAGGCCGCAAACCATTCCCGTGGATTTTGTGTCCCAGAATGGAGAACGGAGCAGTATCGTAGCTCCTTCTTCGTCAAGACTGCCACGGAGTGGAACCAACTGAGTGAGGCTACTGTCACCATCAGAGCATTTAGATCAGCGCTGACTAGATCACCATCTGAGCCTGCGCCCACTGATGTTTTGCTTGCCTGGGCCTTTGCTGAACTGGGGGGTTTAATGGTCTCAACCCAGGGTAAGCAGTAGGTCTTTCTTCCTTTCTATCTTTTTCTTTTAATTCTAATAAGGGATGCGCCCTCCGAGTTCCGTCGCGTTTATCGTCAGAAGTGGCGTCTGCGACGTGTACCTCCAGATCCAGAACTGAACAGGAACGACGTAAGTCCCACCGGTACCGGTAATGATAATAATAATATTAATAATAATAATAATAATAATAATAATAATAATAATAATAATAATGATAATAATAATAATAATAACAAGGGCATCGCCGAGCGGCAGACATGTCCGTCACCAGCAATGCCACGCACTTGCGACACCCCGTAGAGTGTCACATCCTGACACAAAATTGGAAGGGATTCTGTCTTCTAGTTCACGAGATACAGCTTGAAGAAGAAACATATAGCGCAAAGAAGGAAATTTCGGTTTTGAAGGTCAACTTCAAGGTCAAGGTCAGCATGGCCATAATTTATGCTCGGATGTTTTCTACTCTTTTATACAGTACCACACACAATCTGAAGCGCTTCTGTCAAGTACAAATGTGGAAAATATGGCTTAAAACCCAATGTGTAGACCCCTACCACTTTCAAGGCCTACTGATCGCCCGGACCGTGACCTTGACCTTGATCGGTATGCCACCATCAGAACGGGCATAAGCCAAAGTACCTTCATACCAAGTTTCAACATCCTATGTTGATCGATGCCCGAGATATGGCTAAAAATAGATTTTCGGTTTTCAAGGTCGTACGTCAAGGTCAAGGTCACGACGGCAAAATGGTTTACACCGATCTCTTCCTATTAAGGAGGCACACCTTCACACAAAATTTGACGCGATTCGGTCAAGCGGTTTGGGAGATATCCTTGGGACAGACAGAATAATACAAACCAGCCCATCGCAATAGTCCGATCACCTTTGGTGACGGACTAATAATAATAATAATAATAATAATAACAAGGGCGTCGCCGAGCGGCAGACATGTCCGTCACCAGCAATGCCACGCACTTGCGACACCCCGTAGAGTGTCACATCCTGACACAAAATTGGAAGGGATTCTGTCTTCTAGTTCACGAGATACAGCTTGAAGAAGAAACATATAGCGCAAAGAAGGAAATTTCGGTTTTCAAGGTCACACTTCAAGGTCAAGGTCAGCATGGTGATAATTTATGCTCAGATGTTTTCTTCTCTAGGGTATACAGTACTACACACAATCTGAAGCGCTTCTGTCAAGTACCAATGTGGACAATATGGCTTAAAACCCAATGTGTAGACCCCTACCACTTTCAAGGCCTACTGATCGCCCGGACCGTGACCTTGACCTTGATCGGTATGCCACCATCAGAACGGGCATAAGCCAAAGTACCTTCATGCCAAATTTGAAGACTCTAACACTAACGGTGTGGGAGTTATGGCCCCTGAAATATTTTCGGTTTTCAAGGTCGTACGCCAAGGTCAAGGTCACGACGGCAAAATGGTTTGCGCGGATGCCTTCCGCTCATGGTGACACACCAGCACACAAAATTTGACGTGATTCTGTCAACCCGTTCGAAAGATATCCTTGGGACAGACAGAAGGAGAAAAAAATGACCCTCCGATTTTCAGGCTCCAGCGATCTTTTTGACCTTGACCTTGACCTTGATCGGTATGCCCTCATCAGAACGGGCATAAGCCAAACCACCTTCATACCAAGTTTCAATATCCTATGTTGATCGGTGCCCGAGATATGGCTAAAAATAGATTTTCGGTTTTCAAGGTCGTACGTCAAGGTCAAGGTCACGACGGCAAAATGGTTTGCGCCGATCTCTTCCTATTAAGGAGGCACACCTTCACACAAAATTTGACGCGATTCGGTCCAGCGGTTCGGGAGATATCCTTGGGACAGACAGAAAAAAAAAAGGAAAAAAAAATAACAGACAAACCAGACGATCGCAATAGTCCGTCTTGGTGACGGACTAATAATAATGAGTACGACGACGATGATGATTCAATTAAGGAGAAGCGGACAGAGGAGACGGGGAAAAGAAGACCCCCCCCCCCCCCCCCCCCCCAATAAAAACAAAACAAGGGCGTCGCCGAGCAGCAGACATGTCCGTCACCAGCAATGCCACGCACTTGCGACACCCCGTAGAGTGTCACATCCTGACACAAAATTGGAAGGGATTCTGTCTTCTAGTTCACGAGATACAGCTTGAAGAAGAAACATATAGCGCAAAGAAGGAAATTTCGGTTTTCAAGGTCACACTTCAAGGTCAAGGTCAGCATGGTGATAATTTATGCTCGGATGTTTTCTTCTCTAGGGTATTCCATACCACACACAATCTGAAGCGCTTCTGTCAAGTACCAATGTGGAAAATATGGCTTAAAACCCAATGTGTAGACCCCTACCACTTTCAAGGCCTACGGATCGCCCGGACCGTGACCTTGACCTTGATGGGTATGCCACCATCAGAACGGGCATAAGCCAAAGTACCTTCATGCCAAATTTGAAGACTCTAACACTAACGGTGTGGGAGTTATGGCCCCTGAAAGATTTTCGGTTTTCAAGGTCGTACGCCAAGGTCAAGGTCACGACGGCAATATGGTTTGCGCGGATGCCTTCCTCTCATGGTGACACACCAGCACACACAATTTGACGTGATTCTGTCAACCCGTTCGAAAGATATCCTTGGGACAGACAGAAGGAGAAAAAAATGACCCTCCGATTTTCAGGCTCCAGCGATCTTTTTGACCTTGACCTTGACCTTGATCGGTATGCCATCATCAGAACGGGCATAAGCCAAACCACCTTCATACCAAGTTTCAACATCCTATGTTGATCGGTGCCCGAGATATGGCTAAAAATAGATTTTCGGTTTTCAAGGTCGTACGTCAAGGTCAAGGTCACGACGGCAAAATGGTTTGTGCCGATCTCTTCCTATTAAGGAGGCACACCTTCACACAAAATTTGACGCGATTCGGTCAAGCGGTTCGGGAGATATCCTTGGGACAGACAGAACCCCCCCAAAAAAAAAAAAAATAAAAAAACAAAAAAAAAAAATACAAACCAGCCCATCGCAATAGTCCGTCTTGGTGACGGACTAATAATAATAATAATAATAATAATAATGAGTACGACGACGATGATGATTCAATTAAGGAGAAGCGGACAGAGGAGACGGGGAAAAGAAGACCCCCCCCCCCCCCCCCCTCCAATAAAAACAAAACAAACCACAGCGTGAAATACCAGCCCCAAACTATTTTTACACAGAACGTTTCTAATTTAAAATCAGCTCACTCGGAACGTGAACATAGACGCTGGTAAAGTTGTCCGTGGTGATTGCCTTAGCGCTTTGTCGGTTGAAGACGGTGACGGTAGCGGCATGGAAAGTCTTCCAGGCTGGCACGCTGTTCCAGCGACACGTGCTGCTCCTGACGTTGCTGCTGCTGCTGGGGATGCTCTCGTTGCTCCCCAGGAGAATGCACGTGGCCTCGGTGATCTGGCCCTTCTGGACCCAGGACACTTCCACCACCCCTTCTTGGACTTCCGTCCACGTGAAGTTTCTGGGTTTGGCCGGCACTGAGCATGGAAGAAGAAGAAGAAGAAGAAGAAGAAGAAGAAGAAGAAGAAGAAGAAAAAGAAGAAGAAGAAAAAAGAAAAAAAAAAGAAGAAAAGAAGAAGAAGAAGAAGAAGAAGAAGAAGAAGAAGAAGAAGAAAACGAAGAAAAAAAGAAGAAGAAGAAAAGGGAAAAGATGAAGAAAAGTGAAAAGAAGAAGAAGAAGAAAAAAAAGGGGGGAAAGACGAAGAAGAAGAAGAAGAAGAAGAAGAAGAAGAAGAAGAAGAAGAAGAAGAAGAAGAAAGAAGAAGAAGAAGAAAAGAAGAAGAAGAAGAAGAAGAAGAAGAAGAAGAAGAAGAAGAAGAAGAAGAAGAAAAAAAAGAAGAGAAAAGAATAAGAATGACAATGAATAATATTTATTTGACGCATTATCTTGATAAACTCAAATCAAAGCGCCTTAAAAATAACAAATTACAAATAGTTGCATGCAAAAACACATGGCATGCAATCAACAATCAAGAATACATGATAACAAATATGCTTGTGCCATAGAACAAAAGTTAATTGGACACACACACATACCCCCCCCCCCCCCTTCTCCCTCCTGAAGAAGAAGAAGAAGCAGCAGAAGAAGAAGAAGCAGAAATAGTGTACACACAATGTAATCTTCTCGCCCCACATTCATACACACATCAGACCATAGCAGAGTGTTAACCCTTTCACCGCCAAAGTCGCATTTTAGTACCACAATGATTTAACACCTATGTCACTAAAAAGGCATCACACTGGAGTCTATTATGCAAAGACCCTATTGTCTTAGTCTTGGGAAGGAAGGTTAGACCTTATTTCCTATATGTCACAGAAGAATCCCCAATACTGCAGATAGATTTTGTTCTCTACCCAGGTGAATTAATGGAGATTTTTGGCTGAAATATGGCTGGCGGTGTAAGGGTTAAAGGGGCGCATATGGCGAATATTGTTATTCTTGAAGTTTTATTTGAAGGGGCGCACATGGCGAATATTCTTGAAGTCAAGTCTCATCAGAAGAGAGCTTGACTCTCTTGAAAGCTACGTTTCAAGTAAGCTTCTTTTTCTGATTGAGTGTCATAGGTTTGCTCCTTCTTCTTATCAGGTCTCATCAAGTCTCGCACATTAGCGCAATCACATGGTATGTCACATGACAAACCAAACCTATTTAAGTCACCCTATTACATTCAGGAACACACGCAATATAATACAGCCATTCAAACATAATAATTATTCAAACTAAAACGTAAGGAAAATAATAAGTAAAACAGCTCAGCTTCTTTTTTTTTATACCAACCATTCGCTTTTGGTTTAGACAGTAAGAATTCATAAAGCAAGATATGAACTAATTTTGTTTTTAGCTCTGCAAGTTTCACAAGGATCATATGGTCTATGCTAGTATGCAGATGTACAGGCAGCATTGACAATGATAGTAAATCTTAAAAAAGAATTCACGATAGACTTGTGACACATTCTAAACTTAAAAACATATATAAACCCTGTCATTTTAAACCTGCTCCCACACATTAACTTAAGGCCCCGCTCTACACGTCCTGCTTCAGTGGCACGTCTACGACAGACATAAATCGGATGAAATGCTTCTAATTTCGTTGATTATTTTGGTCAACTCCTAACAGACACAACTCGGATGTAATCCTACTAATTTCGTTGATTATTTTGGTCAACTCCTAACAGACACAACTCGGATGTAATCCTACTAATTTCGTTGATTATTTTGGTCAACTCCTAACAGACACAAATCGGATGAAATCCTACTAATTTCGTTGATTATTTTGGTCAACTCCTAACAGACACAAATCGGATGAAATCCTACTAATTTCGTTGAATATTTTTCACAAGTCTGATGAAACATCTCTATTTCATCAGCAGACATTTTGTTTCACTTGATTCGTGTAATTGGGTTCACATGAATTAAACTTGCAAAACTTTCATACCACGTTCTATCCATCTCTCTCTCATACATATCAAGACATCATAACGAACGAAAAAACGAACGAACGAAAACATATGAAATGAGAATATCGAATCTTTATTAGTTATTATTATAATGATGGTAGAAGAATAAGCATAGCTTCTGAATGAACATCTCTGTCCATCAGCTTAAAAGAGAAATGTTTAAAACTGCTCAAACTTCATGAATAAATGACATTAGCAGGATAAATCATAATGTAGACCAGAATAAAACGCAAGAAAAAGTACATGAAAATACCAAGAAAGAGACACACATGCGCAGACAGAGAGAGCGCGCGCACACAGAGCTCACACAGAGAGACGAGAGAGCAAAAACCGACACAGACACACACACAGACACACTAACAGACAGAAAGTCGACGCTAACATCAAGATAAATAACCATACATATCAAGTCACATCATAATAACAGCAAAAATCAATGACACATGAAAACATATGAAATGAGAATCGAGTTGGCGCTAGTGACAAACGTATGGATTATATGAGGACTAGAATGAATATTTATTACTTTGAATTAACAAACTCTGTCATCAACAGCTTATGGTAGTTATGTTTAAAACTGCTCAAGACTACCTTTGATTGATGAAGTAGCGAGGATCGTGTTCCACAAAGCACCACCAGAATAGGTTAGGCTTGACTTGAAAAGGTCAATGCGAGAGAGAGAGAGAGAGAGAGAGAGAGAGAGAGAGAGAGAGAGAGAGAGAGACAGAGAGACAGAGAGACACACACAGAGAGAGAGACAGAGAGACACACAGAGAGAGACACAGACAGACAGACAGACAGAGAGAGTGAGAATGCGTGACTGTAACAGCACACTGATGCATACAGACAGAGGCAGAAAGAAAGATCCATTTACACACTTATGAACAGCAAAACTTACGGGTATAGTTCTCCAAGGTCAGAGTAAATTGAATCGAACGCCCGCTGTACTGTTGTTCAAACGTCATGTCGATAGTATATTGGCTGCCTGGTTCCAGGGGTTCGAATATACAACCCCTGCCCTCCTTAGGCTGAGGGCATTCCATCCATATCCCTGTCCCACGCAGACTGATGTTTGTGGCTCTGATGTTGCTGAAGGTTTGGTTCACATGTAGACTGTAGCGATACGTCAAAGAGCCCGTGGTTTCACGGACTCTGGTTTCTACACACACACACACACACACACACACACACACACACACACACACACACACACACACACACACACACACACACACACACACACACACACACACACACACACACACACACACACACACACACACACACACACACACACACACACACACACACACACACACACACACACACACACAACACACACACTGTACACCACACACACACACACACATACACACACACAACACACACACACACACACACACACACACACACACACACACACACACACACACACACACACACACACACACACACACACACACACACACACACACACACACACACACACACACACACACACACACACACACACACACACACACACACACACACACACACACACACACACACACACACACACACACACACACACACACACACACACACACACACACACACACACACACACACACACACACACACACACACACACACACACACACACACACACACACACACACACACACACACACACACACACACACACACACACACACACACACACACACACACACACACACACACACACACACACACGCGCGAGCGAAGAAACGAACGAACGAACGAACAAACAAACGAACGAACGAACGAATGAAGAAACGAACAAACAGGCAAGGCAAGGCAAATTGTTTATTTCATACCCACTTGGGGCACAGACATATAAAACAAAGCACACACATAGTTAAACACTCAAACATCAATACAGAGTGATGTCTATACTAACTACTATCAGAAACGACAAACAATATCAACAAATAGATAATGTGTAACATCATGGACAAATATACTTGTACCATAATAAAAAGAAACAAGACAACGAACGAACGAACGAACGAACGAACGAACGAACGAACAGACTAAGCAATGATCAAACGATCGAACGAACGAACGAACGAATGAAGAAAATAATACTAACAGTTCCTGGCACAGTCTTTGTTCACTTTTGCAGCAGGCACAATGCCAGAGCACAGGCATCGGGAGGGAACAACGGACGGATCGCAGTTCAGTCCGAACCGACACGGCAGAGTCGAGTTGCACACGTCTCCAAACCGGAGACCTAAAACCAGAGTCTTTCACTTAGCCGGGTGAATAGGTTAGGTTAGGTACATTATAGTCACAGAGGCGTCTCTGTGAACTTCGGGTTGCTTCCACCTGGAGAGCGCGTCGCAGCCAGAGGCGCGCAACCCAATTTGATTTTTTTTGCGTGCGATTTTTGTGTGACTGATGAAGAAGGAAGGGAGGGTGTGTGTGTGTGTGTGTGTGTGTGTGTGTGTGTGTGTGTGTGTGTGTGTGTGTGTGTGTGTGTGTGTGTGTGTGTGTGTGTGTGTGTGTGTGTGTGTGTGTGTGTGTGTGTGTGTGTGTGTGTGTGTGTGTGTGTGTGTGTGTGTGTAAAATTTGACCAAATGACAACTTTTTCGTTGCCACTGGGTTTAACGTGTGCTAAGTCCATGAGCACACGGGACCTTGGTTTATCGCCTCATCGTCTCAGGTACCGTAGGCGCCTTGAGAGTAGTTGTGTATCTTTTAGAGTTGGAGATTTCTTTATCTTTGTTTATTTTATATTTTTTATATTTTTTTATATGGCAAAGTTATATATGAACTGCGCGTATTCCCAGTCTTCAAGCAGTCTGTAGTCTGAAGTCTGAAGTCTTTTATCGATTAGACCTCTCTGCCGGTTTCAATACTTTTTTTTCAAGACATTTGTTTTGATCAACATAACTAAATGTAAACTAATACAAATAAAATAATGCACATACATTATAATCCATGAAATGGGAGAAAAGAAAGTGATAATGTAGTAGGGCCAAGAGAGGAGATAGCTGAATTGAACAAAGGGGTATAACTCTCTTTCCTTTCGAGGATTACCAGTTTGTTCTGTGTTGTGCGTTGTTCACGTGTAACATATTCAAGGCTAGAAGGCTATGCCACTCTTGGATAGATGTTGATCTGTTTGTATGTCGTCCTCTCCACCATTGTTGATGTGTACTGTGTGGGTGGAGGGTCATTATAGGCGAACTTGGCACATTATTATTTTAGAATGATGCTTTGTTTGTCTCCCTTTGGCTCTGATCCACGCATTGCTAGATGATTGGTATCGTAATCTACTTCGGTGGAGGTGAGTTAATTAGAAAGAGAGTTCGCCCCCTTTGTTCAATTCTGATAATATAGTATTTATGCAGAGACAAGTGATTTACTTCCTAAGAGCAAACGCTTTAGATTGAATAAAAGAAAGAGATGAGCATGCTTTATTATCAGTAATTAATAAAACCAAACAAGTGCAACGCCGAGCGGCTGCAAAGTCCCCTCGCAGCATCGCCGAGCTACTCCGAAATCGGAATGTGTCGGCTGTACACACAGCGGGGAGACCATTGAGAAATGAAAACAGGACGCACGCACGGACGGATGGACGGCCGGAAAGAAGTGGGACATATCGGGCCTGTGACACAAAGGGCCTAGGGCACAGCGCGCTTATCCCATGTTTAGACTAAATACATCAGTGGATAGCTTGCATCTTGGCAAACTAGTATGCCAAATTTGATGATGATAGACTGAATACTTTTGACGGCCGGAAAGAAGTGGGACATATCGGGCCTGTGACACAAAGGGCCTAGGGCACAGTGGGCTTATCCCATGCTTAGACTAAATACATCAGTGGATAGCGTGCATCTTGGCAAACTAGTATGCCAAATTTGATGATGATAGACTGAATAGTTTTGACGTGGGACATATCGGGCCTGTGACACAAAGGGCCTAGAGCACATCGGGCTTATCCCATGTTTAGACTAAATACGCTTGCATCTTGGCAAACTAGTATACCAAATTTGATGATGATAGACTGAATAGTTTTGGAGAAAAACGGACGAATAGCCGGACGGAGGCACGCCGGACGCCGGACGGACACCGGACGGACGGACCAGACAGAAACAATAGTTCCCCGAACCTTCGGCTCGGGGACTAATGAAATGCATTAGCACGGCTATACTGTTGTTCTTTTTTGAATGATTTGCTCTCTAAAAGTTTGACATGCAGGGCATATTAAAATGAAATCTAATTCAGATTATTTTATACCTGCACAAAAGATGCAGGAGAGATCATTGCGAACGTTTGAATATCTCAATCGATGCGGTTTTAAAGGGGCACCATGACGGATGAGTTTTTGTAAGAAACACGTCGAGATCACCATGAAGACATCCTTTACAGAGATTGCAACACTCATTTTGCTATGGTTTCCTAGAAATCAAACCGTCAAATCGTCGATTCCTCCTCGGCGGAGGTGCTGGAAGTCAAATTCTTTCACCCAAAAAGAAGGCCGCCAAATCGTTTGCACGAAAGTTTCGCAATACAAGCCATTAAACACTTTTTTTTTATACAGTTTATCTAAAGGAGTTTCGCTCAAAACAATTAAAGGAAATAGTTCCTTTTTTTTTTTTTACTGCACTACAAATAAAGAAAACGCTTCAACCACAATGAGTGTCCTCCATCCACCCCATCCAAAATGTCTACTCTCTCCGCAATCTCCGTCAAGGAGGAATCGCCGTTTTGACGGTTTCGTTTATTGAAAACCAGAGTAAAGTGGGCGTTCCGATCCTTGAAAAGGCTGTCTTTCTGGTGCTCTCGACGTGTTTCTTGTAAAAACTCGTCCGTCAGGGTCCACCTTTAAAACCCAATCTAATTCTTGTAAACATGTTTCGTATGATATAATGTTTCATTAGGTTCACGTATTGTGGTGGGTATTGTAACTGCTTAAAACATGGAATACAATGAATGTCGTTCATGGGTAATGACTGTATATTCGAGATCTTGTAAATGAGAATCAAACAATCTCTTTTTTTTAAAAAGTATACTGACAGGCAGAAGTTCTGCACACACGCATTGCAAAATTCATCACAAATGTAAATCAGATTCAAAATTAATTTTACTTTGGGTAATCCTAAGTCATGCTGTGTGTACAATTGTATGATTTAGGATTACCCAAAGTAAAATGAATTTTGAATCTGAT
>CM065694.1:48422670-48432670 GCA_017654935.2 Phymorhynchus buccinoides
AGGGGCACCCTGACATATGAGTTTTTGTAAGAAACACGTCGAGATCACCAGGAAAACACCTTTTACAGAGATTGCAACACTCACTTTGCTCTGGTTTCCTAGAAATCAAACCGTCAAATCGGCGATTCCTCCTTGGCGGGGGTGTTGGAAGTCAAATTATGTCACCCAAACAGAAGGCGTGTGCCTCTCTTTTCTAATGGCCGCCAAATCGTTTGCACAAAAGTTTCGCAATACAAGCCTTTTTATTTCAATTATACAGTTTATTTAAAGGAGTTTCGCACCGCAATGAGTGACCTCCACCCACCCCATCCAAATGGCTACTCTCTCCGGCATCTCCGCCATGGAAGAATCGCCGTTTTTGATGGATTAATTTCCAGGAAACCAGAGCAAAGAGCGTGTTCCGATGTCTTTCTGGTGATCTCGACGTGGTTTTTTTTGCAAAAACCTCATCCGTCAGGGTCCACCTTAAGTCTCCTTTAAATTAAGCTTTCCTCCTGAATTATTATAACAGTTTACAAACAAAACTACCAATACAATATCAAAGCCACTTACTAATTCGAAGAAGCAATCGGCACTCCAAAAATTAAATACATGTTCGTTTGAGTCAGTCGTTTTGAACAATAACTGACGTTAATGCATACACCAAGTTAGTTGATGCGAAAACAGTCGAACGCTGTAATCTGTAAAACACTTCCCTGTCGGATACAGGATGAACGGTTATTACTCCGTGCAGCGGATACAGGTCCACGTTGCCAAATGTGTAGCGTTGTGCTCGAATGAAACGCTGCGACAACGCAGAACGCTAAACTTATTCGACAGAGACATAGAGTGCCAAGGGGGGTTGCGTACCCCTCGATGAAAATGACGCAAACAATGACGCAAGCATGACGTGATTTCTCTACAATCTCTGCGATTTCAAGGGGGGTGGGGGTGGGGTGGGGGGTACGCGCGTACCCAACCAAATGCGCAGATCTGTTATAGTACTCCAATTCAAAAGTTAGTGTTTTTTTATTTATCTGTGACCACCCCTTTCCTGTCTTGATCACATAGACTGTGTTGGTTGTCATTAGGTACTTTATAGTCACAGAGGCATCTCTGTGAAATTCGGGTTGCTCCCATCTGGAGAGCGCGTCGCAGCATGCGATTTTTGTGTGACTGATGTGTTTGACTGATGTGTTTGACTGATGTGTGTGTGTGTGTGTGTGTGTGTGTGTGTGTGTGTGTGTGTGTGTGTGTGTGTGTGTGTGTGTGTGTGTGTGAATTTTGACCAAATGACAACTTTTTCGTTGCCACTGGGTTTAACGTATGCTAAGTGCATGGGCAACACGGGACCTCGGTTTATCGTCTCATCCGAAAGACTGCTAGATAGCTAGAAAGGAGGCACCTGCTATTTGGAAGAGCTGGGAATAAATGTGTATTGATGGGTCAAGTGATTGATTTTTTGTAGTTGTCCCCCCCCCCCCCCCCCTACTTTCGTTTATGGCAAACTGGCATTGAGATTCATTAGGTAATGCTCACAAGCCCAGATACTATACTGCTGTAATGTTTCATAGGTTGCAGCGCTTAAAGGCGGACCCTGACGGATGAGTGTTTGCAAGAAACACGTCGAGATCACCAGAAAGACAGCCTTTTCAAGGATCGGAACACTCACTTTTGCTCTGGTTTCCTAGAAATCGAACCGTCAAAACGGCGATTCCTCCTTGGCGGAGATGCTGGAGAGAGAAGCCATTGTTTCTTGTTTTTGTAATGCAGTAAAAAAAGAAAATGGAGATATTTTCTTTGTTGTGAGCGAAACTCCTTTAGGTAAACTGCATAAAAAAAGAAGACTTGTATTGTGAAAATTTCGTGCAAACGATTTGGTCTAAACTCAGGCGGCCATTAAAAAAGAGAAGCCACATGCCTTCTCTTTCACTGAAAGAATTTGACTTCCAGCACCTCCGCCAAGGAGGAATCGCCGATTTGACGGTTTGATTTCTGGGAAACCAGAGCAAAGTGAGCGTTGCGATCTCTGTAAAGGGGGTTTTCCTGGTGATCTGGACGTGTTTCTTGCAAAAACTCATTCGTCAGGGTGCCCCTTTAAAGCCCGAGCAAGGCGTAGGTTAAAAAAAAAGAGATTCAGTCACAGCCTACACGAAAGACTAACGTGCGGAACTAAAGCTGGAGACAGACTATGCGACTGTCTCATATGACTCGATCAGGTCGTGACGTAGACCAAATTTTGTTTCCCGCACAGAAGAGGTCACAAGCCATCTGACTCGATCAGACTCGATCAGTGAAATTTAGAACCCGCCCTATTCGGCCCTGTCACCTGACTGGGCCCGACTGAGTCAGACTGATCGAGCAGGATGGTATGCAAATCGAGTCACATGAGGCAGTCACATAGTCTGTCGCCGGCTTAACACAGGCATTATAAAGGGGGTTAAAAATCTGAGAGCTAGCAGGCTAGACACAATTATCAAACATAAAAACCCTGTAGTTTTGATGTTGCACCAAAAAAACACTAAATGTCACAAAGAGTGATCACTTCGCAGCCTACAAACCTTGCCAAGAATGAAGCCAACTTTATCGCTTCCCACCTGGAAGGTGAAAAGGTGAAAGGTGGGAAGTATTAAGTATATGGTTAACAGAGGCAGTGAGTGAGTTCACAATGATCCCCACCTGTAGTGTAGGTGAAAGGGTGGGAGTAAAAAAAAAACCACCCAAAAACCCCCAGCTTGAGTCAGCTGCGAACTGCGAACTCTTTGTATATTCAGGCTTTTCGGTTGCACCCCAAAGACAATTCGAACTCAAAATTCACGTTCGGTTGCGACAATGCTACTTCAGTATCTGACAATGACCACCACCATCTTGGTCCCTGGAATCGAACCACTTCCGAAGGCTGTTACAGACCGCTCGAAGCCCCTCTGTCCCTCCCCCCCCCCCCCCCCCCCCCCTCTCTCTCTCCTTTTCTCTGTGCCTTTCTTGTAATATCCTTTTACATCCATATATTGCTTAGGAATTTGTGAGCTCGTATGAGCCCCCCCCCCTCCCCCCCCCCCCCCCCCACCCTCCCACCCCCCCCCCCCCCCCCCCCCCCCCCCCCCCCCCCGATAAATTGTGAGTGCGTAAATGACTTGCGTGTTGAAAAGGTCAGGTGGGTGGGGGTGGGGGTCTGTTTGTCAATGCCTTGATTTTTTTTCCCCTCCCCGGATGCTATGTTATGAGTGTTCGTGAGTGTCTACAGGCCTCTGCAACTAGGGTTATTAACGCCCTTGACAGTGAGAGTAATTGCTCTTGCTGGTCAGTACTGACAAGGGCATTCACTCTTGCGAAAGGCAGCCATTTAGTGGCATCAAATAGGGGTTATTGGCGAGAGTTATCCCCCTGTCTGGTCAGTACTGAACCATCTTCCCCCACCCTCCAAGGGCATTCACTCTTGTAAAAGGTGTTCGTTGCAAACCCCGATAGTGTGTATGTGAAGAAAAGGGAAGGCGGGTGGGGTTTTGAAAGACCGGTTGGATTATTTTGATTTCTACGTAACTTTAAATTATGTTAAATAATTATTTTTATGTTTCTTTTTATAATTAAAAAAAAAAAAGGTGTCTATGATGTGTATGTGAAAGGGGTGGGTCGGTGGGGATGAAGGGTGTGAGCATTTTTTGTTTTTTTAAATTATTTTATTTTATATACTTCTTCATATTGTTTTGTAATAATGTTTTTCTTCTTGATTGTTTTCTCTCGTAATATTTGTAAAGCGCTCTGAGGATGATTTTTTTTTTATCATCGAAGAGCGCTATAGAAGCTTTATTTTATTATTATTATTATTAAGAAAAGGAGCCGACCACTAGTGACGGGTGCCCACCGGTTCGCATAATGCGTTTCGCATAATCCTTTGATCAGAGCCGCGGGCGCAAGTCGAGTGTCTCTTCAAAAATAACCTGGCAGTTCGCATAAACGGGTTTGCCATTTCGCATATTATGCACCCTTGCAGGTTCTAATGCACTCTACGTGACTTTCTGTTACTTTCTTACTATCCCTAACCCTATCCCTAACCCATCCCTAACCCTATCCCTAACCCTATCCCTAACCTATCCCTAACCCTATCCCTAACTTTCTGAGTTTTATGCGAAATGCCATGTCCACAAAGCTTTGTATGCGAAGCGGCAGCATGTGAATCGGCTTTATGCGAAGCGGCAGTATGCGACTGAAACGGCAATATGTCGAACCGGGGCGCACCGCTAGTGACACAGAGCGCCACGATTCAGTAACGTGATAACCATCATCCCGTTTGTTGTCGTCAGCCAGAGAAATGGAGAAGGATGTAGGTCTCTACAGTATCTGGCCTCTCTCAGCATCAGTTATTGTGTAACGCGTAACATTCATCAAGGAGAGGAAGACACCAACTGCGTGTATAGGCTCTTCTATACATGTAATAGCCTACAATACATTCGTCAAATATAAACGCCATGCTTACTAAGTTGTACTTACTAAGTTGTATGTAGGGTGTGTTTTTGTGTCCGTCACCATAGGTGATCGGACTTTGCGATGAGCTGGTTTGTATTTTTATTGTCCGTCACCCGGATGCGAGGTGTATTTTGTTTGTTTGTTTGTTTTTTTGTTGGTTTTTTTTTTTTGGGGGGGGGTGTTCTGTCTGTCGGATATCTCCCGAACCGCTTGACCGAATGTGCCTCCTTAATAGGAAGAGATGCGCAAACCATTTTGCCGTCGTGACCTTTTGAAAACCGAAAATTATTTTTATTCAACATAGGATGTTGAAACTTGGTATGAAGGTTTTTGGCTTATGCCCGTTCTGATGATGGCATACCGATCAAGGTCAAGGTCAAGGTCAAAAAGATCGCTGGAGCCTGAAAATCGGAGGGTCATTTTTTTCTCCTTCTGTCTGTCCCAAGGATATCTTTCGAACGGGTTGACAGAATCACGTCAAATTTTGTGTGCTGGTGTGTCACCATGAGAGGAAGGCATCCGCGCAAACCATTTTGCCGTCGTGACCTTGACCTTGGCGTACGACCTTGAAAACCGAAAATCTTTCAGGGGCCATAACTCCCACACCGTTAGTGTTAGAGTCTTCAAATTTGGCATGAAGGTACTTTGGCTTATGTCCGTTTTGATGTTGGCATACCGATCAAGGTCAAGGTCACGGTCCGGGCGATCAGTAGGCCTTGAAAGTGGTAGGGGTCTACACATTGGGTTTTAAGCCATATTTTCCACATTGGTACTTGACAGAAGCGCTTCAGATTGTGTGTGGTACTGTATACCCTAGAGAAGAAAACATCCGAGCATAAATTATCACCATGCTGACCTTGACCTTGAAGTGTGACCTTGAAAACCGAAATTTCCTTCTTTGCGCTATATGTTTCTTCTTCAAGCTGTATCTCGTGAACTAGAAGACAGAATCCCTTCCAATTTTGTGTCAGGATGTGACACGGGGTGTCGCAAGTGCGTGGCATTGCTGGTGACGGACATGTCTGCCGCTCAGCGACGCCCTTGTTTTATTTTTATTTTTTTCTGTCTGTCCCAAGGTTATCTCCTGAACTGCTTGACCGAATCGCGTCAAATTTTGTGTGCTGGTGTGTCACCATGAGAGGGAGGCATCCGCGCAAAACTGTTTGCCGTCGTGACCTTGACCTTGGCGTACGACCTTGAAAACCGAACATTTTTAAGGGTCCATAACTACCACACCGTTGGTGTTAGAGTCTTCAAATTTGGCATGTAGGTACTTTGGCTTATGCCCGTTCTGATGGTGGCATACCGATCAAGATCAAGGTCACGGTCCGGGAGATCGGTAGGCCTTGAAAGTGGTAGGGGTCTACAAATTGGGTTTTAAGCCATATTTTCCACATTTGTACTTGACAGAAGCGCTTCAGATTGTGTGTGGTACTGTATACCCTAGAGAAGAACACATCCGAGCATAAACTATCACCATGCTGATCTTGACCTTGAAGTGTGACCTTGAAAACTGAAATTTCCTTCTTTGCGCTATATGTTTCTTCTTCAAGCTGTATCTCGTGAACATACAACATGTAGAATAATCATGTTGGTGCCTAAATTATGCTACGGGGTGTCGCAAGTGCGTGGCATTGCTGGTGACGGACATGTCTGCCGCTCGGAGACGCGCTTGTTTGTTTTTACGTTTGAATATATGATTCATACACACACACACACAAAAGATTCCAAGAGTTTCATCAGTTGAGAACGTTTTAATGTAAACGCCTCTATGTAGTTATGATGATTAATTTCAAATTGTGAGACACTTACTAACCATTCTGCCCATGCGGAAACCACTTACATTCTTAGTAGGAAGACCGCACCTACGATTATCTAACGCAGTACGTTTTGCCAACCCGGATAGGAACAAATATTTAAGTGTTTTGGACAACGCTTTCTTCTTCTTCTTCTTCTTCTTCTTCTTCTTCTTCTTCTTCTTCTTCTATCACTCAGACAGTTTCCTGTCAATTATGAGCGCAGGTGCGTCATGCTGCCGTTATGATGCGCCTAACTAAGAGATGGTTAGGCCCAGCACGTCCGACTTCGGCTGGAGGAAATCTTTTTTTGAAAGTGTTTCTTGAAAAAAGGCAGGAGAATGAACCACGAGAGGCAGAAAGATAGTATAGATGACAGTACTACTACTACTACTACTATAATAATAATACTACTACTACTACTAATACTAATAATAATAATAATAATAATAATAATGGGAATTTATATAGCGCTCTTTCGCACATGAGCTCAGTGCGCTTTACATTGATAACAAGAACATTAAAGGCAAACAAATAATGAATCATTAGACAGTAAAATAAACACGATGATTGCACGCAACGTTCTCTTACTTCCTCACACACACACACACACACACACACACACACACACACACACACACACACACACACACACACACACACACACACAAGCGCGCGCGCGCGCACACTCGCACGCCTGCATGCACACAGGCACACACACACACGCACGCACACACGCATGCATGCACGCAGGCACACACACATACATACACACACACACACACATATGAACGCACGCACGCACACATGCACACACATACACGCACGCACACAATTATACAAGAGCATGCAATACGCATTCTAAGAACACACATACAGACCGCACAACACACAAACAATGAACGCACACACGCGCACGCACACACGCATGCACGCACGCAGTAAAATAGTTACAATATGAACACTAAGAACAAACATAGACCACATTCACATTCTCACACATATGAACGCACGCACGCACACAGACACACACATACACGCACGCACACAATTATACAAGAGTAAAATAGTTACAACATGAAAATTCTAAGAAGAAACATAGACCGCATTCACATTCTATACAAGAGACACACACATACAAAACAAGTATACAAGAGTAAAATATATGAAAATTCTAAGAAGAAACATAGACCACATTCACATTCTCAATCAAGTTTGGATACAATACTGCAACTTGAAATAAAATCATACTGCCATCGACATACCAGTTACATGACTATAATAGACAAATTTGGCAAGAACAAAGATACCCTTCTGCCTCATTTACAAGCGTTTAAAGTTTACAAGACATAGACATTCTACATACAACTTACGAAATATAAAATAATTGTTAATAAAAAAAAATCACAAGATTTCTGCAATGAAACGGACCCCCCACCCCCACCTCACACACAAACACTAATCAATCATAATATGTCCGAAACAAGTGAGCTTTAAGGGCAGTAAGCAAAAGGGAAAAGGCCAAGTCAAAGAGAGTGACGGATTAGAGGAAGTTACAAGCACAGAACTTCCAGTGAAAATAATGCTTTACGCCCTCTTCGGCCTTTCGGCCATGTGGGGACAGAACTTCCAGAATGTGGGGGAACTACTTATGCAAAAGACCCCCCGGTATCCACAAGAGGGGAGGTGGGGGGGGGGGGGGTTGAAAGTGTTTCGTGAAAAAAGGCAGGAGAATGGACCGGTAAGGCAGAAAGATAAGTAGATGACAGTAAGTAAGCAAAAGGAAAAGAGTGAAAGAGAGTAACAGATTGAAGTAAGTTACAAGCACAGAACTTCCAGAAGGTGGGGGAACTATTTATACAAAATAGCCCCCCAGTATCCCCACGGGGAGGGGGGGTGACAACGCTTTCCTAAGTAAACAAAAACAATACTGAAAAAATTTGAAGCGATTTGGCCAAGCGGTTCAGGAGATATCCTTGGGACAGACAGAAAAAAAAGAAAAAAGAAAAAAAGAAAAAAGAAACATTCGGTTTTGTGAGTCTTCCTTGGCGGAGGAGGTTTGCTCTTGCGGTTCACAATTCAGGATCTGAATATAATAGGTTGTGACATGCTGATCAAGAATGTACATTGTTGTGGGAGACCCTAGGCTTATTGTAGGTCATGGTATCCGCGAGAGGACAAATGTTCGCGAAAGGACTTAAAACCCTTTCAACGCTAGCCATTTTTCAGCCAAAACTCTCCATTAAACTTACCTGGCCAGAGAAAAGATTCTGTCTGCAATATTTGGGGATTCCTCTGTGACATGCATACAAAATAAGGCCTCTCCTTAACTCCCAAAATTAAGAACATGTCACTGGATACCAGACCCTCATTGGATGCCTTTAAAACCCTTTCACCGCCAAAGACGCATTTTAGCACCACAGTGATTAAACACCTGTGTCACTAAAAGGCATCAAATTGGGGTCTATTATCCAAAGACCCTTATTAGACCTTATCTGTCGCAGAAGAATCCCCGATACTGCAAGTTCAAGTTCAAGTTCAAGTTAAGTTTATTTCCAAAAAACCCTAGGGGCACAAGACCAATTATGTTGCGGCAACTGAACAACATCACACACATGGTTTTAAACACACCAATGCACAATTCCAAACATTTATAAACTTGCAATGACCATCTGCAAAGGCGCGTACACTCGCCCATACACACAAACACTCCAAATTATTGCAAAACCGATGTAAGCCCAACACTTTGCGTACCAGATTTTGTTCTCTACCCAGGTAAATTTAGTGAAAATCGTTTGGCTGAAATAAGGCTGGCGGTGAAAGGGCTTTTAAGTGACATGGGTGTTCAATCATTGTGGTGCCAAGAGGCGACAGTGGCGATGAAAGGGTTAATTAACAGACGTATCTCCTTATGGGAGGAGGAGTCCGAATTTCACAGAAACTCGCCTCTGTGACTGGAAAAGACCAACTACCAAAATACTACGAGAACGTAACAGTAAACCGGATAGAAACTGTCCCGAAGCCGGCTTAGTCAGTATGATTGTGAAATGCAATTAGACAATGTACGTACACGTGGGCCTGTCTATCTATCTATCTCCCTTCCTCTTCCTTTAGTGGTGCAAGGCTAATAATCGTCAACGCCCTAATGAAATAATAGTACTATTTCTGCGCTGACACTATCGTCCCCAAACACAGTTTAGAAAGGAAGAGAACGGTTTTTTTGGCGGGCAGAGATAGATTGAGAGCCTAGCTTGCTATTATTGTTGCTTCAGTTTGGTTGCTTTGTATGCTTGTTATGTAAAGACAATGAAAACGTTTAAACCAGAGAGAGAGAGAGAGTGAGAGAGAGAGAGAGAGAGAGAGAGAGAGAGAGAGAGAGAGAGAGAGAGAGAGAGAGAGAGAGAGAGAGAGAGAGACAGAACTGGAACTGTGGAACACTGGAAATTGTTTGTCATTACCGAGAGAGAGAGAGAGAGAGAGAGAGAGAGAGAGAGAGAGAGAGAGAGAGAGAGAGAGAGAGAGAGAGAGAGAGAGAGAGAGAGAGAGAGAGAGAGAGAGAGAGAGAGAGAGAGAGAGAGAGAGAGAGAGAGAGAACTGGAACTGTGGAACACTGGGAATTGTTTGTCATTACCGAAAGAGAAGAGAGAGAGAGAGAGAGAGAGAGAGAGAGAGAGAGAGAGAGAGAGAGAGAGAGAGAGAGAGAGAGAGAGAGAGAGAGAGAGAGAGAGAACTGGAACTGTGGAACACTGGAAAATGTTTGT
>CM065694.1:48442670-48447670 GCA_017654935.2 Phymorhynchus buccinoides
CGTGGGGATACCGGGGGGTCTTTCGTACAAATAGTTCCCCCACCTTCTGGAACTCCTGTGCTTGTAACTTCCTCTAATCTGTCTCTCTCTTTGACTCTGCCTTTGTCCTTGCTTTGTGTCATCGGTAAAGGTCAAGATGTGCCACCCCCCCCCCCCTACATTTCTCGGTTAATTGTATTTTTCCGTTATTGCCTTTCTTACCATACATAAAGCTGTATTTTAGGAACATTTTTAGCTAATAACCTTTTTGGAATACTAACCCTATACCTAAGCCTAACCCTAAGCCCTAAGCCTATAAGACGGAAAAACGCAACGAACAAACTGTGACAAATCGCGGTGTACTGCAGTACATAGTGGGGGGGGGGGGGGGGGGGGGGGGGGGGGGGTTAGGTTTAGGGGCTAGGGTTAGAGCTAGGGTTAGTATTCCAAAAAGGTTATTAGCTAAAAAGAAATCCTAAAATACAGCTGTATGTGCATGGTAAGAAAGGCAAAAACGGAAATATAGAATTAACCGAGAAATGCAAAGGGGGAGGGGGGGGGCACATCTCCTGCCTTTTTTGCCCCAAAACAATCTTCTACATAGTTTTCTCCTTTGAGCTCCCCCCGAAATCGGAATGTGTCGGCTGAATGCAGCAGAGAGGACACCAGTGGCAAAACTGGAAAACGGACACATACGTACCCATTATGGCCATATGGCCCGGGAACGCAGAAGACGAAGAAGAAGAAGAAGAAGAAGAAGAAGAAGAAGAAGAAGAAGAAGAAGAAGAAGAAGTGTTGTGTGCATTGTATTTCGCGTAGCACTGACATTTTGAAAAGACCAACAGAATATAGAAAGACACCCCCCCCCCTCCCACGTTTTATGTTCAGTTTGTCGCCTTGGCATATGCACAAGGCCGTGTCAGACAATTTGACGTAAGCTAGAACACCAAAGCTACATACAAAAAAATGTTGTCACGTTCTGCATAGGTATGGCCTTTAGCCATGGGAAGCTCCTAGCATAACATCATCAGTCCCAAATCCTCTCAAGTCGGAGTGTGGATGCCCACGTGGCAGGGTAATCAAAAAAACGGTTTACGCACGTAATGTTCTCACCACTAGCTTGGCGCATTTGTACCATAGTGTTCAATTGCTGCAGTCTTTAAGCAAGGCAACGACAACAACATCAACAACAAAATTTGTTTTAGCACTAGGCAATGCTTCGGAAATAATCAAGGGGAGTAATTTCATGGTGTGTGGGAGTGATCTTGCCTAATTCAATCGGTCAAACAGGGGAAATCACTCTACCATCAGGTAGATCCCCGCCGCTCGCCTCGTGTATTTGAGAAGACTTATACATCTCTTAGAACACACCGTGCGTCATTCTTAAATTGATATCGTTTATATTTTTACGTCACATTTTGCAAGTTCTATCAGTTTGTGGATACTGGCCGCCCCTCATCCCCCCCCCCAAATAAAAAATGGTGGCAAGACGCTGACTCGCATCCTGCGGTTTGAAGCGTCGACGCCATGCCGCCATGGTTGCTATGGTTTTGACCGAGTAAGTCGAGGTAATGAACTCTATAATTTTCACGAAGTGCTCTCCACAATTGTTTTCCGAAAATCGTCTATTGGCCTCCTTGTCCTTAGTCAGTTTTCTCCTTTTTATTTGGAACAGACCCGAGTCCTCCCGTGGGGATACCGGGGGATCTTTCGTAAAAAATAGTTCACCCACCTTCTGGAAGTACTGTGCTTGTAACTTCCTCTAATCTGCCACTCTCTTTGACTGTGCACTTCCCTTTGCTTTCTATCATCTACTACGTTTCTGACTTAATGACCCATTTTCCTGCCTTTCTTAAAAAAAAACCCACAATTTTCCAAATAATGTTTCTCATTTGAGCTCCTCCGAATTCGGATTTGGTCGGCTGTAAGCAGCGAGGAGACCAGTGAAAACTGAAAACCGGACACATACGTACCTTACCCCTTATGGCCATATGGCCTGGGAACGCAGAAGAAGAAGAAGAAGAAGAAGAAGAAGAAGAAGAAGAAGAAGAAGAAGAAGAAGACCCGAGTCTCCTTCGTAGACAAACAATTAATTCCGAATAAAGTTAACGAGAGTCTAGGCAGCTGGCGGCTTTTGAAATTAAAAAACCCCAAAACTGAATGGCCGCTCTTGGCGGACGTTTGCACCGTGACCGAACTTTCAATTTGAAAATGTCATTTCTGGTGTCAGGTTCGCCTTCTTCAAACGACCTTTTCTCAGTAGAGTAATGGACAATGTTGGAACATTTCGAAGATTGTACACCAGAAAGTGCTATCATTCTCCTCTGTTAGGCTAAAAGCCAGAAAATACTATCAGAAAATGAAAACAAAGAAGGCCGACATAGTACCTACTGGCTTTCACCTGAGAAGAATGATAGTACCTTCTGGTTTTCACTTGAGAAGAATGATAGTGCCTTCTGACTTTCACCTGAGAAGAATGATAGTACCTACTGGCTTTCACCTGAGAAGAATACTGGCTTTCATCAGAGAAGAATGATAGTGCCTTCTGGTTTTCACTTGAGAAGAATGATAGTACCTTCTGGTTTTCACTTGAGAAGAATGATAGTACCTTCTGGCTTTCACCTGAGACGAATGATAGTACCTTCTGGCTTTCACCTGAGAAGGATGATAGTACCTTCTGGTTTTCAATTGAGAAGAATGATAGTACCTTCTGGACTTTCACCCGAGACGAATGATAGTACCTTCTGGCTTTCACCTGAGAAGAATGATAGTACCTTCTGGCTTTCACCTGAGAAGAATGATAGTACCTTCTGGTTTTCACTTGAGAAGAATGATAGTAACTTCTGGTTTTCACTTGAGAGGAATGATAGTACCTACTTGCTTTCACCTGATAAGAATACTGGCTTTCATCAGAGAAGAATGATATTACCTTCTGACTTTCACCAGAGAAGAATGATAGTACCTTCTGGCTTTCACCCGAGAAGAATGATAGTACCTTCTTGCTTTAGCTCGAGAAGAATGATAGTGCCTTCTGACTTTCACCAGAGAAGAATGATAGTACCTTCTGGCTTTCACCCGAGAAGAATGATAGTACCTTCTTGCTTTAACTCGAGAAGAATGATAGTACCTTCTGACTTTCACCAGAGAAGAATGATAGTACCTTCTGGCTTTCACCCGAGAATAATGATAGTACCTTCTTGCTTTAACTCGAGAAGAATGATAGTACCTTCTGACTTTCACCTGAGAAGAATGACAGTACCTTCTGACTTTTACCCGATAAGAATGATAGTACCTTCTGACTTTCACCTGAGAAGAATGATAGTACCTTCTGACTTTTACCCGATAAGAATGATAGTACCTTCTGGCTTTCACCTGAGAAGAATGATAGTACCTTCTGGCTTTCACCTGGGAAGAATAATAGTACCTTGTAAATTTCACCTGAGGAGAATAATAGTACCTTCTGGCTTTCACCTGGGAAGAATAATAGTAACTTGTAAATTTCACCTGAGGAGAATAATAGTACCTTCTGACTTTCACATGAGAAGAACGATAGTACCTTCTGGCTTTCACCTGGGAAGAATAATAGTACCTTGTAAATTTCACCTGAGAATAATAATAGTACCTTCTGGCTTTCACCTGAGAAGAATGATAGTACCTTCTGGCTTTCACCTGAGAAGAATGATATTACCTTCAGGCTTTGAACTGGGAAGAATAATAGTACCTTGTAAATTTCACCTCAGGAGAATTATAGTACCTTCTGGCTTTCACCCGAGAAGAATGATTGTGCCTTCTGTCTTTCACCTGAGAAGAGTGATAGTACCTTCTGTCTTTCACATGAGAAGAATGATAGTACTTTTCTGTCTTTCACCTGAGAAGAATGAGAGTACTTTCTGTCATATAAGTCATCACGATTTCTTGAAAATAAAACGAGTTTTGGCACGCAATTGTTTCTCCAGCTAAGTGTTAGAGAGATGATGCTTGCTATATCTGTAGATAATAAATAATTATACGGCACGCACCTTTCTGAACACTTTTAAAGAAGACCTTTAAATAATTATTGTGACGTAAGTGTCCCGCGCGACCCCCTCTTTCTTATCTACACCCCCCCCCCCTCTCCTTTTCATTTCTCGGTCTGGCCGCCACTTTAATTGCCATCCTCCATCAAAAGAACGCCGATTAAGGCATTTGTCTCTTTGAACCCCGATTTACCTCCCCTGTCAGCATGTACCACCTACAGAGGTTATCTCCCTTTAACTCCCCCCCCCCCCCCTTTATCTCCGTTCCCCATCACGAGATAGTGATATCAACAGTCGGCTCCCTTTGAAGACAACTATTCCTTCCCTATCACGAGCAAGATAGGAATGTCGGCGCGTGATTGTTCGGTACTAGTATGCATAAAATTATAGCATCATCTTGTGACGTGTCGACTGCTATAAACCAATGACAGGCTTTCATTGTTTGAAAGTGAAGGCTATAATTGGAGTAGTGAGAAAAAGTTTTTCACACAAGACGCTGAAACGTAGCTAGAGCAACACTCACAACCAGTCATAATAAGCCCACTTGTAAGTATTATTGATGGCTGGTGATTGAGATCTGGTTTGTTTGACCCTAGTTTTGATCTAGATCCTATGTTCAATGATGAATAAGGAGTAGATAGATATGTTATTGAAAAGAAGTGGTAAACATTCTGTTCTATTTATGTGCACTGATTATTTTGTGTGTGTGTGTTTTTGACTTGAACACTTTTGGTACCAGAACCGGAGTTTATGCCTACTAACCCTTTTGTCTATTTTTAGTAGGAAACCTATGGGCCGCAATCTTGCACTTTATGATACCATTCCTTTCCAGGTGTTGGATGGAGAGTGATGTTGGCTTGATCACCTTTTATGTTTTACTGATCTCAGTTTGTTAACTGAAATTCAGATTATGTGTTCTTAGTGCTATTGTACAAGGGAAGCCTTCTAGCCGGTTGGGATTCACTAATTCCCTGCCGACTGAAGCCCCTTGTCTCTAAGCCATAG
>CM065694.1:48455170-48462670 GCA_017654935.2 Phymorhynchus buccinoides
TCTGTATTACGTATGTTTATTATTTTGTACGCTTTTAAAATACATCATTTTAAAGAGCGGCCTCAATTAATTTTGAAGTGTAGCCTCGATTTGAAGTGCGACATTTTGTCAAAATGTGCGACAATTTTGGACCGACAGACAGACCGACCGACAAAGTGAGTTATAGGTTTGTGGCTTGAGCCACAAACAAAAAACCCAAACGAAAAGAACCGAGGAAATGTAGGGGGCGGGGTGTTGATCTGCACCTTTGTAATTCTTTGCGTCAGTGTTTTTTTTAAAAATAATAAACTTTTTTTATACTAAATATATATATATTGGTAATAGAATAAGCACCGAAACCTTTATTGTTGTTGTACCGTTTGCGAATTGTTTTGCAGTGGACAATTAGGGGAAGACGGGGTAAAAAGCGCATGGGCGGGTAAGAAGCCCACCCCAATTATCTCATGAAATAAAGAAAATTTCAGTCAAAATTGCCCATGAGACGAATGCTAGACATTAACGCTAGTCTCATGGGCAAAATGAGACTGAAATTTGCTTCATTTCATGAGATAATTGGGGTGGGCTTCTTACCCGCCCATGCGCTTTTTACCCCGTCTTCCCCTATGTGTAATTATCTTCTGTACCATCGTATCACTC
This sequence comes from Phymorhynchus buccinoides, assembly GCA_017654935.2. Classification (NCBI taxonomy): domain Eukaryota; kingdom Metazoa; phylum Mollusca; class Gastropoda; order Neogastropoda; family Raphitomidae; genus Phymorhynchus; species Phymorhynchus buccinoides. The sequence goes on from CM065694.1 coordinate 48,455,807, forward strand.
ACATCACTATTACACCAGTGGGGATACCGGGGGGGTCTTTGGTATAAATAGTTCCCCCACCTTCTGGAAGTTCTGTGCTTGTAACTTCCTCTAATCTGTCACTCTCTTTGACTCTGCCTTTTCCCTTTGCTTACTGTCATCTACTATCTTTCTTGCCGTACCGGTCCATTCTCCTGACATTTTTCACAACAAAAACATTCTCTTCAAGCCGAAGTCGGACTTGCTGGGCCTAACTATTTCCTAGTTAGGCGCATAACGGCAGCATGACGCATATGCGCTCATAATTGACAGGGAAACTGTCTGAGTGATCAAAGAAGAAGACGAATATCGCTATTAGCTAGGCTAACCCAATGCAATAACTGAAGGTACATTCTGGTATGGATCTTGTATTTTCCCACGTTAAAGGAAGGCCACCCGCTGATTCAACGTGCACTGTCTATTCAGAGAGAGAGAGAGAGAGAGAGAGAGAGAGAGAGAGAGAGAGAGAGAGAGCGAGAGCGAGCGAACGAACGACATTTTGTTTAATCAGGGTTATGAATAAGCATACAATTTGCTTTGCTACACTCAGCCCTGAAGCTAAATAAAGGTTAACAAAAAAATGTATACAAAAAAATGAAGCGCTTGCGAGAGAGAGAGAGAGAGAGAGAGAGAGAGAGAGAGAGAGAGAGAGAGAGAGAGAGAGAGAGAGAGAGATTATTGTGTAGATACTAGGGGAAGACGGGGTAAAAAGCGCATGGGCGGGTAAGAAGCCCACCCCAATTATCTCATGAAATGAAGCAAATTTCAGTCTCATTTTGCCATGAGACGAGCGTTAATGTCTAGCATTCGTCTCATGGGCAAATTTGACTGAAATTTTCTTTATTTCATGAGATAATTGGGGTGGGCTTCTTACCCGCCCATGCGCATTTTACCCCGTCTTCCCCTAGCTAGGCTAACCCAATGCAATAACTGAAGGTACATTCTCGTATGGATCTTGTATTTTCCCACGTTAAAGGAAGGCCACCCGCTGATTCAACGTGCATTGTCTATTCAGAGAGAGAGAGAGGGGAGAGAGAGAGAGAGAGAGAGAGAGAGAGAGAGAGAGAGAGAGAGAGAGAGAGAGAGAGAGAGCGAGAGAGCGAGCGAACGAACGAAATTTGTTTAATCAGGGTTATGAATAAGCATACAATTTGCTTTGCTACACTCAGCCCTGAGGCTAAATAAAGGTTAACAAAAAAATGTATACAAAAAAATGAAGCGCTTTGAGAGAGAGAGAGAGAGAGAGAGAGAGAGAGAGAGAGAGAGAGAGAGAGAGAGAGAGAGAGAGAGAGAGAGATTATTGTGTAGATACTAGGGGAAGACGGGGTAAAAAGCGCATGGGCGGGTAAGAAGCCCACCCCAATTATCTCATGAAATGAAGCAAATTTCAGTCTCATTTTGCCCATGAGACGAGCGTTAATGTCTAGCATTCGTCTCATGGGCAAATTTGACTGAAATTTTCTTTATTTCATGAGATAATTGGGGTGGGCTTCTTACCCGCCCATGCGCTTTTTACCCCGTCTTCCCCTAATTTTTCATTATGAACCAGTAATACATCCTGCCAGGTTGAAAAAGCTCGAGCCAAGCTATTGAATTTCATCTTCTTTTCATTCACCTCGGTGTGTTTTCTTTCGAAAAAGGGTTCGGTTTGCAGTGGTGGGCATTTAACCATAACAATATCATACTACACGATAGTGACCTAAATTTAGATAGGAAAAAAATTCTCACCAAAATCAAGGGCCAATCAGAGCGCAGTATCAGTGAGCACAGTACGTGCGAAACACGCGCTTTCAATTTACCAGCAGACGACCTCTATTAGTACTTACGCAGACGACACAGTTGAAACCAAGCGAAGGTAAGCTGGCCCGTGACTTTTTCGGTGCATTTATGTATTTGTAAAGTTTATTTCTTTGTTTATGAATACAATTTGTAATTAAGTTCTCGATTCATGTCTTTGCAGTTGAATACAGGCAAATTAGGGACACAGTGCGGGTACGGGTACGGCGTTGTTGCAACACTCAGACCATGTTCAGGGATAGTAGGGGAAGACGGGGTAAAAAGCGCATGGGCGGGTAAGAAGCCCACCCCAATTATCTCATGAAATAAAGAAAATTTCAGTCAAATTTGCCCATGAGACGAATGCTAGACATTAACGCTCGTCTCATGGGCAAAATGAGACTGAAATTTGCTTCATTTCATGAGATAATTGGGGTGGGCTTCTTACCCGCCCATGCGCTTTTTACCCCGTCTTCCCCTAACTTCCTAGTCGAAGTTTTCGTCAACAAATGCATTTTCTTATTTCGTATATTTAGCGCATCTTGGTAAAGGAATAGGGTTACTAGTTTTTTGAAGATATTTGCGCACAATTTTTGCGTCCCGTGATTGAGCCCCGTACCCGTAGTCTGGAGAATGTGAAATGCGGGCCCGTACCCATAGCCTCTGCCAATTATTGAATAGTGGATCTTAAAATGTCACACACATATTTGTGTCATGTAATTGAGAAACCTTTCAGTTTAAGGCTACGGATGGCTGGCTTTATTGAAAGACCCCTTAGCTTTATTAAAAACATGAAGTAAAGTCCCTAGCTAAAATTGAATGGATGGATTGTATTTGGTAAAAAGGCCATGCTGAAATTCTCGGAATATGATCGGGGTGGGTGGGGGGTGGGGGGTCTCTAATTGATTTCATTATATTATTGGAAAATGAAAGGTAAAGCTATTCGGAAAATGCATGGGAACAGTTTACGTTTGGACCTTTGAAAAAAAAGACACCCCCCCCCCACACACACAACTTGAGGATACTGGGGGTCTTTTATATAAATAGTTCCCCCACCTTTCTGGAAGTTCTGTGCCTGTAGCTTCCTCTAATCGGTCACTCTCTTTGACTCTGCCTTTTCCCTTTCCTTACTGTCATCTACTATCTTTCTGCCTTACCGGTCCATTCTCCTGCCTTTTTCTTTCTTTCAAGAAACACTTACAAAAAGATTTCCTCCAGCCGAAGCTGGGCCTAGTTATTTCTTAGTTAGGCGCATAACAGCAGCATGATGCATCTGCGCTCATAATTGACAGGAAACTGTCTGAGCGAACGAAGAAGAAGTAGAAGAAGAAGAAGAAGAGAAGAAGAAGAAGAAGAAGAAGAAAAAGAAAAAGAAAGACTATTAACCCTTTCACCGCCAGCCATATTTCAGCCAAACATTTCTATTACATTTACCTGGGTAGAGAACACAATCCATCTGCAGTATTGGGGATTCTTCTGTGACAGATATAAAATAAGGTCTATCCTTACTTCCCAAAACTAAGACAATAGGGTCTTTGGATAATAGACCCCAATCTGATGCCTTTTAGTGACATGGGTGTTAAATCACTGTGGTGCTAAAATGCGACGTTGGCGGTGAAAGAGTAGTCGTTCAAGAACTTATTATTTTATAAACGAAGAATTATGCTTATTCCAAAAACAGAAAACGAAACTTTAAAATCTGACTGATGCAGTACTTTTAGTTTGGAATGATCCATGGTCAATCTTCTTACATAAATATCAATCTGAAACATGATGCACTATAATTATGTCTTTGTAAGGTTTTCTTTGTTTTTAGTTAAAGTATTTGTGACCCAGCACCACGAAAGGGACATTAAGTCGCTGGGATAGTTTATCACAATAGGGTTGCAAAGTCAAAAATATCATTTTTTGTCATTTTCGAGTTATGGGTATATTTGTGTTCTCCAACTTCTTATATTTCATATTTATAAAGGACCATCTTTACTATGATATCTAAATGGTCTTATAAGTGTTTAAAATGAGCAGGTCAATGCATTTTCTTCACCTAGGCTAGAATTTAGACTTTTCTCAAAATGGCTGACGCTCACCCTACTAACTTTAAATGCTCATAACTCTGGATGTGACGAGGTAATGGGTTAAAAGGCTAAGTCCCTAGGGAAGACTTTAGAAAATTTGCCTTTAGCCCACTTCTCTAGGGTATGGGAGATGAGCAACTTTCCCGGCCCCTTTTCATCTAATAAATTTATATTTGTGCCCGGGTTCTGGCTCGTATGGTTGTAAGAAATACAAGTGGTTGAATTGCTCTAAATGGCAGACAGAGAGAAGTAAGGTTTTACATGAAATTACAAGACTCCCACTCTCATCAGTCTGACCAAAGGGTTCAGGATTATTTGACACTTGTATTTTATTTACTCCCAAAATCTGCATAAGATTATGCAACAATAATAATAAAGCAGCTCAATGGCGCCAAAACAAAATATGGATAAAAAAAACAATGAAATCCGAAAGGATTCACAAGACTTTTGTCTTTCTATAAGGTTCGCCCCATGCCGGAAGGGTTACTAATTATCTTCAGTGTCCGTAGGAAAGTTCCAGTGATTGGCGCGGTTTTATAAACTTAGCTCTTGGCAAGTTCCTCCGTAATGATCGGCGAGTGCTGGGGTGGCTGGGCTTGCTCGTCAGATGAGAGTAGCTCACAGTCGTTCCGGTTACGGCTTCGCGGGATGGCACGGTTCAGGCGTGGTCTCCTCACGGATTCTGGGTGCGGGGCGTCTTTCCCGTCTTGGTGCTTGTGAGTCAGGGATAATCTTCCTGCCCACGATGCCCTGCTGATAATCACAGGAGAAGGTGGATGTAGATCTCTATGGCTTAGAGACAAGGGGCTTCAGTCGGCAGGGAATTAGTGAATCCCAACCGGCTAGAAGGCTTCCCTTGTACAATAGCACTAGTTAATAAATAAACTGAATTTCAGTTAACAAACTGAGATCAGTAAAACATAAAAGGTGATCAATCCAACATCACTCTCCATCCAACACCTGGAAAGGAATGGTATCATAAAGTGCAAGATTGCGGCCCATAGGTTTCCTACTAAAAATAGACAAAAGGGTTAGTAGGCATAAACTCCGGTTCTGGTACCAAAAGTGTTCAAGTCAGAAACACACACACACACAAATAATCAGTGTGCATAAATAGAATAGAATGTTTACCACTTCTTTTCTATAACATATCTATCTACTCCTTATTCATCATTGAACATAGGATCTAGATCAAAACTAGGGTCAAACAAACAACCAGTCTCAATCACCAGTCATCAATAAGACTTACTAGGTGGGCTTATTATGACTGGTTGTGAGTGTTGCTCTAGCTACGTTTCAGCGTCTTGTGTGACAACTTATATAAGATGGTGAGATTTGCGTCCAATTGACCGTAGGTCCTTATGGACGTTCTGCATGAAGGCTGGGTAGTCTTCTCGTTGGATGATGATGATGATGGGGGCCGTTGAATGATGAAAGTAGAGTTCGTGACGTGGCATACGTCGTCTTTCGATGACACGGAACACATTGCGCACCCTGGAATCGCGGATAACGCTGTCGGTTGCGGGAACATCTCGGACGGGGATCCGAGTCTGGAACTGTTGCATGATGCTGATGTTAGCATCGTTGAATTTTGGTGCATAGATGCGAGCATCTGATGAAGCTTGTCGCTGCCGTTGGCGTTGGCGTCAAAGATAGCTCCTGCTGTAGATGGTCTTCTTCCTCCTAAGGCCGTCGTCAGGACCACAGGGCGACCTGCTCCATACCGGGGAGTCGATGTCGTTGCGGGCGGGCTGGTAGACACGCAGCCAAGTCAAGCCCTCTCTGCAGGCGGATGTGAATACCCCCAGTAGACAGGCGGAAGCTGCCCAAGTTCTCCCGCCCGTAACGTCCACTGGGCATCGGCATACTGCAGAGACGATCCAAGTTGCTGCCCGTCGATCCATCCCGTCCGCAAGTCGTTCAACTCCCATGGTGAGGGAGGAGATCCGGCGTCGCCCTTCTCGCTGGCTGCCACACAGCAAGACTTCGATGCAACTGCCACCATTGCATCGGGTCATCGCGTAGCGAGAGAGAGAGACCCTCTCACTACGGACTCCCGGTTGGAAATGTGACAACTTTTTCTCACCACTCCAATTATAGCCTTCACTTTCAAACAATGAAAGCCTGCTATTGGTTTATTACAGTCCACAGGTCACAAGATGAGGTTCAAAATGTACAGAACAATCACGCGCCGATTACATCCTTATCACGTGCCAACATTCAAATCCTTCTTGTGATTGGAAAGGACGAGTTGTCTCCAAAGGGAGCCGACTGTTGATATCACTATCTCGTGATGGAGAGATAGATTGTGCTTCAAAGAGATAATTGCCTTACTCGGCGTTCTCTTTGAAGCGGCCGGGCAATTAAAGTGGTGGCTGGTCGAGAAATGAAAAGGAGAGAGGGTGGGGGGGTGGGGAGGGGAGGGGAGGGGGGGGGGGGGGTGTAGATAAGAAATAAAGAAAGCGGGTCGCGCGGGACACTTACGTCACACTGGAACGGAAAAAGATGCAAGAATTGTGTTTTTTTTCATTAGAAAGAGAACTGTTTGAAGTTTTCACATGTATAATGCTCTCAGAATGGTCAGTTTGACACTTAATGTCCCTTTCGTGGTGTCGGGTCACATTTTGTCTCTTTCTTTCTCTTTTTCTTTCATTGCTTCTTTGTTCAACTCATCTTACTACATCTCTCTCTCTCTCTCTCTCTCTCTCTCTCTCTCTCTCTCGCTCTCTCTCTCTCTCTCTCTCTCTCTCTCTCTCTCTCTCTCTCTCTCTCTCTCTCTCTCTCTCTCTCTCTCTCTCTCTCTCTCTCTCTCCAAATAATGCAACTATTGTTAACAGATTTTCTCTATTCTTATACAAGGCTTTTAAGATTCGTAGCGTAATGAGCAGCTGAATAACTGTGTTGAGTACGTGTTTATATGTATGTGTATGTGTATAATGGTCGATTTCTGATTAGTTATTTGGTAAGTTATTGTTACTTCCATGTTACATATTTG
>CM065694.1:48467670-48475170 GCA_017654935.2 Phymorhynchus buccinoides
TGTTGATCAAGAATATATATGGTTATGGGAGACCCTAGGCTTATTGTAGGTCATGGGATCCGCGAGAGGACAAATGTTGCGAAAGGACTTAGCGAGCACACTTAGAGATTGAGGGTCGTAAACGTGAGGGGGTGTCAGGACTACAAGTTTGCCCTACCGGCCAGTGATGTCCAGAGCCCCGGCCATAGGCCATTGATCTATTATAATTGAAAATGCCTATTGTTTTATCTCCCCTGTCAGGACAAATGTCGGATTGATTTTTTTAACACTGACACACATTGTGTCTTATTGATTTCTGCAAGAACCCCAGAACATTGTCCTCTTGATTTTTCTTGTCTCAGGACAGTTTGTCCTATCACTTTTCGATCCTCGGTGCATCACTGACTTGTTACCCTCGACTCCTGCACTAACCAAGTTCATGCTGTTCGGAGATGTCGCCATGTTAGCTACAGGATCATGTTCATGATCAATACGTTGCAGGTGCCAATACTGGCAATAGTCGCGACGAAACTAGGAAACATGTACCTAAAAGGAAACATAGAAAGGAAAGACCTAAAGCTTGCACTGGGTTCAGACCACTAAACCCCCCAGTTCAGCCGGGAAGGAACAGGCCCCACTTCCAGCAACAAGCGGGGTAGTGGTTGATGACCTGTTGTTCGAGGATGTTTGTGGACTGGAAGCCTTCATATTTACCCGGCCAGAGGCCGGGGTTTTGCGATTGGTTTGTGTGTGTGTGTGTGTGTGTGTGTGTGTGTGTGTGTGTGTGTGTGTGTGTGTGTGTGTGTGTGTGTGTGTGTGTGTGTGTGTGTGTGTGTGTGTCTGTGTGTCTGTGTATCGATTATCTTAAAAACTACTGTTTAGACTTTGATTAAAATTGGCAGAGGGGTAGACAGCTTGAAAATGGGGGTGGGGGGGGGGGGGGGGGGGTGGAGAGGACATAACTCTGGCCGGGTTTGCATTGTCACAATGCGTTGCTGCCGCTCGGCGATGCCCTTGTTTTGGTTGGTTTGATCCTGCAACGCTTTGTATTTTGCTGGAGTGAGAAACCTTTCCGCTGGGAGTGCAGGAATGTGGCCCTGAGCTATGCTGTAGAAAAGGCTGAGACGTTCTTATTTGTTGTGAGTTCTATCTTATCTTCCTTCATTGATTAACACGTTTCGACACTGCGTAATTACCACTAAGAGACCAGGAACAAATGGACGGTAACAAAGCATCAGGACATGTCTGCCGCGTTGAACGACACTCGTTCAGGTTGTTTACGCGAGGGAAATGGGATGTGCCTTCATTACCCGGCCAGAGGCCGAGGTGTTGCGATCGGTTTGTGTGTCTGTGTGTGTGTCTGTGTGTGTGTCTGTCTGTGTGTCTGTCTGTGTATCGATTATCTTAAAAACTACTGTTTGGATTTTGATTAACATTGGCAGAGGGGTAGACAGCTTGAGAAGGAAGCTTCCTTTCGTTAATCAACACGGTGCTGACCTTGACCTTGAAATTTGACCTTGAAAACCGAAATTTCCTTCTTTGGGCTATGTAATTTTCCCCCAGCTTTAATATCTCGTGAACTAGTGAACATAATCGCTTCAAATTGTGTGCGGTGGTGTACCATGGTGCAAGGAAGTTTGTATAAAAGTTCAGCTGTATCTCGTGAACTACTGAACAGAATCGCTTGAAATTTTGGGCTATGTATTTTATGCGTTCTGTAAGGGTGGAAAGTGGTGTGTTTATTGGGAGTTGGGGGGGGGGGGGGATGGAGAGGACATAACTCTGGCCGGGTTTGCATTGTCACAATGCGTTGCTGCCGCTCGGCGACGCCCTTGTTTTATATTGCAGAAATCATTTTATTTTCGAACGCTGTTTTTGTGTCATACGAATTTCGCTATGTTTTATTGTTATTGTTCTTTTTGTGTTGCTATTGTAAAATACGTGCGGGTGTGTGTGCGTATGTGTATGTGCGTTCGCGTGCGTGTGTGCATGAAGGCTGTTTTTCCCTGTACACTTTTCGTCCATTGGAAGGACCTTTCACAGACACCTGTGTCAAAAATGCCACATTTGCTATCAATGATCTGCACACCTCGCGTCTCGTTATTAGCGCCGCTTGAACGAACACGTATCGAAGAGCCAGTCATCCCTGACAAGGGGGTGGGGCTCGGGGGTGTTGGGGTGAGGGGTTCGCCTCACTTCGCCTAATTACATTTCGCCTAATTGCACTTCGCCTAATCCTTTGATCTCGACCTTCCGTGCCGGCATTAACTATGATAACTTCCCGATGTCACGAAAAACCCAAGCGTAACATTCCGCCTAAAAACATTAGCACCACTCGCCTCACTTCGCCTAATTACATTTCGCCTAATCCTTTGATCTCGACCTTCCGTGCCGGCATTAACTTCCCGATGTCATGAAAAAACACAAGCGTAACATTCCGCCTAATTTGTTTTTAGCACGACTCGCCTATTAAATCAGCCTAAACATGGGTCGTCGCGAAACCCTAACCCTTAAAGGCCGTGTACACACATAAGCGGATATTCCATGCGGAAACCCGTGCGCAATCCATAAATAAGTGAAACAAAGAAGGGAAAAGATTTGCGCACTTGTCCGAATTTCCCCTAAAAAGTTTTATCCTTCTTTCTTCCACTTATTTAGGGTTTTCCGTACGGAACTTACGCGTCTAACGTGAACCCGGCCTAACCCTCAACCCTATGCTTTTACTTGTCTGTCGAGTTGAATAAGATAATGATACGAAAGAGACCTTATTTGTTGCGGTTTGGAAACTGTAGGCGAAGTGTTACATTATGATAATAATAATACTAATAATAATAATAATAATAAAGAAAACTTATATAGCGCACATTCCAGGCTAGCTGCTCATGGCGCTTTACAAAAAATACATTTAACTAAATCACATCAATACCCATGCTCGCACGCACACAAGCACACACACTGACGAACATAGCATATCATTTACATGCGCATACACACATACATACAGTACATGTATACATACATACGTACGTACGTTCGTACGTACATACATACACACAGACACAAACACACACACACATCCCCACACACATGCATAAGCACATGCCAGCGCGCGCATGCACACACACACTTTCTGTCTCCCACCTTTCCCATGCCATTCCTCATCCGCACACGCTTTCATTCTCACAATCCGATCATGGTGGACAGTAGTGTTCAGAGAATAGATGGGTTTTCAGGTTGGTTTTGAAAACTGACAGGGAGTTGGAATGTCTGAGAGACAGAGGGAGTTTGTTCCAAGTAGCTGGGACCTGAAAAGAAAAGGATCTCTCGCCATATGTTTTCGTTTTAATTGAGGGTGGCTGTAGAATACGAGAATCAGAAGAAGAACGAAGCTGACGAGATGGAATGTAAGTATGAAGTAGATCAGACTCGATAAGGATTAGGCCAAGTGTAATTAGGTGAGATGTGATTAGGCGAGATGTGCTTAGGCGAAGTGCAAATAGGCGAAGTGTGATGCACCGACAAGGGGGAGATCTTTATTCGCCTATTCCCTTTTCACCTTTTCCACTTTCACCTATCCCACTCTTACCAGAAAAGCCCGAACATACACAAGAAGCTCGCACTCCGCAGCTGACTGAAATTTACTCCCACCCTTTCACCTACACTACAGCTGGGGATCATTGTGAACTCACTCAACTGGCCTACAACAACACTAACGCTTCCCACCTTCCACCTTTTTCACCTACACTACAGGTGGGGATCATTGTGAACTCACTCAACTGCCTACAACAACACTAACACTTCCCACCTTCCACCTTTTCGCCTACACTACAGGTGGGGATCATTGTGAACTCACTCACTGCCTACAACAACACTAACACTTCCCACCTTCCACCTTTTTCGCCTACACTACAGCTGGGGATCAATGTGAACTCACTCACTGCCTACAACAACACTAACGCTTCCCACCTTCCACCTTTTTCACCTTCCAGGTGGGAAGTGAGAAAGTTGGCTTCATTCTTTGCCAGGGTTGTAGGCTGTGAAGTTATCACTCTTTGTAACATTTAGTTCTTTTTGCTCTTACCTACCTCAGGTTCATCTACGGTATCTGTGAGGGCCTGTGTTTTACCTACGGTATCTTTAACAACAACAACAACAACAATAATAATAATAATAATAATAATAATCAATAATATTATTAATAATAATAATATATATATATTTTAGTGTGAATGTTCTATATTAATATTCACACTACCATAAAGACCCACCAGATCACGTGTCAAAATCACGGGTTTCACGTGTTTTCCCTCCTATAGCTGGTCAGAAATCTTGTTTTGACCAGGTTTGACTCCCATACAAATGCCCCCAAATTGAAAACGAAACATTATTTTTTTTTAAAGAGCAGCCTCGATTTCAAGTTGGGGGCATTTGTATATGACTTAACATTTATCAACCAAAAAAAGGAATGGTTCCAGCAAAAAAAATAGTATAAGTGCATGGCTTTGTACATCGATTTCTCGACAAATATGTAGATGTACACCCTACTGCTCTATTTCTTGGTTCTTTCCGTGGTTAGGGATAGGGTTAGGGTTAGGGATAGGGTTAGGGTTAGATGGTCTTTTCTTTTGCCACAAGCATCTGTTTTTTGGTCAAAATCATCTTTTTTTTTTGAGCATTAAATCGCTGCCTTTGTATATGGGCCACAGCTACCCAGAAAACCCCCAACAAGGGACTTAATCGTGGTGGGTCAGTGTATCTTTAGGAAAGTAAACAAAAGCGAGAAAAGCACGAGTCTCGAGTTTGAGGATATACTGAGCACCACTCTAAAAGGCAAAACAGATAATCGCAGTGTATCCATAGAGAAACAGAACTCAGTAGCAGTGAAATCAATCAAGTCGCCATCAACGTTATCATGTTCACGCAGGTGAAAGTGGACGGATTGTTTTTCTATTTAAAAAAAAAAGAGGCAAAGTACAGCCGAGTAGTTGAAACGGGACAGGTCATAGGGCGGCCATCTTGCTCAGTATCATTACAAAGCGTAGGTGAAACGGGAATTGGTGAATAAGGACGCCCCCCCTACTCCCCCCTCTGACAAAGATGTGCCCGCTGTAGCAGTGATTCCCAAGGGGAAACGTCCCTAGGCCTCGTTTGTGGCTACAGGTGTTTGGTGTGCTTATAATTTGACTAGGAAATGTGAAGGTAAGATTTTTTTAAATTTTATTAACCCTTTCACCGCCAGCCATATTTCAGCCAAAAATGTCCATTAAATGTACCCGGGTAGAGAACAAAAACCATCTGCAGTATTGGGGATTCTTTTGTGACATCTATAAAATAAGGTCTATCCTTACTTCCTAAAACTAAGACAATAGGGTCTTTGGATAATAAGCTCCAATTTGATGCCTTTTAGTGACATAGGTGTTAAATCATTGTGGTGATAAAATGCGACTTTGCCGTTGAAAGGGTTAAAAAGATGTAATACCAACACTAGGAAATATTGTTTTAGTAAGGCAGAGGTTCGGGGTAAGGGCCCGTATCTCACATTCTCCAGGCTACGGGTACGGCGCTCAATCACGGGACGCATAAATGGTGCGCAAAAAATGTTTAAAAAAACTACTCATATTAACTCTGACATGTTCCTAACCCTATCCCTAACCCTGTTCCTTACCAAGATGCGTTAAATATAGTACGAAATAAGAAATACTAAGAAGAGTTACTATCTCTGAACATGACCTGAGTGTTGCAGCAATGACGTACCCGTAGCCACTGTGAAGATTGTTTTTCCCACTGGGAAAATGTAGATGCGATGAACGGTTTTGTTTGGAAGTCTCAACATTTCAGTCTGTTGAAGCAAACTTACAGAAATTAGGCCACATCAGTGATGCGCCGAGTAGGATGAAAATCGTTATAGGACAAGCAGTCATGAGATAAGAAATTCAATAGGACAAAATGTCTTAGCTCTTGCAGAAATCAATCAGACAAACTATCCCTCGATCTGTTCAATTTCATCTGGAAATGTTGTCTTGACAAGAAGGAATACAATGCAATTTTGTTCTGTTTTAATTGTACTAGGCCTATGACCCGGGCCTCAATGGACACCACTGACTAATTATTTAAAGGGGTACACTGACTGACGTTTTGCAAGAAACACGTCGAGGTCACCAGAAAGACAGCCTTTTCAAGGATCAGAACGCTCACTTTGCTCTGGTTTCCTAGAAATCAAGCTGTCAAAACGGCGATTCCTCCTTGGCGGAGTTGCCGGAAAGAGATGCCATTTTGGACTTGGTGGGTGGAGGCCACTCGTTGTGGCTGCTTTTTTCTTCTTTGTAGCGCAGTAAAACAACATAGGAGCTATTTCCTTTGTTGTGAGCAAAACTTCTTTTGGTAAACTGTATAACAAAACCCCCATTAAAAAGGCTTGTATTGTGAACATACAGTATCGTGCAAACGATTTGGTCTAAACTAAGGCGGCCATTATAAAAGCGAAGGCGCATGACTTCTCTTTCACGGAAATAATTTGACTTCCAGCACCTCCGCCAAGGAGGAATCGCCGATTTGACGGTGTGATTTCTAGGAAGCCAGAGCTAAGTGAGTGTTGCTATCTATGTAAAGGGTGTTTATCTGGTGATCTCGACGTGTTTCTTTTGGAATGAAGTTGCTGATAGAGCTGCCAAAAGCGGGGCTTTTAATAACTCTAACTTGGTTTCTAATGAGAAACTGGCATTATCTACACATGAAATCTACTGTTTATTGGAAAATTCTACTTACATCAACTCATCTGACTTTAGATCTAACATTTTTATGCACAGTAGATCGATAGTTAGTTTAGTGTACAAGATACGACTCAATTCATGGAAAACTAAATACTTGGACACTAACTGTCTTTGTAGTGATAAATTATCAATTCATCACTTACTATTAGAATGCCCAGTATTGCTCTCTAAATATCGAATGATCAATATGGACTTTTTTCGTATGTATGATAATACCAAGGATATTTTAAATGACGCAGAAATTGACATTACTGTAATTGCAAAAGCAATGCTGTCCTCAACTATTGGAAGACTACTGTAGAGGTTGTCTTTACTTTTTGTTTGTGGCTGAAGCCACAAACCTATAACTCACTTTGTCGGTCGGTCGGTCGGTCTGTCTGTCGTTCCAAAATTGTCGCACTTCAAATCGAGGCTACACTTCAAAATTAATTGAGGCCGCTCTTTAAAATGATGTATTTTAAAAGCGTACAAAATAATAAACATACGTAATACAGACACTACAACAGACACGACGAGTATGCGGTGCTTCTTTCGATGAGTATAAGTAGGATACATAGTTTTAAATGTTTTCCAAAAGATATAAAAAGTTACGAAAGGGTGCAGAGATAACATTCTGGTTTACAGATTAAAATTATTGAAAATCCAGGGGAGATGACTCCTGATTGGAGTGGTAAAAATAGACCGCGCGCCACAAACTATTGCGATTTTGCGCTTGTTTTAATATGTCGTTCTTATGCATGTTATTTTACCT
>CM065694.1:48480170-48487670 GCA_017654935.2 Phymorhynchus buccinoides
CCCCCTTAGAGCTACATGTGTACTTCTTTGTCCTTTGCCGATCTACGATCGCAAAGGAGTATGTTTTCGTTCGAGTCTGTTTCTTTTTTCTTCTTTTTTTTCTCTGTCTGTCCCAAGGATATCTCCCGAACCGCTTGTTTTCAAGTGTTATTTGACAACTAAATTCGCCCTGTCACAAGCTGAAATAGTTCTTGTCTGGTTACCCACTCTGTCTCTGTGCGGGCGCCGTCAGCAGTTAGTACCCACAACAAAGAGTGTTCTTGTTTTGCATAGCATAGCATAGCACAGCACAGCATAGCATAGCATACCATACGATACCATACAACATAATACAGTGCAATACAATGCAATACAATACAATACAATCTGCCTAGATACAATACAATCTGCCTAGATACTACAATACAATCTGCCTAGATACAATACAATATGCCTAGATACAATACAATCTGCCTAGATACAATACAATCTGCCTAGATACTACAATACAATCTGCCTAGATACAATACAACACAATAGATACAAGACAACACAGCACCACACAACACAACACAACACAACACAACACAACACAACACAACACAATTGCACACCTTTCACATTCATAGTTCGTGTTGCAGGCTTGCGTAACTCAATGAAAATGGTGGCAGCAGGGGAAATAATCCAGTTTAGTCGACTTCCTGCAGAGAAAAAGCAAGCTGTCGGTGGCCGGGAAATGGAAACGTCATTTCCATGCAGCTCATGTCTGATGGTTACAGTTGTTAGCCCAGGGACAGGCCTTCATATTAACATGTCAGCAGTTCCCCGCAGGACAGTTTATAGGCCGTGTACACACATAAGCGGATATTCCATGCGGAAACCCGTGCGCAATCCATACATAAGTGAAACAAGGAAGGGACAAGATTTGCGCACGTGTCCGAATTTCCCCTATATGCGTAAACTTTGATCCCTCTTTCTTCCACTTGTTTAGGGTTATCCGTACGGAACGTACGCGTCTAATGTGAACCCGGCCTTAGGCCATGTACACACATAAGCGGATATTCCATTTGGAAACCCGTGCGCAATCCATACATAAGTGAAACAAAGAAGGGAAAAGATTTGCGCACGTGTCAGAATTTTCCCTATATGCGTAAATTTGTATCCTTCTTTCTTTCACTTATTTAGGGTTTTCCGTACGGAACTTACGCGTCTAATGTGAACCCGGCCTTAGTCTCCCTGATTTGAACAGAAGGAAGCGGATGGTCAGATGCTACTGCTATTCTATGTTTAACTCTTTGCTACTACTACTACTACTACTACTACTACTACTACTACTACTACTACTACTACTACTACTACTACTACTACTACTACTACTACTACTACTACTACTACTACTAGAGAGAGAGAGAGAGAGAGAGAGAGAGAGAGAGAGAGAGAGAGAGAGAGAGAGAGAGAGAGAGAGAGAGAGAGAGAGAGAGAGAGAGAGAGAGAGAGAGAGAGAGAGAGAGAGAGAGAGACAGACAGACAGACAGACAGACAGACAGACAGACAGACAGACAGACAGACAGACAGACAGACAGACAGACAGACAGACAGACAGACAGACAGACAGACAGACAGACAGACAGACAGACAGACAGACAGAGAGAGAGAGAGAGAGAGAGAGAGAGAGAGAGAGAGAGAGAGAGAGAGAGAGAGAGAGAGAGAGACACACATCTAGAGAGACAGAGAGAGAGAGAGGGGGGGGAGGGAGTGGCGTAAGAGAGAGAGAGAGAGAGAGAGAGAGAGAGAGAGAGAGAGAGAGAGAGAGAGAGAGAGAGACAGAGACAGAGACAGAGATAGAGAGACGGGGAGAGAGAGAGAGAGCATGTAGGCTGCACTGTAGATTCGACTGAATTCCTATCACCCGGGAGAGAGTTGGGATTGGGTTGTCTGCAAAGTTCAAGCTAATACGGAGAGGAAGCAAACAAACATAGATCAAGGCACAGGAACAGTGTACTTAAAGTAATACAACTTAGTAAAGTGGGGTGACAAAGTTGCAAAGAACAAATTATGCGAAAAGTTTTTTTTGTTTTGTTTTTTGGGGTGGGTGGGGTGGGGTGGGTTCCTTTTTAAAAAACCCGGAAAACAAGAGATGAATGTGAGATAGGATTGCGAAGTAGCTACTTACTGCAACAGTAGAAATAATGGGAAAACGCTGTGCTGAAAGTGTAGAAAAAACAACCCAAAGGAGAAAGAAATGATAATGAAAACAAATTTATAGCATGTTTATTATATTGTTATAGAAATAAAATATGCAGAAACGTTAGAAAAATATTGTGCGTATACACACACCTCATTGAAAGGTTTTACAAATGTCGCGTTCACTTGAATCCGTTATAATATTTATGATCCACAAAGGATATATTGGTGTGGAAGCATTGATCACAGTATGGAGTTCTCTCTAAGTATATAATATTTGATGCAACGAGTATATACTTTTTATACAGGGAGAAAGGTGGCAGAGTGGTTAAGACGTTCGCCTGCCAAATGTAATGCGTGACTGCAGCGTGAGTGACCCGGGTTCCAATCCCGGCCTCAAACTAGGCCTTCCTAGTTTGACAGGAAAATCGAACTGAACGTCGAGTCCTTCGGATGGGGACTTAAAGCTAGTCTGACCGGTGCACTTTACGCACGTAAAAATCCCACGGCAGTTGAAAATCGGTAAGAACATGGAGAAATCCCGCTGCCTGGTATGGCCAAATTGATAGCTAGGTTTCCCAAGTGTGCCGACACCCCCTCCACACCCTGTGCCCCCCCAAAAAAAAAGAAGAAGAAAAAAGGGTAGGCGCTGCACTTGCGGCGACGCGCTCTCCGGGAGAGAGCAGCCCGAATTTCACAGAGAAAAGTCTCTGTGACTGGAATATACCAAATACTGCATATAATTGTATCACGGATGCGGTGGCTTCTTTACACTTAAGCATGTAATGAACCAGTAGTGAAAAAAAAGTTTTACAAGTGCAACGCCGAGCGGCTGCAAAGTCCCCTCGCAGCATCGCCGTGCTACTCGGAAATCGGAATGTGTCGGCTGTACACATACATAAAAACGCATCAAAACAGCACGTAAATACATAAGAACGCATCAGAACAACACGAGCGCACAGAAAAATTCATGACAATTGTGTTATAGACCATTCATCAAGAAATGTTGTGAAAAAAACTGCATTGAAATACATGCAAAACTTCGCGAGATATTAGCGATTATGTGTTTCGGGGTTTGAACCCCGTAACTGGCGCGACCTTGACCTTAATGTAAAACTAAATACATCAGTGGATAGCTTGCATCTTGGCAAACTAGTATGCCAAATTTGATGATGATACACTGAATAGTGTTTGAGAAAAACGGACGGACGGAGGCACGGAGGCACGCCGGACGGATCAGACAAAAACAATAGCTCCCCGAACCTTCGGCTCGCGGACTAAAAATGGCATAGAAAGATGGTGTATAGTAAAAGACAAATGCAGCTGGGTCATCCAGAGCTAGACTGGAGAGTTTGAAACTAAGGGTTAGAACACGCAACAAAAAGATTAATGAACAGAGATGGTTCCAGAAGAGGAAAGTACCAACTTTCGGATACAAAATGGTATAGTAAGTACACAGAACAAAGCAAACGATATTAACCCTTTCACCGCCAAAGTCGCATTTTAACACCACAGTGAGTTAACACCTATGTCACTAAAAGGCATCACATTGGGGTCTATTATCCAAAGACCCTACTGTCTTAGTTTTGGGAAGTAAGGATAGAACTTGTTTTAGATATGTGACAGAAGAATCCCCAATACTGCAGGTGGATTGTGTTCTCTACCCAGGTAAAGTTAATGGGACATTTTGGCTGAAATATGGCTGGCGGTGAAAGGGTTAACAATGTGTTGCACAACACGAAGAGCGTACAAATGCGGTCAGCCCCCCCCCCCCCCCCCGCCCCCCTCGTGGGGATACCGGGGTGGGGGGGTGGGGTCTTTTCTACAAATAGTTCCCCCACCTTCTGGAAGTTCTGTGCTTGTAACTTCCTCTAATTCTGTCATTCTCTTTGACTCTGCCTTTTCCCCTTTGCTTACTGTCATCTGCTATGTTTCGATCTCACTGGTCCATTCTCCTGCCTTTTTTTTACCCTATAAATTCTTACAAAAAGATTTCTTCAGCCGAAGTCGGGCATGCTGGGCCTAACTATTTCTTAGTTAGGCACATAACGGCAGCATGACGCATCTACGCTCATATGACAGAAAACTGTCTGAGCGAAAGAAGAAGAAGAAGAACAAGTGCGCTAGTCAGGACAGGTAACCAGGACCTACACCTACAGAAGACAATTTTATAATGAAATCATGTTAAGACATAATACATTGTTTTAATTCAATGCGTGTACTATTTCTTGGTGATTTTC
The DNA here is from genome assembly GCA_017654935.2 of Phymorhynchus buccinoides. NCBI lineage: Eukaryota > Metazoa > Mollusca > Gastropoda > Neogastropoda > Raphitomidae > Phymorhynchus > Phymorhynchus buccinoides. The sequence continues at coordinate 48,484,574 of CM065694.1, forward strand.
AGGTAACCAGGACCTACACCTACAGAAGATAATTTTACAACGAAATCATGTTAAAGACATAATACATTGTTTTAATTCAATGCGTGTAATATATCTTGGTGGTTTGCAGATCCTGAGACGAGATCAACCGGTACAGGGTTCGTCTGCAGGCCAATGGATTTGTGAGATGAATCGGGAACAACACCACCGTTTTATTTGCCCTCCTTCGATCGGCCCCTCTGCTTCCTTTGCACGGATCAACTTCAGTTGTCTAGTGTGATGCTTTTGCCAGTAACCATTGTGTCACTTTGTCCTTAGTTTGATTGATGAAAAAAGGACACAATCTAAAACAGAACTTTGTTTGGTGTTGAATTGTTTACATCTTTAAACGTGTTTAGAGTAATACCATGGAAATATGGATTCACGCAGAATTAACGGTGAAACAGACCGGTACCCTTGCGCATCAAATTTGAATAGAAGCATCGGATAAATAGGTTACTGAATTTACCTTTCCTGTTCAAGTTGGATTCGATATTAAGAGACACCTCATTGTTTTTTCTTAGCGTTTCTGGCACGATTGACTCATAAGCTGTGCAATCGATTGATTCTGAAAGAGAAACTAAAACTGCTGAAATGTAGGAAATGAAGAAGTAAGCATGACTATTGTCTACAAAGTGGGAATAATAGAGAGGACTACGAAGGATGACTGTTTTAAAAGGATGACGGAATGGCGACACTCGAAACAAAACATCTGTGTTGATACCATTTCAGAATCAGTGAACATTATCAAATAATTGTCGTCATCCCAACCAGAAGCCTTTTCAGCAAAGTCTGACATTCATAGGGGTATTTATGTTAAAGAGTGCTTTCAAAGTTTTCGTTTGCTGTTTTTAATTCATGAATACATCCAAGAAATATGGTGCCAAGTTTGTGAGGAATAGCCGGAAGCGTATAAGTAATTCACATGGATTTTCTGCGAGAAAAGCTTCTACGACGTAAACAAAAAAAGTGACAACCAACTTTTGCTACAGTGGTTACTCTCGTCTCCAAGTGCATGTAAATCTGCCTTTGGTTAACGTGAAATAAAGGCTGGGCAGCGGTACATGTGAAATCAATAGTCGATGCAGCGGCTGGGAGTTTTCGACGTTTTTCCCGTGCTGAAGGGGCTGAAGGGTGACAGAGTGCACAGTCGATTGAATCGAGATTGATGAAGAAAGTGTGGGCTGCAAGGTCCGTTGGCTGGCTGTCTCGTCAGCCTTAGTCTGCGGAATCTCAAAAGGAACCTCCAACTCCTTTTATCCTCCTGAACAACAACAACAAAAATCGATGGAATGATACTTTTGTGTCAAAACCAGCCGAGCGAAAGCAGCTGTCCTGCCAGAGCCAAAAAGTAAAAACATTAAAACAAAAGGCAGGGCTTCTGATCTTCCCCTCTAAAAGGGTACGCGCACCCCCTGTTTAGAATTTTAACAGTTTCAACCCCCCCCCCCCCCCCCCCCCCCCCAGTTGCACATTTTAAGGGGTAAAGGCGAAAACATGAGAGAAGCTCCATCCCCTGCTCCATCCCTGCCCCCCCCCCCACCCCACCCCATGCGCAATGAAATTTCAACGATTTGGGCTTTCTGCGTGATCCAGTAGAATTTTAGGTCTAGTCGTGTAGGATTTTGGCAGAAAGGCCTAGCAGACCATTGAAATACGAAGAACGTCATTAACTTACTGATAAAAATAACGGCTGCGTTCACGCACGCGTCATCATTTTAATGCGTCATCTCACCCCCTAAATGAGATTTTTTGAAGGGTAAATCTCAAAGCACAGTTTCGGATTCTAGGGGGTAATTTTGAGAGCTCCAGTACGTAAATACGCACAATCTGTACGTACGTTTTCAGAAGCCCCGAAAAGGAGACAAATTAAGCTAAATTGTGTGAAACGAGCGGAAACCAATCTTCCTGCCAGGACAGGGGCAAGGAAGGAGAGGCTGTAGTGAAGTGAGTTTCAGAAAGGAAAGCGAAGAAGAAAAAAAAGCAAAACAGAAAACCTTTTTTGCACTATTCTCTTATCCCTGCCCATTAAATAATCACCCCCACCCCCCAAAGAACAACAAAAACACATTGATTGTTAATTGTTTAATGCTCTGGCATAGAAAACGTTCACTTCAAATGTCTTTTTTTCTTTTTCTTTTTAAAGATGCCCAAACTGTAAAAAAAAGAAGAAACGTTTTCTTCTAAATCGCCTCTGTTGTGAGAAAACAATAAAAACAACAACAAAAACAAAATCAACAGCAACACACTGACTAGTTAATTAAGCGTATTGAACTTTAAGGTAACTCGCTATAGAAATGTCATCAATAAATCAATAAATACATAATTATGGTAATGGTTTACTCTGGCGAAGAAATAAACTTCACTTTCAAAACGTGCGGGGTTCTTAATTAAGTCGTCAAAACTCTAACAAGAGATTGGAAAAAACAAAAAACAACAACAAACCAAACAATTGAATCGTCCCCCCCCCCCCCACTGGTTTAGTCTGGCGAAGAAACTGTTCGTTTCACAACGCGAGGGGTTCTTAATCAAGACGTCAAACACGAAAAACACACAAAAAACCATTCGAATCGTCCCCCCTCCCCCTACTGGTTTAAGAAACTGTTCACTTCAAAACGTGCGGGTTCTTAACAAAGACGTCAAAACTCATCGTTGAAACAACAGATTGAAAACAACAACAAAACAAACAAACAAGGCATTCGGAAGAAAAACAAATTCGCTGTGGTGGACCCCAATCTGTGTTTCTGTCCACGATGGAGGGATACCTGAAGGTGAACGCAGAGTTCTGCTGCAGCTACACGCTCACCGTGGACGCCACCCGCTGGTCCAACCTCACCCCCTCCCTCCTCACCCAGGCTCAGCAGTCCCCGCACTCCGCCTGGCTCCACTGCGGCAACGACGATGGAGTAGGAGTAGGAGCAGGAGGAGGAAGCCTCTTCAAAAACGTGGTCGCTTCCGTGACTTCCACCACGATCACCACCAACTCCAGCTTGGAAAGAACTCTTGAGGGAGGAGAGTCGGGCAGCAACGACGACGATCTCGGGGTGACGTTCTTCTACAACCACAACCACCACATCCT
>CM065694.1:48500170-48505170 GCA_017654935.2 Phymorhynchus buccinoides
GTGTCCTAGTAAGATTAATTTCTTATTGTATACTATGCTTTGAAAAAGACATTAAAATAAGACATGAACCCAAAATATAATTTCTAAATTATGATTTTGTTTTTGTCTCTATTAGGTCTACGTCGACAATTGTGACCCCTTTTATTTAGTGGATTAATGTAATTCTTATTGTCGATGCTTTGAAAAGCAAGATATACATATTTTTTTTGGTTCGTGATGTTTGTGCACGTTTAACCTCTCAACTCTTAGCCCTTTCAAGGCATCACTGCCTTAGGCAAACTTAAAGTAAAGATGTGCCACCCCCCCTACATTTCTCGGTTAATTGAAATTTTATGTTTTTGCCTTTCTTACCAAACATAAAGCTGTATTTTAGGAACCTTTTTAGCTAAAACCCTTTTTGGAATACTAACCCTATCCCTAACCCTAGCCCTAAACCTAACCCTACCCCCCACTACGTACTGCAGTACACCGCGATGTGTCACAGTTGTGGTTCGTTGCGTTTTTCCTTCTTATAGGGTTGGGGGTAGGGTTAGGTTTAGGGCTAGGGTTAGGGTTAGGGTTTGTATTCCAAAAAGGTTATTAGCTAAAAATGTTCATAAAATACAGCTTTATGAATGGTAAGAAAGGCAAAAACATAAAAATAGAATTAACCGAGAAATGTAGGGGGGGGGGGGGGTGGCACATCTTTACCTTTGCAAAAATATAACAAGGTAATATGAAGTGCAACCACACTGTCAATGATTCAGAGTTGACATTACTGGTTGATCCAAGTTTATTTTTCGCTTTGAAATTGTGGTTACTTGCATTAAAATCGGAATCATTAGTCTCCTTGTTGCTACCACTGTTAATGAAAAGACATTGGAGTAATTTCTGAGGCTCGTCTAGGGCTGGATTTGTTTGGTGACATGTTCAACATTAACAAGTGCATCGCCGGGCGGCTGCAAAGTCCCCTCGCAGCATCGCCGAGCTACTCCGAAATCGGAATGTGTCGGCTGTACACACAGCGGGGAGACCATTGAGAACTGAAAACAGGACGCACGCACGGAGGGATGGCCGGCCGGAAAGAAGTGGGACATAGCGGGCCTGTGACACAAAGGGCCTAGGGCACAGCGGGTAATGTAAAACTAAATACATCAGTGGATAGCTTGCATCTTGGCAAACTAGTATGCCAAATTTGATGATGATAGACTGAATAGTTTTTGAGAAAAACGGACGACATAGCGGGCCTGTGACACAAAGGGCCTAGGGCACAGCGGGTAATGTAAAACCAAATACATCAGTGGATAGCCTGCATCTTGGCAAACCAGTATACCAAATTTGATGATGATAGACTGAATAGTTTTTGAGAAAAACGGACGAATAGCCGGACGGACGGACGGACGGACGGACGGACCAGACAAAAACAATAGTTCCCCGAACCTTCGGCTCGGGGACTAAAAATTGAGATAGAAGTGTGAAACATAAGTGAAACGAAAGCTGGAAGAGTGATGAAGAGAAGTAACTAAAAAAACGTGGTTTGGATTGAATAAAACATGGATGTAGAAACGTTTTAGACTCAGAAATCGCTGTTCCGAGAATACTCGGAACTAGGCCCTGACTGGCGTTCTCTTGTTCCGAGTATGCTTGGAATTCGTCCGGAATGAGTTAAACTAAAATTTGCCATGGAGAAAACTGATGGTGCCAGTCTCCACGATGTGACGTGTGTGCTACCCAGAGACGCGTGCTGTTCGATGCCAGAGTGTGAATGCATTATCACCTGGCTGCTGGCAATAAATCTTCATTTTCGTGGACCCTTGCCTGTCTTTCTCGCACACAAAAAACATTTATGAGCATACGCAGGGCTCCCAGGGACCCCCATTTGTGGGTCTATGAAGTACTAACATTCTAAAGGACCCTCTAAAAGAATGTGCAGAGGGTCCCAGGGATGCACTAGAACAAATATTTTTAGCATTTACAATGACACCTCTACCCCTCCTCTAGGACCCTCTATACTGTAAGTGAAGGAGTCCCTGGGACCCCTTGCTTTGCGGGACGATTGGGAGCCCTGATATTACGCACTCCTTTCTGCAAAGTCTACAGTCAGAACGAATGAATGAACATTATGTTTTATGATGGAAAATAATAATAATATGCATATTATGCGCATCATATGTAGGCTTCTTTCTATCTTTCTATCAACAAATTGAAAAAAATTAAAATAAAAAGTTAACAAAATAACTAGCGAGAGAGAGAGAGTCTTCGGATGAGACGATAAACCGAGGTCCTGTGTGCCCATGCACTTAGCACACGTTAATCCCAGTGGCAACGACAAGCTGTCATTTGGTCAACATTTATCCACTCCCTCCCACCCTACCCCCTTTCCTTCCTCATCAGTCACACAAAAATTGCATGCCAAAAAAACAATTGGGTGGCGCGCCTCTGGCTGCGACGCTCTCTCCAGGTGTGGGAGCAACCAAAATTTCACAGAGACGCCTCTGTGACTATGAGGTACCTAATACCTAATAATAGGGGAGATAGAGAGGGTAGTCTTTTTTTAATTTATCCAAATACTGACATTCTCAAAATACGAATTTTAGTCCCTTCAATGTTGACTTAGTAGATCTACACTGTAGCCTATAATTATGTCTTTCAGCGGGCTTGTCATCAGTTCTTGTCAGTTAAAGCTGGAGACAGACTATGCGACTGCCTCATATGACTCGATCAGGTCGTGACGTTGACCCAATTTTGTTTCCCGCACAGAGGAGGTCACAAGCCATCTGACTCGATCAGACTCGATCAGTAAAATTTAGAACCCGCCCTATTCGGCCCTGTCGCCTGACTTGGCCCGACTGAGTCAGACTGATCGAGCAGCATGGTATGCAAATGAGGTGAAACGTCACGACCTGATCGAGTCACATGAGGCAGTCACATAGTCTGTCGCCGGCTTAATGCAGCCCGTTGTGCAGCCTGCAGACCACCAAAAAGAAACTAATTCTGAAAAGTCAGAAGATTCATTTCCGATGGGCCTCATTTAAAGATCCACCCGATCACGTGTCAAAATCACGGGTTTCACGTGCTTTCCCTCTTATAACTGGAAATAAATCTTGTTTTGACCAAGTCTGACTCCCATATAAATGGCCCCGAATTGAATCCGACAACTTTATCCAAAAAAAAAAAGTAACTTAATGTAACGAAATGTCCCATATGGCTTCGGCCGGGAGGACGTAAAACAAACTTTCGATCGAATCCGACACATCAGTTTAAAGAGCAGCCTCAATTTGAATATGGGGAAATTTGTTTGTTGGTCACAGCAACCCAGAAAAAAACCCAAGGGACTTAATCGTGATGCGTCACTGGGTCTTTAAGCCCTTACAATAAGGTACTGGCTGTACTCTACCGCTGTGTGGTCATGGCAAAACGGGCGAGGATGCGCGTCAGGCTTTTGTCCAGGGAACTGGGAAGCAGAACACTTTAACCCTTTCACCGCCAGCCATATTTCAGCCCAAAATGTCCATTAAATTTACCTGGGTAGAGAACAAAATCCATCTGCAGTATTGGGGATTCTTCTGTGACGTATAAAAAATAAGGTCTATCCTTACTTTCCAAAACAAAGACAATAGGGTCTTTGAATAACAGACTCCAATTTGACGCCTTTTAGTGACATAGGTGTTAAGCCACTGTGGTGCTAAAATGCGAGTTTGGCGGTGAAAGGGTTAAAAAGATATTAGCTTGTTTAGTAATGAGTTTGGTTATCGTGACTTGTGTTCGGTTTTGTTTTTGTTGTTGTGATTACATCTTTCTTTTTTTTTTTTAACTTTTTGTGAAAATATTAGCCGGCAAAAGGACAAAAACAAACACTGCATGACAGGATCTATATAGGTATCTGATTGAAACCTTTCGCACCACCGGATGTTGTCGTTAGGTTTCCGTGAACAACAAAAAGAGTCACGTTTGATGATGTGTGAAGACCCTGTCGTGTTTGTCTTCATTACTTACGCATACATCTAACCTAACGTTGACGTCATATCTGTTGACGATCCCTAGTTAAGCTGGGTGGGGCCTAATCACTGGGGGTCTTCTTGCTGGTACCATTGTTGATCCCCCCGTGGGGATACCGGGGGGTCTTTCGTACAAATAGTTCCCCCTACCTTCTGTGCTTGTAGCTTCCTCTAATCCGTCACTCTCTTTCACTCTGCCCTTTTCCTTTTTGCTTACTGCCATCTGCTGTCATTTATATCTTACTGGTCCATTCTCCTGCCTTTCTCTCTCAATAAATTCGGACATGCTGGGCCTAACTATTTTCTTAGTTAGGCGCATAACGGCAGCATGACGCATCTACGCTCATGTGACGGGAAACTGTCTGAGCGAACAAAGAAGAAGAAGTACCATTGTTGGTGATGATACCGTGATTACCGTCAGGCATACATGTCGAAATTGTCATCTGCTCGAAGAATTATGGAGTATTAGTCTGCGAATGTTCGGATAGACCTTATTCTATATGTCACAGAATAATCCCCAATGCTGCAGATGGATTTTGATCTCTATCTAGGCACATGTAATGGAGATTTTTGGATGAAAAATGGTGGCGGTGAAAAGGCTAACTATTGCAACGGAATGTTTCTTGTTATGTTACGCTTTAGTCTTCCTTTATTTTCAGCTGATCGTTTTTCATCATATGTAATGTATGTAGTACAATTTTAGTATTTGTTTTTCATTTTTCATGCATCCAATTGCATATTAGTTGCATATTTAATGTCTGCCAACTCTGTCCGCTGTAATATTTCTTCGAACTTAGCACACCATAACTTCTGCTTGCTGCTGCTTCAGTTATTTTGCATTGTGTGATCTTTTGTTTTTGGACAATAAAAACGCTTAAATCAGTCTTTAAGATATGATAGGATCAAAGACGATTCACAGTGGCTACGGGTATGGCGTTGCTGCAACACTCAGACCATGTTCAGGGATAGTAACTCTCCCTAGTCGAATTTTTCGTCAACAAAATGCATTTTCTTATTTTGTAT
>CM065694.1:48527670-48532670 GCA_017654935.2 Phymorhynchus buccinoides
AGAGAGAGAGAGAGAGAGAGAGAGAGAGAGAGAGAGAGAGAGAGAGAGAGAGAGAGAGAGAGAGAGAGAGAGAGAGAGAGACAAACAGAGAGAGAGAGAGAGAGAGAGGGAGAGAGAGAGACAGACAGACAGACAGACAGACAGACAGACAGACAGACAGACAGACAGACAGACAGACAGACAGACAGACAGACAGAGACTCACAGACAGACATCCAGCCAGAGAGCCAGAGACAGTGGCTGTTGATACATTTGGAATTGAGGAGATAGAAAGCAAACAGACGGAGATGGAGACTAGTGATACAGACAAATGAAGACACACAGGAAGCCGCAGGGCCAGATTCCAAGGTTCAACTCTGGGGTTAACCCATTAGAGACACGTGGACGTCACGTTTTGTTCTCTTCCATTGTTTTGTTTCCAGATTGTTTCGTCCCTTTCAGCTTCGTTCTTGCACGTTTTAACGGTGGGTTTTTTTTTAAAATATAAGAAAAATCATGATAAGAATGCTGATTTATTACAAAAAGCATGATACAAATGCTGATTTATTAACAACAACAAGGTCATATGCCAAGGTCAAGGTCACGACGGCGATCATGTATGCGCGGATGCCTTCCTCTCGTGGTGACACACCACCACACAAAATTTGAAGCGATTCTGTCAAGCGGTTCGGGAGATATCCTTGGGACAGACAGAAAAGCAAACAAACAAACAAACAAACAAAAAACATACACGAACGAAAACATACTCCTTTGCGATCGTAGATCGGCAAAGGACAACAACCAGCCAATAACCAAGCAACAAAACATGTACTTTGTGCAATCACTGTTAGCTCATATGAGTTGCAAAAAACTGTTGATTATTGTGCCCCTTTTGCTATATTTGCTGTTTTCTTGTTTGTCTATGTTGACAAAGGCGCATTCGTCGAAATATCCGGTAGTTTTGTTTTGTTGATTGTGAATAAAATAACGTCCCTTTACACTTGTGTAGTTGTTTCTTTGTCATATGAGTTGCATCTAAATAACCCCGATCCTCCCAAACTGTCCAATACTATTTTGTCCATAAAAATACGAGTTTCCATCGACTGAGTCTTGGCAGAACATTTTGCTCAGTCCTCAAAAATGCATCCGTGTTTGTTTTCTTAAATCCAAATTCAAAATTCCCTAAATCTAAAAATTAAGTCCTTTCTAAGTAAAGGGGAAAAAACCCACCCGTTTTGTGTTTGCATAGATTAATTTGCATTAAATAACTACCAGTTTGATTAATATTGTTATTTGTTATTTGTTTTTTATTTGTTGATTGATTGTATTAATTAATTTATTAATTTATTCATTAATTTTGTTGGATTTATTTATTTATTTATTTATTTCATGCTTGGGGCCATATCACAATTTCTGCATGTCTGCTTACGGCCGAAATATTGGGCGAGGGCATTCGTTAAACGAATTAAAATGCCCCTATCGAATTGAGCTTTCTCATTACAGCAACACAAAACATTTGTGTTGTCTCTGGTTGTTGTTTTTGTTCTTTCTAACCGCTGTCAATGCACTGTCATTTTGTTTGTATTGTTCGTATGTCTGAAAATAAAACAACAAACATTTTTGACCACCAGCTGCCGTGCCCTAGTGGTATTGTGTGCTTGGGAGGTGTTGAGTTCGAATCCCATCGGAGACGAGGGTTTCTTTGTCTTTTCGGTCCTGGACCGACTCTTTACCCAGCGGGAGTGTGCTATGGGGCTGAATGGGAAGACAAAAACCACATTATGAACCGCATTGGAAACTAGAACCACATTATGAACCACATTAGAAACTAGAACCACATTATGAACCACATTAGAAACTAGAACCACATTATGAACCACATTGGAAACTAGAACCACATTATGAACCACATTAGAAACTCGAACCACATTAGAAACTAGAACCACATTATGAACCACATTGGAAACTAGAACCACATTATGAACCACATTAGAAACTAGAACCACATTATGAACCACATTAGAAACTAGAACCACATTATGAACCACATTAGAAACTAGAACCACATTATGAACCACATTAGAAACTAGAACCACATTATGAACCACATTATAAACTAAAACCACATTATGAACCACATTAGAAACTACAACCTCATTAGAAACTAGAACCACATTAGAAACTAGAACCACATTATGAACCACATTATAAACTAGAACCTCATTAGAAACTAGAACCACATTATGAACCACATTAGAAACTAGAACCACATTATGAACCACATTAGAAACTAGAACCACATTGTGAACCACATTAGAAACTAGAACCACATTATGAACCACATTAGAAACTAGAACCACATTATGAACCACATTAGAAACTAGAACCACATTATGAACCACATTAGAAACTAAAACCACATTATGAACCACATTAGAAACTAAAACCACATTATGAACCACATTAGAAACTAGAACCACATTGAAAACTAAAACCACATTATGAACCACACTAAAAACTAGAACCACATTATGAACCACATTAGAAACTAGAACCACATTATGAACCACATTAGAAACTAGAACCACATTAGAAACTAGAACCACATTATGAACCACATTAGAAACTAGAACCACATTGTGAACCACATTAGAAACTAGAACCACATTATGAACCACATTAAAAACTAGAACCACATTATGAAGAGAACATTGTTGACGTTGGATCAGGACAACAAACACTGACCTTGATAGGGGAGGGGGAGAATTGATCCTCTGGTGGTGAGGGAAGATAATTCAAGCATTCGAGCTTAGCTCTTTTTCCAGACTGAGAAGTCCAGTAAGGCTTTACTGCAGTTGAGGTGTTTTGCTGATTTGATAACATAGTCGAGCTTCATGAAGGAATGCTCCGAGTCTGAGAGTGTTGCTCTACGTTCCTGAGCAAACGCTGCAGGTGTCTGTAGTTCTCGGGCCCGGTTAACAACGCCAGGATATCATTATAATATAAAAAAACAACCCACCACGTGGAACACAGCACTGTCATGTAGTCTCAGACCAAAATGGATCTCCATAGCATGATCTTCATCTCCTGAGGCTTTACATGCCCCTGCTTTCTTGGTGACTTTATAGTTTGGTTCGCCAGTCCAGTCTTTAGTCTTGGTGCGTCAGGGTCAAGTCGTTTGATTAGGAGCATACTACTAGGGGCAGACGGGGTAAAAAGCGCATGGGCGGGTAAGAAGCCCACCCCAATTATCTCATGAAATGAAGCAAATTTCAGCCTCATTTTGCCCATGAGACGAGCGTTAATGTCCAGCATTCGTCTGATGGGCAAATTTGACTGAAATTTTCTTTATTTCATGAGATAATTGGGGTGGGCTTCTTACCCGCCCATGCGCTTTTTACCCCATCTTCCCCTACTACTACTACTACTACTACTACTACTACTACTACTACTACTACTACTACTACTACTACTACTACTACTACTACTACTACTACTACTACTACTACTACTACTACTACTACTACTACTACTACTACTACTACTACTACTACTACTACTAAATGGAATGGCTTCTCTTAATATGTGTCAATGTTCCCTTTGATTTCTTTATTCATTTATTTACTGATTTACTTACGTATTTGTTCGTATATTTCTTCTTTTTAAACCTAGGGCAATTGAATAACATAATAATTATCTTGATATCTGGATGTCTCGGTATTTATGAATGTTTGAGGACTGATTTTTGTTTTCTAAATAATAAGATTTGAAATATTTTCGTTTGATTTCCCATTCTCCGATTAGAGATGCATACTTGTAGAGGCACTGCTTAATTACGCGTTTTACGCTCTAATTATTGTCTTAATTAAATAATTTAAGTTCGATGAATAACAACCATTCCTCCACCACGGGGGTTTCAATCTAAATACCAACGACGCATGCGCAGCAGCGCTGTGAGAGATGCAGACATTCGTTTCTGCAGAGTGTGATGGAATCGTCCATTTGTGTGTGACACTGATCCTCCCCCCCCCCCCTACCCCCCCCTTTACACCGATAATGGGTCTCCCCCCCCCCCCCCCCCCCACGTTTCCCAGGCCCAAGTCATCGACTTTAGGGATTTCTCTTTAGTTGAACAGAGGAACCCCCCCTCCCCCTCCTCCCCCCCTCCTCCCCCCCCTTCCCCCCCCTCCCCCTCCCCCCCCCCCCCCTCCCCCCCTCCCCCCTCCCACCTCCCCCCCCCCCCCAGTCAGCTTCGCTACTAATGAGATGCATTAACACGCAAAAACGGGTTCTTTTTTCGTCTCAGCGTGTCTGTCCCTCTGTCTCTTTGTCCGGTGGGGGAGGGGGGGGGGGGGGGTGTAATTTGGTCTCTGTTTTCTCTTTCTATTTTTTTTTTTATCTCTCCCACCCTGTCTCTCAGTCAGTCTTGTCTGTCTGTTTCTCTGTCTCTCTCTCTCTGTGTCTGTCTCTCTTTCTCTTTATAATTATTCTGGTTAATCATCTTCCCAATTAGAGACAGTCTTGTTATTTGTTTCCCCCAAAAAAAACCCTTTAGTTTTGATGCCTTCATCATGTATGCCCATATTTGTTTGCCTTTTTGTTTTGCTCTAATGCTCTCTCTCTCTCTCTCTCTCTCTCTCTCTCTCTCTCTCTCTCTCTCTCTCTCTCTCTCTCTCTCTCTTCTGTGCCCCCCCCCCCCTCCCACGTGTTAGTTGTTTGTTTATATTATTTTTCTGTAATTTGTTTCACTTTGATGTTTTGTATCATCATGCATGTTCATATTATTATTATTATTATCTGTTTGCCTTATCGTTTTGTATTAGATGACAGATTGTAAGAATAGGCCTGGTCTAAAATCTCAATCCTTGCGTAATAAAGTTGTCAAGTGTCAAGTGTCAAGTCTCTCTCTCTCTCTCTCTCTCTCTCTCTCTCTCTCTCTCTCTCTCTCTCTCTCTCTCTCTCTCTCTCTCTCTCTCTCAGTTATGTTAATGAGTGTTACTACAAATATGAACTTATGCCAAG
>CM065694.1:48537670-48542670 GCA_017654935.2 Phymorhynchus buccinoides
TTATGACAGAGACATATTTTAGGTATTAGGAAGGGATGTAATATGGTAGAACTTTCTCCTGTCAGTTCAATCAATCAAGCAGTGTAGAGTGGCATAGTGGTAGCGCGTTCGCTTCGTGTCAAGTAAACCCGAGTTCGAAGCTGGGTACAGGGGATTTTTCCTGTCTTTTTGCACTAGGACTTACAACCTGGACGTGGAGTCTTTCGGATGAGACGATAAACCGAGGTCCTATGTGCCCATGCACTTAGCACACGTTAAACCCAGTGGCAACAAAAAAGTTGTCATTTGGTCAAAATTTACCCTCCCCCCCCCCTTTTTCCTTCCTCATCAGTCACACAAAAATTGCATGCATTAAAAACGGTTGGGTGGCGCGCCTCTGGTTGCGACGCTCTCTCCAGGTGGGAGCAACCCGAATTTCACAGAGACGCCTCTATGACTATAAAATACCTAATACTAATACTAATAATACTAATCAATCAATGAATTAATAACTTTAATGAAATGTGCTTTGTAATTTCCTCAGGGATCATTCAAGTTTTTGATTGATTGATTGATTGATTGATTGATTGAACTGACAGGAGAAAGCATTGACTGTACAGCGTGTGTGCATTTGGTGGGTGTGAATGTACTGGAAACTGATCTTTGATTCTTTATAATAATTTATGTTCAAAGAACTATCCATGTACATAATATTAATACCCCCCACCCCCACCCCATTGTCTCTCTCGTTCAAAGTTATACTACATTCGTTGGTTAATGTATACACCAGTAGCAAATGAAAACATTTGGTGGGTGTGAATGTACTGGAAACTTATTTTTGATTCTTTATAATAATTATGTTCAAAGAACTATCCATGTACATAATATTAATACCCCCCACCCCCACCCCATTGTCTCTCTCGTTCAAAGTTATATATTATTCGTTGGTTAATGTATAACCAGTAGCAAATGTTAAAAATATTTGGTAGGGTGTTGAATGTAGAAAAAGCCTATCTTTGATTCTTTATAAAAATTAGAGTTCTTAAAGAACTATCCATGTCACATAATATTAACAACCCCCCACCCCCACCGAAGCTTGTCTCTCGCAGGATCAAAGTTATACTACATTCGACTTGGTTAATGTATACACCAGTAAAATAAGGGGTGGCCAGTTGGTGGGTGTGATATGTACTGCAAACTTGATCTAAAAATATCTTTACATCAATTATGTTCAAAGACGCACTGCGTTCTACATGCTGTAATGCCTCCTCAAAACACACGAAGCGAGGGCTGGGGATCTACCTGAAGGTAGAGTAAGTTATCTGTTTGAATTGCAAATTAGGCAAGATCACTTAATTACATGTTAATGAAATTACTCAATAGACGGTATTTCGGAAGACAGTTCCTATTGTTAGATAAATATCAACATATTAATGTGCCCACATGCAGATGTAATAATTAATAAAAAAAGGACTCGCGGGTGAAGGGCCAGATGACACGTCCACTGCAAAAAATTCGTAGAACTGTACGGTACGATTCGATCACGTGATCTCGAAACTGTGCGTATCAATATTGTTCTTGGAGACCACGTGATCGAATCGTATCGTACAGACGTGCTGCGTTCTAGTGCTGTGTGTCTGGCTGGCACCTGTACCGAGGGCTGGGGATTTATTGATTATTACCTGCTGGACCGATTTAAGATCACTTTCACACGCCAGCCATATTTCAGCCAATTATTTCCGAACAATTACCTGGGTAGAAAACAAAAACAATCTGCAGTATTGTGGGGATTCTTCTGTAACAGATATAAAATAAGGTCTACCCTTACTTCCCAAAACTAAGACAATAGGGTCTTTGGATAATACGATTCGATGCCTTTTAGTGACATAGGTGTTAAATCTCTGTGGCTAAAATGCGACTTTGGCGGTGACCACGGGTTAAAGTGAGAAAGACACAATTCTGGCACGACGCAAACAATGTCCTTCCCAGCCAAACGGAAAACCTGTTAATTTTATGGAAAGGTTCACAATTGTGACCCTTTCACCGAAAGGGACACTAAGTGTCAAACTGACTATTCTGAGAACATTACACATTTGAACGCTCCCGACAATTCTCTTTCAAGTTTGAAGTTTCAAGTTTTTTATTTCAACTTCCAGCCCAGATATAAAATCAAAGCCATAAACACAAACACTCACAACAAATTTGTCCCCATAAACATTCAATGAAACAAACGTGCAGAACACAAGGCAATTGATATGATATTAACATATATACAAAAAAGAAATTACCAGTGCTAACAACAAATGCATCACCACTAGAAAAGATGTAAAATAAAATTAAAAAACCTTGCCAGCTTTCTCAATACTCTTGGGTTTGCATTACTCAGTAACGATTTAAACTTGTGGACATTTGGGTGGTGATTATAATACTTTGAAAACAAATCTTTTTTTTTTTTTTACTGGTCCGTATGGGCATTGCAATACGTAATGGAATTCGTCGCCAATTTCGTCTCTATTACAAAATAAAAATGATGCAAGAACCAGTTTTGTATCTTTCTCCGTTCCAGAGTTATGAGCATTTGAAGTTAGTAGGGTGAGCGTCCGCCATTCGGAGAAAACACAGTCTAAATTCTAGCCTAGGTGAAGAAAATGCATTGACCTACTCATTTTAAAACACTTATAAGACCATTTAGAGACCGCATTAAAGATTGTTTTTTATAAATATGAAAGATACGATGTTAGAGAACACGAACATACCCATAACTCAAAATTGACCCAAAAATGAGATTTTTGAATTTTGCAAGCTTGGTGTGAGAAACTATCCCAGCGACTTAATGTCCCTTTCGTGGTGCTGGGTCACAATTAGTCTTCCCATTTCGCTTGATGTATTGACTATCATATATAATAATAAATGTTTTAGGAAGTATTCAACCTTTTGTACACTTAGAATAAATTATATAGCGCTGAGAGCGAGCACTCAAGACTGTGTACCTGTTGGGTTTAAAGGGGCACCATGACGGATGAGTTTTTGTAAGAAACACGTCGAGATCACCAGGAAAATACCCTTTACAGAGATTGCAACACTCGCTTTGCTCTGGTATCCTAGAAATCAAACCGTCATCAAATCGGCGATTCCTCCTTGGCGGAGGTGCTGGAAGTCAAATTATTTCGCCCAAAGAGAAGGCGTGTCCCGTCTCTGTTCTAATGGCCGCCCGCGTTTAGACCAAAATCGTTTGCACGAAATGTCCACAATACGAGCCTTTTTATTATTTTTATTTGTTTATACACTTGATCTAAAGGCGCTTCGCTCACGACAAAGGAAATAGCTCCAATTTTCTTTTACTGCAGTACAAAAAAACAAAAACAACGCTTCAACCACAATGAGTGGCCTCCACCCACCCCATCCAAAATAGCTTCTCTCTCCGGCATCTCCGCCAAGGAGGAATCGCCGTTTTGACGGTTTAATTTCTAGGAAACCAGAGCAAAGTGAGTGTTCCGATCCTTGAAGAGGCTGTCTTTCTGGTGATCTCGACCTGTTTCTTGCAAATTCATCCGTCAGGGTCCACCTTTAAATTCATAGCAGAGCCGTTTGACAGCTCAAGCAAAGCTTTTAAGCTCATTCAACATGAATCAGTTGTCG
The DNA here is from genome assembly GCA_017654935.2 of Phymorhynchus buccinoides. Classification (NCBI taxonomy): domain Eukaryota; kingdom Metazoa; phylum Mollusca; class Gastropoda; order Neogastropoda; family Raphitomidae; genus Phymorhynchus; species Phymorhynchus buccinoides. The sequence goes on from CM065694.1 coordinate 48,541,289, forward strand.
CGACGTTCGCTTAAAACCATACTATTGATCTTGTAGGATCGATCATTGATGTATATGTGTGCGAGTGGGTCGGAGTAACAGGTGTTTGGGTTATTTTTACTCTTGTATGAATAAGTTAGAGCGACACATGTTGATCTTTATCCTGTGTATGTGTGAGTTTTGCGGTACGAAAAAGGGAACAGCAACATGAAGTATTGCTTCACTTTAACACTCTCTTTGGAGTTTATTTTATATAGTTGCGTCAGCAGAGTTATTTGGTATTTGGTATATTATAGTCACAGAGACTTATCTCTGTAAAATTGGGGCTGCTCTGCCCCGGAGAGCGCGTCGCCGCAAGTGCAGCGCCTACCCAATTTAAAAAAATGTTTTTTGGGGGCACATGTTTTTTTTAAAAATTAAGGCTTTACGCCCTCTTCGGCCTTTCGGCCATGTGGGGCAAGGGGGCACATGGTGAGGCGGGGGTGTGGGTACACTTGGAAAACCTAGCTATCAATCTGGCCATACCAGGCAGCGGGATTTCTGCGGGATTTCTCCCTGCTCTTACTCCCGACTTTCAACTGCCGTGGGATTTTTACGCGCGTAAAGCGCACGGGTCAGACTAGCTTTAAGTCCCCCATCCGAAGGACTGGACGTTCAGTTCAGTTCGATTTTCCTGTCAAACTAGAAAGAAAGGGTGAGGAGGCCGGGATTCGAACCCGGGTCGATCACGCACGCTTGCAGTCAAGCATTACATTTGGCAGGCGAACGTCTTAACCACTCTGCCACCTATCTCCCGATATTCAAACCCAGCTTACTAGAATAGCAGCTGCCGCCTTTGCTATCTGAATGCAGTCATACACGGACACGACGTACTGGCATAATCCACAAAACATAGGCACGCGCATACCACACGCACGCGAGCCCACGCACGTGAACGTTCGCGCTTACGCACACGCGTACACGCGCAGTCATTCCTTATTCATTCATGGCACCGAAGGCACTTTGAGGTGTTCATAACTTCACTACATGTGTGCGTTTGTAAACGACATATAAAATGGAGAGAAGAAAGAAGAAGAAGATTGATTGATTGATTGAACTTTTTAATGGGTAAAATATTTAGGCACATTGAAGGCCTTTTTTTTACAAATCCGCCCATTTAAATACTAGAAATAAAACGTAACGAGCAACAACAAAACAACAAAAACAACAACAAACAAAATACTAATAACAATTCATGCAAATAGCCAAACAACTCTCTCTCTCTCTCTCTCTCTCTCTCTCTCTCTCTCTCTCTCTCTCTCTCTCTCTCTCTCTCTCTCTCTCTCTCTCTCTCTCTCTCTCTCTCTCTCTCTCTCTCTCTCTCTCTCTCTCTCTCTCTCTCTCTCTCTCTCTCTCTCTCTCTC
>CM065694.1:48552670-48555170 GCA_017654935.2 Phymorhynchus buccinoides
CCGCAGAGAAATTTGAGCGCCACGATTTAGGAAACCAGGCCCCAAGGTCGTCGGACGTTAATCAAAATGTCATCAACCATGGGATTTATTATGCCGCAGAGAAATGCTGAGCGCCACGATTTAGGAAACCAGGCCCCAAGGTCGTCGGACGTTAATCAGAAACCAGGCCCCAATCGTCGGACGTTAAGCAAAATGTCATCACCATGGGATTTATTATGCCGCAGAGAAATGCTGAGCGCCACGATTTAGGAAACCAGGCCCCAAGGTCGTCGGACGTTAACAAAATGTCATCAACCATGGGATTTATTATGCCGCAGAGAAATGCTGAGCGCCACGATTTAGGAAACCAGGCCCCAAGGTCGTCGGACGTTAAGCAAAATGTCATCAACCATGGGATTTATTATGCCGCAGAGAAATGCTGAGCGCCACGATTTAGGAAACCAGGCCCCAAGGTCGTCGGCGTTAAGCAAAATGTCATCAACCATGGGATTTATTTGCCTAGAGAAACTGAGCGCCACGATTTAGGAAACCAAAGGTCGTCGGACGTTAAGCAAAATGTCATCAACCATGGGATTTATTATGCCGCAGAGAAATGCTGAGCGCCACGATTTAGGAAACCAGGCCCCAAGGTCGTCGGACGTTAAGCAAAATGTCATCAACCATGGGATTTATTATGCCGCAGAGAAATGCTGAGCGCCACGATTTAGGAAACCAGGCCCCAAGGTCGTCGGACGTTAAGCAAAATGTCATCAACCATGGGATTTATTATGCCGCAGAGAAATGCTGAGCGCCACGATTTAGGAAACCAGGCCCCAAGGTCGTCGGACGTTAATCAGAATGTCATCAACCATGGGATTTATTATGCCGCGGAGAAATGCTGAGCGCCACGATTTAGGAAACCAGGCCCCAAGGTCGTCGGACGTTAAGCAAAATGTCATCAACCATGGGATTTATTATGCCGCGGAGAAATGCTGAGCGCCACGATTTAGGAAACCCGGCCCTAAGGTCTGAGTTTATTACGCCGCAGAGAAATGCTGAGCGCCACGATTTAGGAAACCCGTCCCTAAGGTCTGAGTTTATTACGCCGCAGAGAAATGCTGAGCGCCACGAGTTAGGAAACCCGTCCCTAAGGTCTGAGTTTATTACGCCGCAGAGAAATGCTGAGCGCCACGAGTTAGGAAACCCGGCTCTAAGGTCCGCGAGTGCGGGGCAAACTCGTTTTTCACCACCAGGCTAACGTCTTAATTGTCCTGATCTTGAGACATCCGATTTGCTGGGTGGTGGGTGGTGGGGGGTGGGGTGGGGTGAAAGGGGGTGGGGGTTAGGGAGGAAATTATAGGAGTCTTGAAGGCTGGCAGTTGATGGAGGAGCTGGTAGTGGTGGTGGTGGTTAGGAGGTGGTGGTCGGAGGTGATGATAGGGACAGGGGATGGTGATTATCTTGTCTTAGCTGTCCCCCCACCCCTTGCGTTTCCTATCCCTCACTGTCTGATGGTTTCTCCCAACAGTTTGGAAACGATGAGCGAGGGCATTATTATTTTCTCGAATTTTGCTTCTTTTTCTCTCGTGTATTCTCGTGTTTTTAATCAAGTCTTCCGTTTTCCATTTGTGTGTGCGTGTGTGTGTGTGTGTGTGTGTGTGTGTGTGTGTGTGTGGTGGCTGGTCTGTGTTAATAGGAACTGTTCGGAAATAATGAAGGGGAGTAATTTCATGGTGTGTGGGAGTGATCTTGCCTAATTCAATCGGTCAAACAATGGAAGTCACTCTACCACCAGCTCTCGTAGCCTATCGACTCGTGTGTTTGAGCAGACATACAGCACATAGAACGCAGTGCGTCATTCTAAAAATGTATGTCATCTATATTTTTATGTCACATTTTGCAAGTTTTATCAGTTTGTGGCCACTGGCCACCGCTCATTTTTCTATAAAAAAAAATGTTTGCAAGTCGCTGACTCGCATCCTGCGGTTTCAAGCTTCGACGCCATTGTTGCATTGTTGCTATGGTATTTGACCGAGTAATGGAGGTAAGCAACTCTAATTTTCACGAAGTGCTCTCCCCTAGTTTTTTTTTCTTCCGAAAATCGTCTAGTGTCTCTACGACTGTTGTTATTGTAGGGGAAAACGGGGTCAAAAGCCCATGGGCGGGTGAAGCAAATTTCAATCACATTTTGCCCATGAGACGAGTGTCAATGTTTAGCATTCGTCTCATGGGCAAATTTGACTGAAATGTTCTTAATTTCATGAGATAATTGGCATGGGCTTCTTACCCGCCCATGGGCTTTTTACCCCGTCTTCCCCTATGTATACCCAGTACTTCAAGCTTAGTATGCGCTGTGTACCTGACATTTAATTCCTGTTGGCTGTTGGGAGTATCGGAGTGTCAGGATGAAGAAACCTTTCTGAAACCACTTTCTTCCTGCCTGTTCTCTGTCATCTCATACCTTTTCTGTTTGACCTAAAAGGCTTCTTATCTGGTTTCAACGATTTGTTTTTCAGTTACA
>CM065694.1:48560170-48567968 GCA_017654935.2 Phymorhynchus buccinoides
ACCATTGCTGGTGATGATACCGTGATTACCGTCAGGCATACATGTCGAAATTGTCATCTGCTCGAAGAATTTGTTCGCTCATATGACAGGAAACTGTCTGATGGAACGAAGAAGAAGAAGAAGAAGAAGAAGAAGAAGAAGAAGAGTGATAGCTAATAGCAGACATTGGGCGTCACGGAGGGAAAGGAAAAAGTCCACTCATCACGTAGCAACGTATAGTATGTGTTGTTGGCTGTGAGCAAGGAGACAGTGCTGGAGGCAGCCGTGGAGGAGATAGTGCTATTGGTCATCACTCAGTGGAATTGGGCAACTTCACTACAGCAGTCTGTTAGGATACAACAACAACAACAACCTGTATTTACACGGCCCTGAATCTTGATAGAAACCAAATCTGTATAATTATTAATGAACGATTTTTTGGGGAAAAAAATCATATTTCTTTTGTAAATTAAGTTTTAAAGTGAGTAGTTCACGAACTGGGCAAATAGTTTTGCCCATTTTATGTGGGCAATTTCACGGATTGGGTGTAGCACATAGACGTAAGAGAGATGTGGCTTTTTTTGTTTTGCATGCGATTTTGGTCCTAGTGTGACTGATGATGAAGGAAGTGTGTGTGTGTTTGTGTGTGTGTGTGTTGTGTGTGTGGTGTGTGTGTGTGTGTGTGTGTGTGTCGTGTGTACATTTGGGGACCAAATGACAACTTTTTCGCCTGCCACTGGGTTTAACGTGTGCTTAATGTGCATGGGCACACGGGACTTCGGTTTGTCGTCTCACCCAAAAGACTCCACATTCAGTACCGTAAGGCCTAGTGCGAAGTGAGAGGGGAAAATCCCCTTTTCTTTTTTGTGTCCATTAACTGCAGGGGATACTACATACTTGTTAATAACGAAGAGCTTTAGTTACAAGGTTAAATAAAGTAATGGTTGCTGCTTGAGAAAACCCCCACCAACAACACTACAACTACATTGATGATCGATCATTCATGTGAACGGCAGGATGAAAAATGAACACTGTGCTTCTCTTAAAGACCCACCAGATCACGTGTCAAATCCACGGGTTTCACGTGTTTTCCCTCTTATAACTGGTAAGAAATCTTGTTTGACCTTTGATTCCCATACAAATGCCCCCAAATTCAAAAGCGATACATCATTTTAAAGAGCAGCCTCAATGTAAAGTTGGGGACAATCTATATGTGGGTCACAGCTACCCAGAAAAAACCAAAGGGACTTAATCGTGGTGCGTCAGTGTATCTTAAGTTTAAAATAAAATTTGTGCGTCAACTCAAATATTCGGTACGAGTAGGCCGTGTGTCCCGGTGGGATGGATGATGACACGAGTTCACATAGCACGCATCCTGTGCGCTATTAATGGTCTGAATAAAGACGGGTGTTTTTGTTTATTGGTGAGCCCGGGGCAGGATAAACATCCCCAAGTAGAAGAAGAATAACTGAAGAATATCCGGGTGCTTCAGTCTGCCTGCTTCCAAACCCCAAACTTCCCATTGAATGGATTCGACAAAAGAGAGCAGCCCGAATTTCACAGAAATAAGTTTCTGTGACTAGAATATACCAAATATCAACTACCAAAAGGCCGTTCATCATTTCTTCATTGTCTGTAGCCTACGTTCTAGTTTCTATGAACAGGGTGTGAATGATTACTGCGCAATCGCAGATGATGTTGTCGCAATTCTTTATGATTTTATTGTGGGGGTGGGGTGGGGTGGGGAGGGGGCTGTAGAGCACAATATACCGATCTCCAACAGCGGTAAAGAAAGCTAGAAACCTTGGGAGCAAACATCATGTCCGGGTAGATGGCTTTCTGGTCGACCGTACAATGTCAGGTCAGGTCAGGTAGTTAGGACATTAGGCCTCGCGGCCTCTTCACTGTCCTTTCATTTTGGGGCAAATGTTAAGATCAGCTCCCTCCGCTGTTCCAGGGTGAAGTTGGCCAATCAGCTTAATTGGAGGGAGTTGATTGGCCAACTTCACCCTGGAACAGCTGAGGGAGCCCATTTTTGTTTGAACTTTTGCACAGCTCAGAGGTTCTTAGTCCCCGAGCCGAACTATTGTTTCTGTCTGATCCGTCCGGTGTGCCTCCGTCCGTCCGTCCGTCCGGCTATTCGTCCGTTTTTCTTCAAAAACTATTCAGTCTATCATCATCAAATTTGGTATACTAGTTTGCCAAGATGCAAGCTATCCACTGATGTATTTAGTTTTACATTAAGGTCAAGGTCGCGCCAGTTACGGGGTTCAAACCCCGAAACATTTAATCGCTAATATCTCGCGAAGTTTTGCATGTATTTCAATGCAGTTTGTTTCACATTTCTTGTTATATTTTGTTTGTGGCAAATCTGCCTTTTAGTCATGCTCATATTGCAGTTTTGAGATGTTGGTGTATTTATCAAGGAGGTTTTTGAATTGTGTTAGATTTCTGTGCTCGTTTAATATGTGCAGGAAGAGTATTCCAAAACCTTTTGTTAGTCTGTTAGAAAAGAGTACTTTACCAAACGTTTTCATTTCTGTGAGTTTGTCGATGGATTTTTAAACATCGCCATTTACAATCCAAATCCAGCTGGCACTGAACCTAGTAGCTCTGGGCTGCCCTTCTCGCTGGTTGTCACGCTGTTTCTCCATGGGCAGAGATGTAGTGTCAAATACCCCACTGTAGACTCATAATCATCTCCTCTGTCTGGTCCGCCCACTTTTAATCGGACGCGAATGTCAACCATGAATTCCGCTAATTAACTACCTGGGCCTGTATTCACGTTGAGATAGCATGAGACTTAGCATGATGCTAACTTAGAAGCTCTTCCAATGTCCTATAGGATTTAATAGGACTTTTGGAAGAGCTTCTAAGTTAGCATGATGCTAAGTCTCATGCTATCTCAACGTGAATACAGGCCCAGATCGTGTAATCACGAGTGCGTCTTAGACAGTCAACACGGGTAGTAGTAGTAGTACGTAAATTAGACTAATCTCCCCAAACATGCATGTTGACAATGATGAATTATATATGAACTATAGAATGTTTAAACCATCATTTGGTGTTGATCCCTACTACTTAGTACTTCCACAGAATTATGTGTTTACCATTCTAAAATTTAGAACAACTAATAATAACTTGCCAGTAAATAAATTGCGCTTGTGAAAGACATTGTGAAAAGTGTAACGTACATGATGTGGCAGATGAGTTCCATTATTTGTTTGTCTGTCCCTTCTTTAATACTGAAAGAAATAGATATCTTCCGCGGTACTTTTTTGTGCGACCAAATGCGTATGTATTTAATGCTTTGTTTTCCTCGAAAAATAAGAAACTTTTGATTAAACTTAAGCACTTTGTTACAGTTATAAACAGTTCTTTTCGATGATTTGTATGGACAAAATGTTACATGTTTTTTTTTTTGTAATATGGTATAGGTATATTTGTCTTAGTTATCTACTTGTCGTTTTTCATAGTATAGACATCACTCTGTTTTGATGTTCGATTGTTTAACTATGTGTGTACTTTGTTTTATATTTATGTGCCCCAAGTGGGTATGAAATAAAACATTTGCCTTGCCTTGCCTTGCCTTGCCTATTAAGCTGCGCATCCTAATGTCGCATCCTACTACCCGTGTTGTGTGTGTGAGACGCCACTCATGATCATGTGTGTGTGTGTGTGTGTGGGTGCATCACGTGTTTGCCCAATCACCTTTCGCCAAATCACCATTTCGCCCAATCACGTTTTGCCCAATCACCTTTCGCCCAATTGGAAATTATACCGGTTTAGATCCAACACGTTCCGCACAAATATCATGCAAGGAAATCAGGGATGCGTGAATCAATAATTTAATGGTTGAATCAAAACAGTGTATCTAAAAAAGAAAGAAAAAGGTGGGTTAGGGTTAGGGTTAGTGTTTGATTACTGTTGTCACTGTTCGCGCTTAGGAAACCATTGTTGGGTGAACAGTGCTAGAGCAATTTGTGGCGGCGTGTGGCACATTCCGTTTGCTGAGCTTCGACTCGGAGGTACCTTCACTGATACTTCAACGTTCATCATAAGACTTTCTCAACAAGGTGACTGGGCGTAAAAAGTGATGTATCCCCTGAACATGCCAGTTTCCCCATCCCGGGAGACGAATGTAAACTTAGCATTCGATAACCAGGAAGAGATCCATAGCAGGTTTTCTTCCCACAAAGGCTACGGGTACGGCGTTACCATCAACATCTCATCAACACGTTAAGGGATCGTCATCACTCTTCATGGTCGCACTTTTCGTCAACAAAATGCATTTTCATATTAATTCTATTTAAACCCTTTTTCCGCCAAAGTCGCATTTTAACACCACGGTGATAAATCTTGATAGCAATCAAATCGAAGGCATCACACACGGGGTCTATTCATCCAAAGACCCTATGTCTTAGATGAACAAGAAGATAGCACACACACGCGCGTTTGAGAAATAGACCTAAAGGCAAGAAGAGGAGGGTAAGAGAGAATGAGCTTCAATGTTCGGGAAACAGGTAAATTTAATTGAAATTTTTATTGAAATCATGGAGGGTGAAAGGGTTAACGGATCATCATCATCATCATCATCATGAACATTCGTCATCACAATTATCATCAGTTCATCAAAGACATCATCGTCATCATCATCATGCATCATCGTGATTGATCATCATACCCGTAGCCAGCAGCAGCATGTGAAATACGGGCATCACAATCACAATCATCATCTCATCATCTTTTTTAAAATTTCATACACCGTCATTCAAAAGGTCATTTTCATGCCCATCATCTAGACACATACCAGAAGTCATAAATCATCATGGCAGAGATTTTGGGAGAAGTCATCATCATCACACATCAAAATCATCATCATCATCGTCATCGTCCTCAACATCATCATCATCAAATCCCTATCATCATATTCAAGACCCACATCATCGCGTGTCACAATCACGGGTTTCATCATCGTTTTCACACTTAATATCATAATCACAATCATTGTTTTCACATCATTGACATCCCATACAAATGCCCCCAAATTGGAATCACAATCATCATCATCATCGTCATCATCATCGTCATCGTCTCCATCATCATTTGTATCATCATCATCATCTATCAGCTATCCATAAAAAATCACAATCAACTTCATCGCGGATGGGTCAGTGTGTCATCAACATCATCATCATCCCCCATCCCCCCCATCACCCATCGCATCATCCCATGACCACCATCAACACTGGTGACAACTAACTGCCACACCATACTAATGATGTTGAGCAGCGCCTACCAGGCAGGATCCACCCTTCTCTCATCAATCTCCCATCAGAATACAGCCATAAATAAAGCATCATTAAGTGTCACTCCTACACACCTTGTAAGGAATTGTGTCCGCTCTCTGCGTCTCTCTCTCTCTCTCAGATCTCTGCTCGTGTGTGTGTGTGTCTCTCTGTTCTCTGTGCGCGTCCGTCTCTCTGTGTCTCTCGTCTCTCTCTCTCTGTGTGCGTGTGCGTGCGTGCGTGCGTGCGCGCGTGCGTGCACATTTATGCTGCATTTGTGACTTCAATGTTGAGATCTGCGGCGTGCGTGCGAATACACTATATACATTATGTGCGTGTGCGTGAGTACGTGCGTGCGCGTATATGTGGCAGGCTCGGTGGGGGGGAGTAAACAAAAATGGGAAGGGGCAATGGGGTGGTAAGAGGGGGGGAGCAAGGGGGGGGGGGGGTGGGGGGAGGGGGGGTGGGGGGGGGGGGGGCAGGAAGGAGGCTATGAAAGGTAGTGATTGATGTGTGTGCGAGTGCGGTGTGGTGTTTGTTTGTGTGTGTGTGCGTTCATGCGTGCGTGTGAGCGGGTACGCGCGCACGTGTGGTGTGTGTGTGTGCATATGTGCGTGCGTGCGAGCATGCGTGGCGAGCATGCGTGTATTTCTCGTGGTCTGTGTGTGTTTGTGTGTGCGCGCGCGCGCGCGAGCGTATGGGCGTGCATTGTTTTTGCATCCGTGTGTGTGCGTTTTAAAGTTTGGGGCAGGTGCGAGATGAGATATTTCCAGCTCCTCTGGAACAATGTTGGTTATAAATAAACTGTTTCTATTTAAATCCATATAGTTTTACAGCGTGGAATAATAGAATGTATTTTTTTAAAAAATGACTTTAGCCATCAAGACAACCGTCGTGAACTTAATAATGATGGGTTTATCCTTAATTAAAATACGTCGCTTTGAAAGCGTTTTATATTCGTGTGATATGAAAGAAAGAAAAAACACAGGAAAAACAAACGAAAAACGCAAAAAAGAAAAAATGAAAAAAAACACCAAGCAGAAGGAAGGGAAAAAAAAAGGAACAAAAAAGAAAGAAAGGAAGGGATAACAAGAGAGAGAAAAAGAACAACAGAGACGAAAAAACAACACCCAAAAACAATTAAGAAAACGAAAACGAAGGCTGGCAGTGGCTGGTGGGTTGCATGATTAGTGAGCCAGATAGCGCAGAGAGGAGTAATGAATTGGGTGTGGTGGTGAGATTATTTTGTTGAAAGATGTAAATTTTCCCTGTTTCACGTTTTATAGTTGTTAAATTTTTTTTATTTTGATGTATTTTTATCTTATTTTTACACGGTGGAAGACAAGTTTCCATGTGCGTTGTACAAAGCCAATGGACCAATAAAGAAACTTATGACTTATGACTTAGGCCGGGTTCACCATTAGACGCGTAAGTTCCGTACGGAAAACCCTAAATAAGTGGAAGAAAGAAGGATGAAAGTTTACGCAAGTAGGGGAAATTCGGACACGTGTGCAAACATTTTCCCTTCTTTGTTTCACTTATTATGGATTGCGCACGGTTTCCGCATGGAATATCCGCTTATTGTGTGTACACGGTCTTATGATGCTGGAGGGGACGCGAGCCTTTAGGACGTGTACAAACATAAGCGGATATTCCATGCGGGAAACCCGTACACAATCCATAAATAAGTGAAACAAAGAAAGGAAAAAGATTTGCGCACGTGTCCGAAATTCCCCCTATATGCGTACACTTTTATCCTTCTTTCTTCCACTTATTTAGGGCTTTCGCGTACGGAAACTTACGCGTCTAATTGTGAACCCGGCCTGTTATTTGTTTTCTGGTTGCAAATCGTGGGTTATTATATACGGCTTTTAATTTAAGTAAGGTTAGATGTTGTTACACTGGGACACAGGTGTGGGATTGGGAAATTATGACGACGTATCAAAATATTATATGAAAGAGGATGGAGGAATATCTACCATTACATCGTTAACCCTTTCGCCACCAAAGTCTCATTTTAGCACCACAATGATTTAGCACCTACGTCACTAAAAGGCATCAGATTGGGGTCTATTATCCAAAGACACTATTGTCTTAGTTTTGGTGAAGTAAGGATAGACCTTATTTATATATATGTCGCAGAAGAATCCCCAATACTGCAGATGGATTTTGTTCTCTACCCAGGTAAATTTATCTGGGATTTTTTTGGTTCGAAAAATGGTTGGCGGTGAAAGGGTTAATGTACCACAGCTCGACACGATTAGGTTAAAACATTTTGTTTGTTTTAGTAGAATTGCTAAAGCTGCGCTCGTACACTGAAAAATGGAGACACGTAGGCCTATATTCAAATGCGGATAAATCATACACACACGCAACCCATTATACAGACAGGTAGAAGACACACACACACACACGCATGCACGCTAGCGCGCGCACACATACACATTATATATTATGGCACCAAACACACAGACAAACTACACACCTATTCACGCTCGGCGGGCCAGCGGAACAGCGCACGCCAACAACAT
>CM065694.1:48568468-48570968 GCA_017654935.2 Phymorhynchus buccinoides
ACCCCCACCCACCCCATAGATTATATAAGCTTTCATGTAAGTTTAACACCCCCCCACCCACACCTCCCCGCCCACCCATATTGCTCTAAGCTTTCATGTATTTTAACACCCCCACCCACACCCCATATTTATCTAAGCTTTCATGTATTTTAACACCCACACCCACACCCCATAATTCTCTAAGCTTTCATGTATTTTAACACCCCCACCCACCCCATAATTCTCTAAGCTTTCATGTATTTTAACACCCCCACCCACACCCCATAATTCTCTAAGCTTTCATGTATTTTAACACCCCCACCCACACCCCATAATTCTCTAAGCTTTCATGTATTTTAACACCCACACCCACCCCATAATTCTCTAAGCTTTCATGTAATTTAACACCCCCACCCACCCCATAATTATCTAAGCTTTCATGTATTTTAACACCTCCACCCACACCCCATAATTATCTAAGCTTTCATGTATTTTAACACCCCCACCCACACCCCATAATTCTCTAAGCTTTCATGTATTTTAACACCTCCACCCACACCCCATAATTATCTAAGCTTTCATGTATTTTAACACCCCCACCCACACCCCATAATTCTCTAAGCTTTCATGTATTTTAACACCTCCACCCACACCCCATAATTCTCTAAGCTTTCATGTATTTTAACACCCCCACCCACACCCCATAATTCTCTAAGCTTTCATGTATTTTAACACCCACACCCACACCCCATAATTCTCTAAGCTTTCATGTATTTTAACACCCCCACCCACACCCCATAATTCTCTAAGCTTTCATGTATTTTAACACCCACACCCACACCCCATAATTCTCTAAGCTTTCATGTATTTTAACACCCCCACCCACACCCCATAATTCTCTAAGCTTTCATGTATTTTAACACCCCCACCCACACCCCATAATTCTCTAAGCTTTCATGTATTTTAACACCCCCACCCACACCCCATAATTCTCTAAGCTTTCATGTATTTTAACACCCCCACCCACACCCCATAATTCTCTAAGCTTTCATGTATTTTAACACCCACACCCACACCCCATAATTCTCTAAACTTTCATGTATTTTAACACCCCCACCCACACCCCATAATTCTCTAAGCTTTCATGTATTTTAACACCCCCACCCACACCCCATAATTCTCTAAGCTTTCATGTATTTTAACACCCCCACCCACACCCCATAATTCTCTAAGCTTTCATGTATTTTAACACCCCCACCCACCCCGGATAATTCTCTAAGCTTTCATGTATTTTAACACCCCCACCCACACCCCATAATTCTCTAAGCTTTCATGTATTTTAACACCCACACCCACACCCCATAATTCTCTAAGCTTTCATGTATTTTAACACCCACACCCACACCCCATAATTCTCTAAGCTTTCATGTATTTTAACACCCCCACCCACACCCCATAATTCTCTAAGCTTTCATGTATTTTAACACCCCCACCCACACCCCATAATTCTCTAAGCTTTCATGTATTTTAACACCCCCACCCACACCCCATAATTCTCTAAGCTTTCATGTATTTTAACACCCCCACCCACACCCCCATAATTCTCTAAGCTTTCATGTATTTTAACACCCCCACCCACACCCCATAATTCTCTAAGCTTTCATGTATTTTAACACCCCCACCCACACCCCATAATTCTCTAAGCTTTCATGTATTTTAACACCCCCACCCACCCCCATAATTCTCTAAGCTTTCATGTATTTTAACACCCCCCCCCACCCCCATAATTCTCTGGGCTCTTTTGCTTTTTTCCGTGCTGCCTTTCTCTGAGCGAACATTGCGCAGTCTGTGGCTCTAGAAGGCGATGAATTAGCAAAGGGAGAAAAACAAGAAGCCATCTTACTCCACGTGTCTATGCCTCCCATTTGCGGCTAAAGCGACGCTGAAATGTTGGATTTCTTTTTCCTTCAAATAATGCGAAATCCCTTAAAGGGACACCCTGACGGATACGCTTTTGTTGTGAAACACATCGAGATCACCAGGAAAACACCTTTTTTTGCGCAGAGATCGTAACACTCACTTTGCTCTGGATTCCTAGACGTCAAACCGTCGAATCGGCGATTCCTCCTTGGCGGAGGTGCTGGAAGTCAGATTCTTTCCAGCGAAAGAGAAGACATGCGCCTTCACTTTTCTAATGGCCACCTGAGTCAGACCAAATCGTTTGCACGAAATGTCCACAATACAAGCCTTTTTATACAGTTTGTATACAGTTTACCAAAAGGAGTTTTGCTCACAACAAAGGAAAAAGCTCCATTTTGTTAATAGCACGACAAAGAAGAAAAAGCTTCAACCACTCTCCGTGGCCTCCACCCACCCCGTCCAAAATGCCTTATCTCTCCGGCAACTCCGCCAAGGACGAATCGCCATTTTGACTTTATAATTTCTAGGAAACCAGAGCAAATTGAGTTTTACAATAACTAATATTACAGCAAGAGAGGACGTAAAACATTAATATTCGTTC
>CM065694.1:48580968-48600968 GCA_017654935.2 Phymorhynchus buccinoides
AGAGTCAAAGAGAGTGGCAGATTAGAGGAAGTTACAAGCACATAACTTCCAGAAGGTGGGGGAACTATTTGTACGGAAGACCCCCCGGTATCCCCACGGGGGGGCGATACGATTCGATCACGTGATGTCGAAGCGCGAATCCCATTTTGTTCTTGGAGACCACGTGATCGAATCGTATCGTACAGTCGTACGATTGTAGTGGACGTGTGGCCGGCCCTCAACCCAGACGAGACCTGACTTATTAGCAAGCTGGTAATCCCAAATGAGACGCGTTATTGATAGCTGGCTTGTTTTGTGGGGTAGAGGAGAACGGTGTTCCTGATTATTAAACTGACACTGGTTTTAGTGTCTACGGGACTTGGGTGAAGTAGGTGGATTTGTTCAACTCTGCCCCTCCCTCCCTCCCTCCCTCCCACCCCCAGCCCCATTCCCTGGTCTCTCGGTTGTCCTTTTTCTGCTCTTTCAAGCCACTCGAACATTTCTTATCTTCGCTTTGTGATAAAATTAAAACAAAGCAAATTCAAAACAATGTACAAACATGTGCAACCTTGTATTAAACTAAAGCTCTTCATTATTAACCCTTTCACCGCCAAAGTCGCATTTTTAGCACCACAGTGATTTAACACCTATGTCACTAAAAATGCATCAAATTGGGGTCTATTATCCAAAGACCCTATTGTCTTAGCTTTGGGAAGCAAGGATAGACCTTATTTTATATGTGTCACAGACAAATCCCCGATACTGGGGATGGGTTTTGTTGTCTACCCAGGTAAATTTAATGGACATTTATGGCTGAAATATGGCTGCATCAAATTGGGGTCTATTATCCAAAGACCCTATTGTCTTAGCTTTGGGAAGCAAGGATAGACCTTATTTTTATATGTGTCACAGAAAATCCCCGATACTGGGGATGGGGTTCTCTACCCAGGTAAATTTAATGGACATTTATGGCTGAAATATGGCTGGCGGTGAAAGTGTTAAAACGTACAGTATACGTGGTATCCACTGGAGTTAATTGACACAAAAAAAGAAAGGGCTCCCGAGTTTGAATGAACTTCACAAGGACAGGGACTCAAAGGACAGAAAGACAGGACTGACCGGCAGACGGGGGACTTTCCTGACATTGCAGTGCTTCCAGGATCGTCCCACTAATGTGTAGAGTGGCACAGTGGTAGCGCGTTCGCCTCGTGTCAAGTAAACCCGAGTTCGAACCTGGGTACAGGGGACTTTTCCTCTCACTTTGCACTATAGGCCTTATACGGTCTGAACGTGGAGTCTTTCGGATGAGACGATAAACAGAGGTCCCGTGTGCCCATGTACGTAGCACACGTTAAACCCAGTGGCAACGAAAAAGTTGTCATGTGGTCAAAATGTACCGACCCCCCCCCCCCTTCCTTCCTCATTAATCACACAAAAATCGCATGCAAAAAAAAAAAAAAATTGGGTGGCGCGCCTCTGGCTGCGACGCGCTCTCCAGGTGGGAGCAACTCCGAATTTCACAGAGACACCTCTGTGACTATAAAGTACCTAACACCTATCTTTATTAATACAGATTGTCCCATATGTACGTACAGTACCTGTTCCATGTCGAAGGACGTTAAACTTAATAATAATATGTTCATCGTTGATCGGCAGACGCTGAGACAGATTCATGGCGACAATGTGAAAAGACACTTAGGGCCAACAACCGTAGTGAGTCACAACCCCACACTTCAGTGATAGCTACTCCGCCGTGGGGATACCGGGGGGTCTTTTGTTCAAATAGTTCCTCCACCTTCTGGAAGTTCTGTGCTTGTAACTTCCTCTAATTCTGTCACTCTCTTTGACTCTGCCTTTTCCTTTTGCTTGCTGTCATCTGCTATCTCACTGGTCCATTCTGCTGCCTTTTTTCTATAAAATCTTACAAATATTTCTTCAGCCGAAGTCGGACATGCTGGGCCTAACTATTTCTTAGTTTGGTGCATAACGGCAGCATGACGCATCTACGCTCATGTGACGGGAAACTGTCTGAGCCGAACAAAGAAGAAAAAGTACCATTGTTGGTGATTATACCGTGATTACCGTCAGGCATACATGTCGAAATTGTCATCTGCTCGAAGAATTTTTTCGCTCATATGACAGGAAACTGTCTGATGGAACGAAGAAGAAGAAGAAGAAGAAGAAGGTGATAGCTACTAGCAGACATTGGGCGTCACGGAGGGAAAGGAAAAAGTCCACTCATCACGTAGCAACGTATAGTATGTGTTGTTGGCTGTGAGCAAGGAGACAGTGCTGGAGGCAGCCGTGGAGGAGATAGTGCTATTGGTCATCACTCAGTGGAATTGGGCAACTTCACTACAGCAGTCTGTTAGGATACAACAACAACCTGTATTTACACGGCCCTGAATCTTGATAGAAACCAAATCTGTATAATTATTAATGAACGATTTTTTGGGGAAAAAAATCATATTTCTTTTGTAAATTAAGTTTTAAAGTGAGTAGTTCACGAACTGGGCAAATAGTTTTAGTGTGAAGGAAAAATCCCCTTTTCTTTTTTGTGTCAATTAACTGCAGGGGATATCACATACTTGTTAATAATGAAGAGCTTTAGTTACAAGGTTAAGTAATCGTTGCATTTGAGAAAAAGACAACATCAACACTACAACTTCATTGATGTGAACGGCAGGATGAAAAAGAACTATCTGCTTCCTTAATTTCAAAACAAATGTGTGCCATTGTCCGGGTCAACTCAAATATTCGGTACGTGTAGGCCGTGTGTTCCGGTGGGATGGATGATGACACGAGTTCACATAGCACGCATCCTGTGCGCTATTAATGGTCTGAATAAAGACCGGTGAGCGCGGGGCAGGATAAACATCCCCAAGTAGAAGAAGAATAACTGAAGAATATCCGGGTGCTTCAGTCTGCCTGCTTCCAAACCCCAAACTTCCCATTGAATGGATTCGACAAAAGAGAGCAGCCCGAATTTCACAGAAATAAGTTTCTGTGACTAGAATATACCAAATATCAACTACCAAAAGGCCGTTCATCATTTCTTCATTGTCTGTAGCCTACGTTCTAGTTTCTATGAACAGGGTGTGAATGATTACTGCGCAATCGCAGATGATGTTGTCGCAATTCTTTATGATTTTATTGTGGGGGTGGGGTGGGGTGGGGAGGGGGCTGTAGAGCACAATATACCGATCTCCAACAGCGGTAAAGAAAGCTAGAAACCTTGGGAGCAAACATCATGTCCGGGTAGATGGCTTTCTGGTCGACCGTACAATGTCAGGTCAGGTCAGGTAGTTAGGACATTAGGCCTCGCGGCCTCTTCACTGTCCTTTCATTTTGGGGCAAATGTTAAGATCAGCTCCCTCCGCTGTTCCAGGGTGAAGTTGGCCAATCAGCTTAATTGGAGGGAGTTGATTGGCCAACTTCACCCTGGAACAGCTGAGGGAGCCCATTTTTGTTTGAACTTTTGCACAGCTCAGAGGTTCTTAGTCCCCGAGCCGAACTATTGTTTCTGTCTGATCCGTCCGGTGTGCCTCCGTCCGTCCGTCCGTCCGGCTATTCGCCCGTTTTTCTCCAAAGCTATTCAGTCTATCATCATCAAATTTGGTATACTAGTTTGCCAAGATGCAAGCTATCCACTGATGTATTTAGTTTTACATTAAGGTCAAGGTCGCGCCAGTTACGGGGTTCAAACCCCAAAACATATAATCGCTAATATCTCGCGAAGTTTTGCATGTATTTCAATGCAGTTTGTTTCACATTTCTTGTTATATTTTGTTTGTGGCAAATCTGCCTTTTAGTCATGCTCATATTGCAGTTTTGAGGTGTTGGTGTATTTATCAAGGAGGTTTTTGAATTGTGTTAGATTTTGTGCTCGCTTAATATGTGCAGGAAGAGTATTCCAAAACCTTTTGTTAGTCTGTTAGAAAAGAGTACTTTACCAAACGTTTTCATTTCTGTGAGTTTGTCGATGGATTTTTAAACATCGCCATTTACAATCCAAATCCAGCTGGCACTGAACCTAGTAGCTCTGGGCTGCCCTTCTCGCTGGTTGTCACGCTGTTTCTCCATGGGCAGAGATGTAGTGTCAAATACCCCACTGTAGACTCATAATCATCTCCTCTGTCTGGTCCGCCCACTTTTAATCGGACGCGAATGTCAACCATGAATTCCGCTAATTAACTACCTGGGCCTGTATTCACGTTGAGATAGCATGAGACTTAGCATGATGCTAACTTAGAAGCTCTTCCAATGTCCTATAGGATTTAATAGAACTTTTGGAAGAGCTTCTAAGTTAGCATGATGCTAAGTCTCATGCTATCTCAACGTGAATACAGGCCCAGATCGTGTAATCACGAGTGCGTCTTAGACAGTCAACACGGGTAGTAGTAGTAGTACGTAAATTAGACTAATCTCCCCAAACATGCATGTTGACAATGATGAATTATATATGAACTATAGAATGTTTAAACCATCATTTGGTGGTGATCCCTACTACTTAGTACTTCCACTGAATTATGTGTTTACCATTCTAACATTTAGAACAACTTGCCAGTAAATAAATTGCGCTTGTGAAAGACATTGTGAAAAGTGTAACGTACATGATGTGGCAGATGAGTTCCATTATTTGTTTGTCTGTCCCTTCTTTAATACTGAAAGAAATAGATATCTTTCGCGGTACCTTTTTGTGCGACCAATATGCATATGTATTTAATGCTTTGTTTTCCTCGAAAAATAAGAAACCTTCGATTAAACTTAAACACTTTGTTACAGCTATAAACAGTTCTTTACGATGATTTGTATGGACAAAATGTTACTTTTGTTGTTGTGGTAATATGGTATAGGTATATTTGTCTTAGATATCTACTTGACGTTTTTCATAGTATAGACATCACTCTGTTTTGATGTTCGATTGTTTAACTATGTGTGTACTCTGTTTTACATTTATGTGCCCCAAGTGGGTATGAAATAAAACATTTGCCTTGCCTTGCCTTGCCTTGCCTATTAAGCTGTTTATCCTAATTCGCATCCTACTACCCGAGTTGACTGTCTGAGACGCACTCATGATCATACGCCCCCAAGCCGGTGCATCACGTTTTGCCCAATCACCTTTCGCCAAATCACCTTTCGCCCAATCACGTTTTGCCCAATCACCTTTCGCCCAATTGGAAATTATACCGGTTTACATCCAACACGTTCCGCACAAAAATCATGCAAGGAAATCAGGGAATTGAATCAATAATTTAATGGTTGAATCAAACAGATATCTAAAAAAGAAAGAAATAGGGTTAGGGTTAGGGTTAGGGTTAGATTACTGTTATCACTGTTCGCGCTTAGGAAACCATTTTGGGCGAACAGTGCTAGAGCAATTTGGGCGAACCGTGGCACATTCCGTTTGCTGAGCTTCGACTCGGAGGTACTCACTGATACGCAACGAGAACAAAGACTTGGGCAAAAGGTGACTGGGCGAAAAGTGATGTATCCCCTGAAGCATGCTAGTTCTTCCCGGGAGACGAATGGCACTTAGCATCGATACCAGCGAGATCCATAGCAGGTTTTGTTCCCACAGTGGCTACGGGTACGGCGTTGTTTCAACACTCGGAACACGTTAAGGGATAGTAACTCTTCCTGGTCGCACTTTTCGTCAACAAAATGCATTTTCTTATTAATTCTATTTAACCCTTTTTCCGCCAAAGTCGCATTCTAACACCACAGTGATTTAACACCTATGTCACTAAAAGGCATCAAATCGGGGTCTATTATCCAAAGACCCTATTGTCTTAGTTTTGGGAAGTAAGGATAGACCTTATTTTATATATGTCACAGAAGAATCCCCAATATTGCGGATGGATTTTGTTCTCCACCCAGGTAAATTTAATGGAAACTTTTGGCTTGAATATGGCTGGCGGTGAAAGGGTTAACGGATCTTGGTAAGGAATAGTGTTATGAACGTGTCAGAGTTAATGTCAGTAGTTTTTGAAAGACATTTGCGCACATTTTGTTTTTTTGCGTCTCGTGATTGAGCCCCGTACCCGTAGCCTGGAGAATAGAATGTGAAATACGGGCCCCTATCCCTCTTGCCTTTTTTAAAATTTTATACACCCACTTTCAAAAGGTCGTTTTTATGCCCCGCGTCTAGACACATACCAGAAGTGATAAATGTTTGTGGCAGAGATTTTGGGAGAAGTGTCAAAATGAGTTAATCCCAACCCCCCAAAATCCCTATCCCCTTATTAAAGACCCACCAGATCGCGTGTCAAAATCACGGGTTTCACGTGTTTTCCCTCTTAATATAGCTGGTAAGAAATGTTGTTTTCACCAGGTTTGACTCCCATACAAATGCCCCCAAATTGAAAACGAAACATAATTTTAAAGAGCAGCCTCAATTTCAAGTTGGGGGCATTTGTATGTGGGTCACAGCTACCCAGAAAAAAACCCAAGGGACTTAATCGCGGTGGGTCAGTGTGTCTTGAAAGAGCACCCCCCCCCCCCCCCCCCCCCCCCTCGCTAGCCCATATTCATTAAGCCTTGGTTACTTGAAAACAGAAAATATGCAGACATAGAATTATGTACATTTAAGTGTGTGTGTGTGTGTGGAAAAAGAAAATATGCAGACATATATGTACATTTAAGTGTGTATGTTTGTGTGTGTGTGTGTGTGTGTGCGTGTGTGTGCGTGCGTGTGCGTGTGTGTGTGTGTGCGTGTGTATGTGCGCGCGTGTGTGTGTGTGCGCGTGCGCGTGTGCGTGTGCGTGCGCGCGTGCGTGCGTGCGCGTGCGTGCGCGCGCGTGCGTGTGTGTGTTCGTTCATTAGTTTTACGTCTGTTCACTCTTTTAATGATATTAGACGGAAAAGGGTGGGTGGGAGAGGAGGATGAGGGGGGGGGGGGGGGGGCAGGAAGGATATGAAAGTAGTGATTGATGTGTGTGCGAGTGTGTTTGTGTGTGTGTGCGTTCATGCGTGCGTGTGAGCGGGTACGCGCGCACGTGTGTGTGTGTGTGTGTGCGCGTGCGTGCGTGCGAGCATGCGTGCGAGCATGCGTGTATCTGTGTCTGTGTGTGTGTGTGTGCGCGCGCGCGCGCGAGCGTATGGGCGTGCATTGTTTTTGCATCCGTGTGTGTGCGTTTTAAAGTTTGGGGCAGGTGCGAGATGAGATATTTCCAGCTCCTCTGGAACAATGTTGGTTATAAATAAACTGTTTCTATTTAAATCCATATAGTTTTACAGCGTGGAATAATAGAATGTATTATTTTTAAAAATGACTTTAGCCATCAAGACAACCGTCGTGAACTTAATAATGATGGGTTTATCCTTAATTAAAATACGTCGCTTTGAAAGCGTTTTATATTCGTTGATATGAAAGAAACAAAAAAAAAAGAAAACGAAAACGAAAAAGAAATGGAAAAAAAGAAAAGAAAAAAGAAAAAAGAAAGAAAGGAAAAGGATAAAAAGAGAGAGAAAAGAACAGAAAATTAAGAACAAAAACGAAGGCGGAAGTGGTGGTGGGTTGCATGATGAGTGAGCAAGATAGCGCAGAGAGGATGAATGATTGGGTGTGGTGTGAGAATTATTTTGTTGAAATGTAAATTTTCTGTTTCACGTTTATATTTTTAAATTTTTTTATTTTGATGTATTTTATCTTATTTTACACGGTGGAAGACAATTTTTCATGTGCGTTTGTACAAAGCCAATGGACAATAAAGAAACTTATGACTTACGACTTAGGCCGGGTTCACATTAGACGCGTAAGTTCCGTACGGAAAACCCTAAATAAGTGGAAGAAAGAAGGATACAAGTTTACGCATATAGGGGAAATTCGGACACGTGCGCAAATCTTTTCCCTTCTTTGTTTCACTTATTTATGGATTGCGCACGGGTTTCCGCATGGAATATCCGCTTATGTGTGTACACGGTCTTATGATGCTGGAGGACGCGAGCCTTAGGCCGTGTACACACATAAGCGGATATTCCATGCGGAAACCCGTACACAATCCATAAATAAGTGAAACAAAGAAGGGAAAGATTTGCGCACGTGTCCGAATTTCCCCTATAATTATGCGTACAATTTTATCCTTCTTTCTTCCACTTATTTAGGGCTTTCCGTACGGAACTTACGCGTCTAATGTGAACCCGGCCTTATTTGTTTCTGGTTGCAAATCGTGGGTTATTATATACGGCTTTTAATTTAAGTAAGGTTAGATGTTGTTACACTGGGACACAGGTGTGGGATTGGGAAATTATGACGACGTATCAAAATATTATATGAAAGAGGATGGAGGAATATCTACCATTACATCGTTAACCCTTTCGCCACCAAAGTCACATTTTAGCACCACAATGATTTAGCACCTACGTCACTAAAAGGCATCAGATTGGGGTCTATTACCCAAAGACACTATTGTCTTGGTTTGGGGAAGTAAGGATAGACCTTATTTGATATATGTCGCAGAAGAATCCCCAATACTGCAGATGGATTTTGTTCTCTACCCAGGTAAATTTAATGGGATTTTTTTGGTTCGAAAAATGGTTGGCGGTGAAAGGGTTAATGTACCACAGCTCGACACGATTAGGTTAAAACATTTTGTTTGTTTTAGTAGAATTGCTAAAGCTGCGCTCGTACACTGAAAAATGGAGACACGTAGGCCTATATTCAAATGCGGATAAATCATACACACACGCACCCATATACAGACAGACAGACACACACACACACACGCATGCACGCTAGCGCGCGCACACACATACACATATATATATATACACCAACACACAGACATACACACATATGCACGCTCGCGCGAGCGCGCGCGCACGCACACACACACACACACACACGCACACGCACACACACGCACACACACTCTCTCTCTCTCTCTCTCTCTCTCTCTCTCTCTCTCTCTCTCTCTCTCTCTCTCTCTCTTCCTGTCTTCTTCATTTATTCCTTCTTTGTTTTCACACAGACACACGCTCTCTCTCTCTCTCTCTCTCTCTCTCTCTCTCTCTCTCTCTCTCTCTCTCTCTCTCTCTCTCTCTCTCTCTCTCTCTCTCTCTCTCTCTCTCAATAATCGAACGCGCACACAGAGAGCCCACATTTCAAATGTTAGCACCACATCGCACCACAATTTACCAAGCAAACACATGTCCCAGAGACAGGTGGATGGGGGGAGGGGGGTGGGGGATGCGATCCAGCACATTCCACCTACGGTACTACAAATTAGTCTAGAGTATCAATAAGACCGAGGCGACTAATTACATCTGTACACCGAATGACGGACGGGTCGACAAGATAGTCGAGTCAAGCACTCACGGCGTGTGAAAGCCGACTGGCAAACACACACGGTATAGTATAGTATAGTATAGTATAGTATAGTATAGTATAGTATAGTATAGTATAGTATAGTATAGTATAGTAGTATAGTATAGTATAGTATAGTATAGTATAGTATAGAGTAGGGTAAGACGGGGTAAAAAGCCCATGGGCGGGTAAGAAGCCCATGCCAATTATCTCATGAAATGAAGAAAATGTCAGTCACACTTTGCCCATGAGACGAGTGTTAATGTTTAGCATTCGTCTTATTGGCAAATTTGACTGAAATTTTCTTTATTTCATGACATAACTGGCATGGGCTTCTTACCCGCCCATGGGCTTTTTACCCCGTCTTACCCTATAGTATAGTATAGTATAGTATAGTATAGTATAGCATAGCATAGCATAGCCTAGCATAGTATACTAGTATAGTGTGGGACTGGCTCAAACCTAAGGCCGTGTACACATATAAGCGGATATTCCGTGCGGAAACCCGTGCGCAATCCATAAATAAGTGAAACAAAGAAGGGAAAAGATTTGCGCACGTGTCCGAATTTCCCCTATATTATTAAACTTTTATCCTTCTTTCTTCCATTTATTTAGGGATTTCCGTACGGAACTTACGCGTCTAATGTGAACCCGTCCTTAGCCTCGCGGCCTATAAACGTCCCTTCATTGATCACTGTTCTGATTGCTTAAAGTATGCCTTTTAAAATTATAATTGCAATTCAATCATCGTATTCAAAAACATAGTTGGCTAAAATGTTCATCCTTGTCAAGGAGATTTTTGTGAAGGTGTTCAGTGTTGGTGCTCTTTTTCGGTTCGGTGTCAGTAAATTCCAGAGGTTAGCAACTCGATTACTAAAACAATGGTTACGTTTGTTAGCATTACAACGCTGTATATGTAATTTTCCCTCTTGATTTCTAGTGCTGTTATAGATGGATAGTGTAAAAAGAGAATCAATGCTAGTGTCATCTAAGCTGTTAAAATGTTGTACATCTGTATAAGGTCTCCCCTAACACGTCTTCCTTTCAATGAATGAATGTTTACGAATGTTAATCTGTCTTGGTAATTGAAATCTTTACAACTTTTAACCATTTTGGTTGCTCTCCCCTGCACCTTTTCAATATAAGCTGATCGACGTTTAGGATACGGGTACCAGATGATATCACCATACTCTAAATGTGGACGCACCATTGATGTGCATAATAGCAAAAATGTTTCCTTACCTAAACGAATAAATGTTCTTTTAATTATTCCCTGATTTGCCTTAATTATCCCTGTATTCATCCCCCAAGAACAAACATCTACGGAGGAGACGATTTTCGGGA
Organism: Phymorhynchus buccinoides; assembly: GCA_017654935.2. Taxonomy (NCBI): domain Eukaryota; kingdom Metazoa; phylum Mollusca; class Gastropoda; order Neogastropoda; family Raphitomidae; genus Phymorhynchus; species Phymorhynchus buccinoides. Next base: position 48,591,599 of record CM065694.1, read on the forward strand.
GAAAAAAAAAAAGTTGTTTACCTCCTTTACTCGGTCAAATACCACAGCAACAATGCAACAATGGCGTCGAAGCTTGAAACCGCAGGATGCGAGTCAACGACTTGCAAACAAGTTTTGTTTCAGAAAAATTAGGGGTGATCAGTGGCCACAAACTGATAAAACTTGCAAAATGTGACGTAAAAGTTTAAATGACATAATTTTTTAGAATGACTCACGGTGTTCTAAGTGCTGTATGTCTGCTCAAACGCACGAGTCGATAGGCTACGAGAGCTGATGGTAGAGTGACTTCCCCTGTTTGTCCGATTGAATTAGACAAACATAAAACAAACAGGTTTCGCAACAAAGAGATAAGCACACAAGCACAAAGGCTAACACAGTTTGACGAAAGCACAGGTAGCCTAAGCCCCCAATCAGGGTTAAAGACCCACCACGTCACGCGTCAAGATCACGGTTTTTCACGTGTTTTCACTCTTATAGCTGGTACGAAATCTGAAGAAATCTTCCTAGGATAAGAGGGATTTGTGACACGTGACGTGGGTGGTCTTTAAGGATAAGACTGACAAACGCATAGACAAATAGGCATAAGGAGGAAAGCAGATAGTCTTCTTCTTCTTCTGCGTCCCCAGGCCATACGGCCATAATGGGTGAGGTACGTATGTGTCGTGTCTGATTTTCAGTTTTCACTGGTCTCCCCGCTGCGTACAGCCGACACATTCCGATTTCGGAGGAGCTCAAATGAGAATTGTTTTGGGAAGTTTTTGTTTTTAAAAAGGCAGGAGAATGGGCCAATAAGTCAGAAAGATAGTAGACGATAGAAAGCAAAGGGAAAAGGCAGAGTCAAAGAGAGTGGCAGATTAGAGTAAGTTACAAACACAGAACTTCCAGAAGGTGGGGAAACTTTTTTTACGAAGCACCCCCCGGTATCCCCACGGGGAAGCAGGCAGACAAACCCATAATTATCTGAAGCAGACAGACACACACACACACACACACACACACACACACAGTCAGTCATCAGTGGTACAAATCAGGCCACAGAGACACGCAGACAACACGACCAGGGAAGTGTAGGGCGGTGCAGGAAGGCACTTACCATTTGTTCACCCTCTTCTGGGGATGTCTTCTACGGACGTTGTTCCGGAGGAGGTGGATGTTGCCCCTGTGTACCACGGGGACTGGAGGGAAAGAGAAGGGTTATTCTTCTTCGCCTTCTTCTTCTTCGTCTTCTTCTTCTTCTTCTTCTTCTTCTTCATCTTGTTCTTCTTCTTCTTCTTCTTCTTCTTCGATCGCTCTGACAATTTCCTGTCAATTATGAGCGCAGGGGCGTCATGCTGCCGTTGTGCGCCTACCTAAGAAATAGTTAGGCCCAGCAAGTCCCGACTTGGGATGGAGGGAATCTTTCTTGAGAAGAACAAAAAAGGGCAGGAGAATGGACCGGTTAAGGCAGAAAGATAGTAGATGACAGTAAGCAAAGGAAAAAAGGCAAGAGTCAAAGAGAGCGACGGATTAGAGGAAGTTACAAGCACAGAACTTCCAGAAGGTGGGATAACTATTTATGCAAAAGACCCCTCCTGGTACCCCCACGGGGGGGGGAGAAGGGTACACAGTGTCAACATCGATTCGTTTTCTTCTTGCTGCCGTCGATAGTAACAGAATAGGTTTTCTCTTAGGAAGTTGTACGCACTTTAACAACATTGATTTAGGGGGTAGACACAGGCTGAGTCTCACACCACGGATTCAAACTGGTTTGATGCGATGACTGTTTCGAAATGCTTCAGAATTGTCTGCCCGACTTCTTTCTTGCTTGTTTAGATGGGCCATTCTTGGAAGAAATGCTGGATTTTATAATGAAAATGTCTGATAAATCTGAGAGATCACAGCTGTTCCGTTGCACACGAAGTTGAGCTGTTTATTTAACCCTTTCACCGCCAGCCATAGTTCAGCCAAAAATGTCCATTAAATTTACCTGGGTAGACAACAAAATCCATCTGCAGTATTGGGGATTCTACTGTGACATATATAAAATAAGGTCTATCCTTACTTCCCCAAACTAAGACAATAAGGTCTTTGGATACTAGACCCCAATTTGATGCCTTTTAGTGACATAGGTGTTAAATCACTGTGGTGCTAAAATGCGACATTGGCGGTGAAAGGGTTAAATGACTGAGTCTAGAAACCGTAGATAAAAACTACAACCAAGCATTTCGTTTGAAAAACCATTTTAGCTGTATGTTCTTTGTAGTATTTTTAATATATTAAAGAGGAGTGCCTGCCAGAACGGTCTACCTCAAAAGGAATAAAGAGCACAGATGGGCAGTTCTGGCATTCACCCCTCGAAAATATTTTCTTCCATCAGATTTATGGTAGCAAAATATTTTTTGTTGAACAGTACCATACAACTTATTTAGTAGAAAATGTTCTTAAATAATACACTTATTATCGCAAACATAAATAAAAATGCTCATGGGTGAAAATCTAACACTTTTACTGAATATAACAAATTTCCTTGCATACTATAGGCTTAACATTATTCTTGACTGTTGTTTATGAAAAGTAAGAAATGTAAAGTTGGCTTGAAAAAAAAGAGATAAGCTAAAAGTTGCTCCCGGAATAGTTGTGAGATACTTACAAAACCGATTTAGTCTGCTTTAATTCTTTTCTTTACAGTAACTTTTCCACAGGTCAATACCAGACGGTCATAACATTGGTGTCGTCTGTTCCTCTTTGACGAATAGTAACATTTTCAATACATCTGAGGTATCCACATTAACAGTCTATTCTTCTTCTTCTTCGTCGTCGATCACATCAGATGGAGATGCCAGCAGCCCGCACGAATGCAGCAGTCGCCTGGAGATCAGTCAGGTTTCCGTGCAGCTTTTCCCTCAGTGGTGTTGGGTCTGGACACATTTCTTGTCTGGGGACATTGTGGAGAGGGCAATGTTGAAGAACATGCTCTACATTCATGAGGTCTGCTCCGCATGGGCACACACACACACACACACACACACACACACACACACACACACACACGCACGCACACGCACGCACGCACACACACACACACACACACACACACACACACACACACACACACACACACACACACACACACACACACACACACACAAATTACGCCTGGAGATTAGTTAGGTTTCCGTGCAGCTTTTCCATCAGTGGTGTTGGGTCTGGCCACGTTTCTTGTCTGGGGACATTGTGGAGTGGGCAATGTTGAAGAACATGCTCTACATTCATGAGGTCTGCTCCTCATGGGCATGCTTCGGTCTCTCCAATTCTAAATTTGCTGAAAAGGTGGGCACGAAGTCTGCTGTGCCCTGTTCTCAGCCTGATGAGGATGACCTGGTCCGTTCTGCTGAGCTTGTGGTAGGGATCAGCCGGGTTACATTGTGGATGGCGCTGTTTCCATGTCTTATGGGACAGGGCTTTGATGACTCTTTTCCTCGGAATAGGAGACCTGTCTGTCCTCTTGTTCCAGCTGCCCTCCCTTCTTTGCCAGCCTGTCCGCCTGCTCGTTGCCATGGATCCCACAGTGTGCTAACAGTCTATTAAGCAGCAAGTGTTGCATTGCAATAGTTGGATTAATCCGAGGTAGGCATTCACAACAGAGCTTTTAATATAATTATAGTATGGAATGAATGGGGGGAAACAGTCGCTTTAATACAGACAAATGTAGACGTTCACTATATTTACTCGGTTTTGTCTGAATGAATAATGAATAATAGCAAAGCAGTAACCTTGTTATAGGAACAGGGTATAAACGCTGCCGACGTTGCTTTAATCTATTGTAGCTGTGTTTTGTTTCTTTCTCTATTTGACTCAATGAATAGTAAGTCAGTGGCTGAAATTGTTGCTATCAAACGTGTCCTATAAGTCTGGGACAGACGGGCATACAGGCCCAGCAACTTGATTAGCAACAATGCAGACACTACGTTTAATGATTTAGTCAATTCTGCCGGAATAAATCATAATAGGCCTACTAAGCTCATTGCCGCATATTTTACACTTACAACGATGATTAAAGTTAACTTTGATTTCGTCAATAGTAACTTCGTAAACATTTTGTTGTTTTGATTGAACGTGATTCGAGACATACATTAATAGCAAGTTAATTAGAAATCGGTTCAGATAGAATGAATGGTGACTCACGCGCTGTCTTAAGCCGGCGACAGACTATGCGACTGCCTCATATGACTCGATCAGGTCGTGATCAAATTTTGTTTCCTGCACAGAAGAGGTCACAAGCCATCTGACTCGATCAGACTTGGTCAGTGAAATTTAGAACCCGCCCTATTCGTCCCTGTCACCTGACTGGGCCCGACTGAGTCAGACTGATCGAGAAGGATGGTATGCAAATGAGGTGAAACGTCACGACCTGATCGAGTCACATGAGGCAGTCACATAGTCTGTCGCTGGCTTTAGAGAAAAGCAGTAGACACTTCAAAAACTTCTTTAAAGATACAACTGACGCACCACGATTAAATCCCTTGTTTTTTTCTGGGTAGTTGTGACCCACATACAGATGTCCCCAACTTCAAAGTGAGGCTGCTCTTTAAAATGATGCTTCGGTTTGAATCTGGGGGCATTTGTATGGGAGTGAGACCTGGTCAAAACGAGATTTCTTCCCAGCTATAAGAGGGAAAACACGCGAAACCCGTGATTTTTACACGTGATCTGGTGGGTCTTTAAGTCTGCGTTTCTGCTGTGGCGACTATTAACTGAGTAACGTTGCAACAGTTAAGAACCGTTCGGTAAATCTGATTTACACGTTGGTAAATGTGATTGTACATAATTATGCACACAGGCATACTGCGTAGTGAGGGATACAAATCAAAAGTTGCTGTCACTAAACGACCAGCACAGACTAATAGTACCTTCTGGAACTGTTACTTATGGAATAGGCTAGACACTTGTGTGGAATACTTTACCCTTTGTTTCCGTGCACGTGCGTGTGTGTGTGTGTGTGTGTGTGTGTGTGTGTGTGTGTGTGTGTGTGTGTGTGTGTGTGTGTGTGTGTGCTCGTGCGTGTGTAGGCATAAGTGTGTATGTATGTGTGTGTTTGTGTCTGTGTGTATGCATGTATGTATGTACGCACGTACGTATGTATCTATGTGTGAATGCGCATGCAAATGATATGCTGTGTTCGTCAGTGTGTATGTGCTTGTGTGCGTGCGAGCATGGGTATTGATGTGATTTGGTTAAATGTATTTTTTATAAAGCGCCATGAGCAGTTAGCCTGGGATGCGCGCGATATAAGCTTTCTTTATTGTCCGTCACCTTAAGGTGATCGGACTTTGCGATGGGCTGGTTTGTATTTTTTTCTTCTTTTTTCCCCCCTGTCTGTTCCAAGGATATCTCCCGAACCGCTTGACCGAATCGCGTCACATTTTGTGTGGAGGTGTGCCACCTTAATAGGAAGAGATCCGCGCAAACCATTTTGCCGTCGTGACCTTGACCTTGACGTATGACCTTGAAAACCGAAAATCTATTTTTAGCCATATCTCGGGTACCGATCGACATAGGATGTTGAAACTTGGTATGAAGGTGGTTTGGATTATGCCCGTTCTGATGATGGCATACTGATCAAGGTCAATGTCAAGGTCAAAAAGATCTTTGCAGCCTGAAAATCGGAGGGTCATTTTTTCTCCTTCTGTCTGTCCCACGGATATCTTCCGAACCGCTTGACCGAATCGGCGTCACATTTTGTGTGCTGGTGTGTCACCATGAGAGGAAGGCATCCGCGCAAACCATTTTGCCGTCGTGACCTTGACCTTGGCGTACGACCTTGAAAACCGAAAATCTTTAAGGGGCCATAACTCCCACACCGTTGGTGTTAGAGTCTTCAAATTTCGCATGGAGGTACTTTGGCGTATGCCCGTTCTGATGGTGGCATACCGATCAAGGTCACGGTTCGGGAGATCGGTCGGCCTTGAAAGTGGTAGGGGTCTACAAATTGGGTTTTCAGCCATATTTTCCACATTTGTACTTGACAGAAGCGCTTCATATTGTGTGTGGCACTGTATACCCTAGAGTAGAAAACATCCGAGCATAAATTATCGCCATACTGACCTTGACCTTGACGTGTGACCTTGAAAACCGAAATTTCCTTCTTTGCGCTATATGTTTCTTCTTCAAGCTGTATCTCGTGAACTAGAAGACAGAATCCCTTCCAATCTTGTGTCAGGATGTGACACTCTACGGGGTGTCGCAAGTGCGTGGCATTGCTGGTGACGGACATGTCTGCCGCTCGGCGACGCCCTTGTTATTATTATTATTATTATTATTATTATTATTATTATTTTGTTAGTCTGCAGAAACGCGTCATAATTCACAAACTTTCGTCGTAGATAATTCTTCAATATTAAATGTGATTTGCAAAATATGCGGATGTGAATATTTTGCTTCTCGATAATTATAATAATGCAAAAGAGTGTTGTCATTGTTTGATGAAAATGCTATCCTTGCTTTGATGTATCCGTCTGCGTTCATTCGCTGATTAACTCATTCATTCATTCATTTGTTCACTCCATCCTTCCTTCATTCCTTACCCTTTTCCTTTCTTTCCTTCATTCATTTATTCATTATCCTTCCTGTCAGTAGCCCTTGCCGTTTGTCGGTTTATCTGTCTGTTTCTCAACTACCTTGTCTCTGTCCCTGTCTCTCGCAGTCCTCCCTCCCACTTCTCTCTCTCTCTTTGTCTACCTCCCTCCCCCCCCCCCCTCTCTCTCTCTCTCTCTCTCTCTCTCTCTCTCTCTCTCTCTCTCTCTGTCCCTCTGTGTGAGTTTATTTGTTGGTTTGTATAAAAGTGCACTGACAAAAGTCAGACTTTGTGTTTCTTGTCTTAGCGCACACAAGTATAGATATGCCCACAATGCTACTGATAGAATGTGCCCTTTCTGTACAGACACGATCGAGGGCGAATCCCATTTTCTGTTTTACTGCCCCAAATACTCTAAACTTAGAAGACAATTTATTCCTTACATAGGACAGGCACTTCACCCTCAAGTAGCTATTGCACTGAATCCTAGAAATGATGACCATAATTATTGTTTGTTTGGCCAAATGTATTGCCTATGCCATTAAATTAAGAAATTCTACAAACATTCTATTATTATCCCGATCATCCTTCATATTTTGTTTCTCTAAGTACGAGAATTTGTTTTTCATTATGTTGTGTATATATATGTTTGTTGCAATGTCAATATGTCTCTTTCCCCGTTGATTGGGGCTGTTGGCGTATCAAAATTGTTTGCCTTGCCTTGCCTCTGTCTCTGTCTCTCTCTCTCTCTCTCTCTCTCTCTCTCTCTCTCTCTCTCTCTCTCTCTCTCTCTCTCTCTCTCTCTCTCTCTCTCTCTCTCTCTCTCTCTCTCTCTCTCTCTCGATTGGAAGAATAGGCGTTGCGTAAAATCTATATCCTTAGAAAATAAAGTTTAAATTTTCAAGTCTCTCTCTCTCTCTCTCTCTCTCTCTCTCTCTCTCTCTCTCTCTCTCTCTCTCTCTCTCTCTCTCTCTCTCTCTCTCTCTCTCTCTCTCTCTCTCTCTCTCTCTCTCTCTCTCTCTCTCTCTCTCTCTCTCTCTCTCTCTCTCTCTCTCTCTCTCTCTCTCCTCGATTGGAAGAATAGGCGTTGCGTAAAATCTATATCCTTAGAAAATAAAGTTTAAATTTTCAAGTCTCTCTCTCTCTCTCTCTCTCTCTCTCTCTCTCTCTCTCTCTCTCTCTCTCTCTCTCTCTCTCTCTCTCTCTCTCTCTCTCTCTCTCTCTCTCTCTCTCTCTCTCTCTCTCTCTCTCTCTCTCTCTCTCTCGGAAGAATAGGCGTTGCGTAAAATCTATATCCTTAGAAAATAAAGTTTACATTTTCAAGTCTCTCTCTCTCTCTCTCTCTCTCTCTCTCTCTCTCTCTCTCTCTCTCTCTCTCTCTCTCTCTCTCTCTCTCTCTGTCTCTCTCTCTCTCTCTCTCTCTCTCTCTCTCTCTCTCTCTCTCTCTCTCTCTCTCTCTCTCTCTCTCTCTCTCTCTCTCTCTCTCTCTCTCTCTCTCAATCTTTCCTTCTACTCTTTTAGCCGTTCTCCTACTCGATCTGTCTGAAGGAATAGGATCAATACATCTCGGGTAGAAGGGAAGACGAAGACAAATTCTGTTTCCTGGCAGTACAAAAGGTTTCTACCAATTCTCCCAGGGTGGGATTTCACAGTACTTTAATAGAAAGTGAGAGGCGGGACTTAATGGGACGGTTTATTATGATTTCTCAAGAGGGATATTGTTTTTTTGGAAACTAAACCGCAGCTGTCAGAGAGAGTGAGAGAGATGGGGGGAGAGAGAGAGAGAGAGAGAGAGAGAGAGAGAGAGAGAGAGAGAGAGAGAGAGAGAGAGAGAGAGAGAGAGAGAGAGATAAATCTGTAGTTTTTTTAATTTATTGATTTGGCCTCTCTGCCCGTATCAATACTTTTTATTAGTAAATAAATGTAAACTAGAACAATACAATCATGCACATACATATAATCTATAAATTGGGAGAACATTATTTCAGAAAAAATAATTTATCCAGTGATTGACTTCTAAAAGCAAACGCTTTAGATAGAAAATGAGAAAGAGATGAGCATGCTTTAACATCAGTAAATAATAAGAACCAATTTAAAAGCACTGGGATGATTGTAGTAGTTTTGGGGGATTATTTGCTTTCTAAAAAATTTATAAGCAGGACATATTAAAATAAAATGTAATTCCAATTCTTCTACACCTGGGGAAAATATACAGGATAAATCATGTATAATTTGTATTTTGTACGAGAGAGAGAGAGAGAGAGAGAGAGAGAGAGAGAGAGAGAGAGAGAGAGAGAGAGAGAGAGAGAGAGAGAGAGAGACTTCAGACACTTTATTTAACAAGGAAGAGAATGTAGGCTGAGCCTATTCTTACATTCTTATTCTGTCCTTGGAGAGAGAGAGAGAGAGAGGGAGAGAGAGAGAGAGGGGGAGAGAGAGGGAGAGAGAGAGAGAGAGAGGGAGAGAGAGAGAGAGAGAGAGAGAGAGAGAGAGAGAGACTTCAGACACTTTATTTAACAAGGAAGAGAATGTAGGCTGAGCCTATTCTTACATTCTCATTCTGTCCTTGGAGAGAGAGAGAGAGAGAGAGGGAGAGAGAGAGAGAGAGAGAGGGAGAGAGAGAGAGAGAGAGAGAGAGAGAGAGAGAGAGAGAGAGAGAGAGAGAGAGAGAGACTTCAGACACTTTATTTAACAAGGAAGAGAATGTAGGCTGAGCCTATTCTTACATTCTCATTCTGTCCTTGGAGAGAGAGAGAGAGAGAGAGAGAGAGAGAGAGAGAGAGAGAGAGAGAGAGAGAGAGAGAGAGAGAGAGAATG
>CM065694.1:48613468-48628468 GCA_017654935.2 Phymorhynchus buccinoides
ATCAACTGTTATCAGCTCGATGCAAACATGATACGACTGGGGCTGAATCCACCAGAATTGGCCCCTATGGGTTTACGGAACACCCAAAGTCAGCTCTGGAGATACAGAATGGTAGGGGGTTGAAATAATTTTTTTTTCCCCACGTGGGGATACCGGGGGTGGGGGGTGGGGGGGGTGGGGGGGGGGGGCTTTTTTATAAATAGTTCCCCCGGAAGTTCTGTGCTTGTATGCCCCACGTGGCCGAAAGGCCGCAGAGGGCGTTAAAACCTATTTCGTCTGTGCCTGTAACTTCCTCTAATCTGTCACTCTCTTTGACTGTCTTTTCCCTTTGCTTGCTGTCATCTACTATCTTTCTGCCTTTACCGGGTCCATTCTCCTGCCTTTTTTTTGTCTTTTCACGAAACACTTTCAAAAAGATTTCCTCCAGCCGAAGTCGGACTTGCTGGGCCTAACTATTTCTTAGTTAGGCGCATAGCGGCAGCATGACGCATCTGCGCTCATAATTGACCAGGAAACGGTCTGAGCGATCGAAGAAGAAGAAGAAGAAGAAGACACGTATGGCTTGAAAAAGAGAATTTACTGCACGATACGCTGATGTGTTTCGGACAGGGTCTTTTAGTGGATCGACTGTTTTCAGCTCGATGCAAACATGATACGACTGGGGCTGACTCCCCCAGACACCACAGAATCGGCCCTATGGGATTACGGAACACCCAAAGTCTGCTCTGGAGATACAAAATTGTAGGGGATTGAAATCATTGTTGTACTGGTGGCCTTCTTCTTACCGAAGAAGAAAACAAAAAGAAAAGCATGGGTGAAAAAAACCCCACAGGCAACAACCGTTAAAGACCCACCACGTCACGTGTCAAAATCATGGTTTTCACGTGTTTTCCCTCTTATAGCTGGTAAGAAATCTTAAAGACACACTGACGCACCACGATTAAGTCCCTTGTGGGTTTTTTCTTCTGGGTAGCTGTGACCTACATACAAATGTCCCCGACTTCAAATTGAGGCTGCTCTTTAAAATGATGGTTCGGTTTGAATTTGGGGGCATTTGTATGGGAGTCAGACCTTGTCCAAAAAAGATTTATTTCCAGCTATAAGAAGGAAAACACGAGATTTTGACACGTAATCTGGTGGGTCTTTAAGAAATCTTCCAAGCATAAGAGGGAATGTGACGCGGGGGGAGGAGGGGGGGGGGGGGCTTTAAAGGTGGACCCTGACAGATGAGTGTTTGCAAGAAACACGTCGATATCACCAGAAAGACAGCCTTTTCAAGGATCGGAACACTCACTTTGCTCTGGTTTCCTAGAACTTAAGCCGTCAAAACGGCGATTCCTCCTTGGCGGAGATGCCGGAGAGAGTAGCCGTTTTGGATGGGATGGGTGGAGGTCAGTCATTGTGGTTGAAGCGTTTTATTATTTTTGTAGTGCAGTAAAAAAGAAAGAAAAAAAGGAGCTATTTCCTATAGATAAACTGTATATAAAAAAAATAAAAATAAAAGGCTTGTATTGCGAAAATTTCGTGCAAACGATTTGGCGGCCATTAGAAAAGAGAGGGCACACGCCTTCTCTTTGGGTGAAAGAATTTGACTTCCAGCACCTCCGTCAAGGAGGAATCGCCGATTTGACGGTGTTGCAATCTCTGTAAAAGGATTTTTGTTCTCTAGTGATCTCTTTCCATTAGACAAGAGACGCACACGCCTTCTCTTTGGGCGAAATAATTTGACTTCCAGCACCTCCGCCAAGGAGGAATCGCCGATTGGACGGTTTGATTTCTAGGAAACCAGAGCAAAGTGAGTGTTGCAGTTCTCTGTAAAGGGTGTTTTTCTGGTGATCTCGACGTGTTTCTTACAAAAACTCATCCGTCAGGGTGCCCCTTTAACGCATTTAATTCGGGCACTCACGGTGGCGCTGCATTCTGGCGAGACACTGATAAGATGATGGGTGCTTCCGGCTTGGTAACTCAAATTGATGAGTGATCTAGACTGCTGTAGGCGGACATTGTAACAATTACTTTTTTTTCTGTTAGTCCCCGAACCGATGTTCTCATACGTCGACATTGATGGTTCAGTGTCCAGTAACGAAGCAGGTAAATAGTGTTTCATAGTTTCACACAGAAAAAGCACGTGGAATGATGTAATATGATGTCCACAAATGCAAGTCACATGTTTGCAAAATTTGTTTTTCAAAGCATCAAGCCGAAATCTAAAAATTAAACGTTTTAAAATCCACCCTTGATGAAGACTCTTAATTCCTGTTTTGTAATCTATTGGTTTTTTTAAAAGAAATTTCATTTTTTGTCCTTTTAAACTAAAGAAGAAGTTTCCCTTTGTCTTCTTAAAACGGAATCCCATGATGCTTTTTCTAAAAGACTATGATTCTCATGTAGGGATAAATGAATGTATATCTTTGTTAAACTGTTTTCAGTGGTTGCACCATGTTTGGCTAACGGGTCAACCCTTTCATTTGCAGATAATCCACAATGTGATGGAACTCAAACATAAATCAATAGAAGAACCACGTAAAGACAAAACATGACTTAAGTGGTAAATTTCTGATATATGAGTTCACCTCTCACTCTTGTATTAGAACATTTTAAAGCTTGTAGGACTGATTTTGAATCGACACAAAATAGTATTTGAAATACAGAAAATGGGAAATCCAGAAGAAAGTTCGGCAGTAAATATGGAAACATGTTTACCAGGGACGGTATTCATGTCGAGATAGCATGAGACTTAGCATGATGCTAACTTAGAAGCTCTTCCAATGTCCTATAGGATTTAATAGGACTTTTGGAAGAGCTTCTAAGTTAGCATCATGCTAAGTCTCATGCTATCTCAACGTGAATACCGCCCCAGGGTGATAAGCTTTCTCTACTTTTAAGGGTGGAATTAATTAATAAAGGTGTGCCTGTGTGGGATGCGCGATATACATACATGTGCAGGTCTGACATTTTAAGAGAAACTGAACCAGACTGCTTTCAAGCCGTTGGTGGTAAGTGATAAAAACAGGATGAAGCAGACTTTGATTTCCCTTATCCCCGTAGATTCGGAAGGAAGGGAAAAACCACGTATTAACTCATTCAAGTCGTGCCACCCATATATGTCCGGGATTAATATAAAGCTGTCAATTTGATGAATTTGTTTCAAGGGAAGTGAATATGTGTGCACACCACACTTTGGTCACGTCCAAACTCGCTTCGCTCCCTTAGACCACACATTTGCCTCTTACTATGCGTTTGTAGTGGTTTGAAGCGGGGAAACTAATTGCTGTAGAGTTTCTTTTTCTATATAAAGTCTGTATATAAAAAAAAACCCGTCTGATCTACCACTTCCCTATGTCTAAACCTGAAGTCAAAACCTGTAATCTTCTTTCATTTCTCGTTTTGTTTATGTCCGTTTTGTTTGTGTGTATGGCTGGAGTGATTTGTGAGTTGTTGTTTTTTATAATTCAAAATCATTGCGATACGAATGAGTTAAAGTATAAGGAGACAGCATATCTATGGACGTGTCTTGTGTGCGGTGTGCGATATACACAAAATGTGTGGGTCTGACATTTGTTTTTACCGTCTCCGACTGATTGGACGCTAATCTCAACATCGTCTCTTTTTTTTTATTTTATTTTTTTTTATTGAACCAGACTGCTTTGAAACCGTTGGTGGTAAGTGATAGAAACATCACTGTACCGTGATATTGAAGACAGGAACAAACGCCCTTTGAGACAACTTATAACCCGCATTCTGAGTCGTCAACATAATAATAACATCTACCCCATATGTAGCTGAAGCGTAGTGACCATATCGTGTGTGAGTGCTGGATGTCTGGCCAATGTCTCTCAGCCTTTCACTTTGATGAGCGGCGCCCAAAAGACGGTGGAGGACTTTAAAGTATCACTGAAGTCTGGGTGTCAAGGAGTTCTGTCCCCCCCCCCCCCCCCCCCTCCCCCCCCCCCCCCCCCCCCCCCCCACAGGTTGGAAGAGGATGGGAAGTGAAATGCTGAATGGTCAGCGAATATGCCTGAGAGGGGGAGGGAGGGTGGGAGGGAGAGAGAGAGAGAGAGAGAGAGAGAGAGAGAGAGAGAGAGAGAGAGAGAGAGAGAGAGAGAGAGAGACTGAGAGAGAGAGAGAGAGAGAGAGAGAGAGAGAGAGAGAGAGAGAGAGAGAGAGAGAGAGAGAGAGAGAGAGAGAGAGAGAGAGAGAGAGAGAGAGAGAGAGAGAGAGAGAGAGCTCAGAACTCGGAACTATTGTAATGTACATCGGCTTTGGGTCACAATACCACGGGAAGGAAGGTGGGGTGAAAGGGGAGATCAAACCATTAAACAAACGAAACAAAACATAAATAAACAGAAAGAAAACAAGTACAACGCCGAGCGGCTGCAAAGTCCCCTCGCAGCATCGCCGAGCTACTCCGAAATCGGAATGTGTCGGCTGTACACACAGCGGGGAGACCATTGAGAACTGAAAACAGGACGCACGCACGGACGGATGGACGGCCGGAAAGAAGTGGGACATATCGGGCCTGTGACACAAAGGGCCTAGGGCACAGTGGGCTTATCCCATGTTTAGCGACCTGTCTTGACCATCCAATCATATTCAAATTAAGTACATCAGATTCCTACACTTATATCCTAATACAATATTCAAGAACATTAAGAAGTAATGTTCTGTCTACGTTCTTCTTGTATTTGCTTTTCCTTAGTTCTAATATTCAGAGCTTCTGCAATATATTTAGCTAGTGATTTTATAGATTCATCATCATAGTCCATTCTCAAAACTCCAACTAAATCCAAATATACAGCAACACTTTTTTCAAAAATGTTACACTTCTTTCTAATCACATCATATTTTTTACAACTAAATAAAAAGTGTATATCATCTTCTTTATGAAAACCACACATTGGGCAGGGAGCAATTAAAGATATATCATCATCATGAAACCATTGTTTGTGTGCATTCAAGCCTATAGTTCTAGACCTAAGCCTGGCCAGACATATTCTATGCCACCTATTATTTACAACCGTTTATATTTCTCAATTTCAAATACATCTTTAAAACTATAATACCAGTTATATATGTCTGAACTTGCAATCTTAGAGTGCCAATTTTGCTGATAGGAAGCAATAATTCTGTTTTTAAATTCCATGATAAATCCGTCCTCACTTCCCACACCCTGACATAGCCATACAATTCCAAACCCATTAGTAGTTAAAATATTTTTCACACAATATACCCAATTTTCTTTTCCTTTCTCATGTTCGTTCACTAGCATTTGATACGCCTGTCTACTAAGTCTGGATATAGGTAGTTTTAACAACTTGAGCCAGTATTTTATACATTTAACATATTATGTTCTAACATACAGAGGGTACCTTCCTGTTTCTCCATATACTACTGTGTTTGAACTGTGCAATGGGACATTTAAGAAGCGTTTTATAGCAAATGTATGTACCTTTTCCAAATCAATATTATCATAAATTCCCCAAATTTCTGCTGAGAGAGAGAGAGAGAGAGAGAGAGAGAGAGAGAGAGAGAGAGAGAGAGAGAGAGAGAGAGAGAGAGAGAGAGAGAGAGAGAGAGAGAGAGAGAGAGAGAGAGAGAGAGAAGAGAGAGAGAGAGAGAGAGAGAGAGAGAGAGAGAGAGAGAGAGAGAGAGAGAGAGAGAGAGAGAGAGAGAGAGAGAGAGAGAGAGAGAGAGAGAGAGAGAGAGAGAGGGAGAGAGAGAGAGTGGAAAGGAGAGAGAGAGAGAGAGAGAGAGAGAGAGAGAGAGGGAGGGGGGCGGGAAGAGAGAGAGAGAGAGAGAGAGAGAGAGAGAGAGAGAGAGAGAGAGAGAGAGAGAGAGAGAGAGAGAGAGAGAGAGAGAGAGTCAAAGGCAGCGACACAGTGAGAGAAAGGATATGAAATAATGATCTTTTATTTTGCATGGTATGTACCAGAAACTAAACTTCTGAAGTCTTGAACCTCCTTCTCGTAAATCTGAGCATACTGTCAATGCGCAGAATATTTACGAAATATCTCCCCCCCCATCCCTCCCCCTCCTCCCACCCCCCACCCCGCCTGTGTTTTCTGAATTTGAAAGACACTGAATGCAAAAAGAGAGAGAGAGAGAGAGAGAGAGAGAGAGAGAGAGAGAGAGAGAGAGAGAGAGAGAGAGAGAGAGAGAGAGAGAGAGAGAGAGAGAGAGAGAGAGAGAGAGAGGAGAGAGAGAGAGAGAGAGAGAGAGAGAGAAGAGAGAGAGAGAGAGAGAGAGAGAGAGAAAGAGAGAAAGGAATGAGAGAGAGACAGAGACAGAGACAGAGAGACAGGAAGGGGAGAGGGAAATAGTCTTTGCAATTCTTTTGAGTTAATATAATAGTATAATCGAAGTTCAAGATTTGAAAGTGGGTTTTTTTTCCCTTCAGGACTTTGGTTTTGATGTTGGTTGGTGGGAAATATAGTGGAATAATTAACCGATTGATACCGAACACTTGAAACCTTTTCGAAACCGCCTTTGATAGAACTTCCCGTCTGAGACGTCCACAGACGAAGAGACATCTATTTCGTTGGCAGTTGGGGAAAGTACATTGATGGAAGTACAGTTGGGGTGGGGTGTGGGGGGGGGGGGGGGAACCTGACCTTTTACTCAAATGGCTTTTTTCATTAGTTGATTCTCCCTCCGTGGGGATGCCGGGGGGTCTTTGGTATGCATAGTTCCCCCACCTTCTGGAAGTTCTGTGCTTGTAGCTTCCTCTAAACTGTCACTCTCTTTGACTCTGCCTTTTCCTTTTGCTCACTGTCATCTACTATCTTTCTGCCTTACCGGTCCAAATCTGAACTTTGATTTCCCTTGCAATTTTGTTTCTTTTCTTATAATATTGTAATATTGTTTCAAATGTTGTGGTTATGAACAGGGCTTTGTTTAAATAATATTATTGTATGTATATTTGATTTGATTGTAGTGAGTCTTATGTGTATAATGTTAACTTATTTGTGTTTTATTGTCTACGTAAAGTGCTTTGAGCTCCGTGCAAAGGGAGTAAAGCGCTATATAAATGTTCATTATTATTATTATTATTATTATTATTATTATTATTCTCCTGCCTTTTTTCAAGAAACGCTTTCAAAAAGATTTCCTCCAGCCGAAGTCGGACATGCTGGGCCTAATAATGTCTTACTTAGGCGCATAACGGCAGCATGATGCAGCTGCGCTCATAATTGACAGAAAACTGTCTGAGTGATCGAAGAAGAAGAATTAGTTGATTCGCCTTGGCATGAGGCTGTGTCAGACCAGTTGACATCAGCTAGAACACCAAGGCTATACATCAAAATGTTACGTTCTGCATGGTCGTGCGGGGATTGTCTTAATTAAGCCATGACAAGCTCCTAGCATAACATCATCATCAGTCTAAAATCCTCCGAAGTCGGAGTAGTGTGGTTGCGCGCGTGGCGGGGTAATCGAAAACGGTCACACACGAAATGTTCTCATCCCTAGCCGGTGCATTTGTACCATAGTGTTCAAGTGCTTCGGCTCCTAGTATAGCATCATCAGTCAAAAATCCTCCAAAGTCAGAGTGTTGCTGCCCACGTGGCGGGGTAATCGAAAACGGTCACATACGTAATGTTCTCATCCCTAGCTGGTGCATTTGTACCATAGTGTTCATGTGGTTCGGCTCCTATCATAACATCATCAGTCTACAAACATCCTCCGAAGTCGGAGTAGTGTGGCTGCTCACGTGGTGGGGTAATCGAAAACGGTCACACACGTAAATGGTCTCATCCCTAGCTGGTGCATTTGTACCATAGTGTTCAAGTGGTTCGGTTGTTAGGATGATCCTTGGAGACTTTAAGCCAGGGTAAAAGAAAACAACAACAACAGTTGATTCTAGGGGCCAATAGTAACATGAGAGCTGTACAATAAATGACTTTCCACAGTCATGGAAATCCATGCTCTTTTCTGGAACACCATGACTCTCAAAGCAAAGGGTCTTTTGCACTGGCTCTAGTGCTGCAGCCAAAGGGATTGGTTGACCTTTCAGGACCCTTCCGGGGCAGTGGGTGGATGACTCGTGCCTCCATGCGGGGAGCTGGAGGACCCCGCCCCCTCCACGAGTCTCTCCCCGTGGGGATTCTGGGGGGTCTTTCGTAAAAAAAAATAGTTCCCCCGCTTTCTGGAGGTTCTGTGCTTGCAACTTCCTCTAATCAGTCACTCTCTTTGACTCTGCCTTTTCCCTTTGCTTTCTATCATCTACTATCTTTCTGACTTATTGGCCCATTCGCCTGCCTTTAAAAAAAAATCTTCCAAATACGTTATCTCTTTCGAGCTCATCCGAAATCAGAACGTGTCGGATGCACGCAGCGGGGAGAGCAGTGAAAACCGGACACATACGTACCTTATCCATTATGGCCACATGGGCTGGGAACGCAGAAGAAGAAGAAGAAGAAGTAGAAGAAGAAAAAGAATAAGGAGAAAAAGAAGAAAAAGAAGAAGAAGAGGAAGAAGAAGAAGGAGAAAAAGAAGGAGAAAAAGAAGAAGGAGAAACAGAAGGAGGAGAAGAAGAAGAAGAAGAAGAAGGAGAAGGAGAAGGATAAAAAGCTGGTGGAGTCCCCTGTGTGAATATCTGGCACTGTCCGTCGCCCTTCTCTTTGGGGAGACGTGTCATCTTTTTACTTGCTAAGTTTAAATATTTTTTTTATTAATGGTTTTTTTTATTATCCCTTTTTAATACGTGGTAAGATGCAACGTGGTGACAGCCCTGACATGGCCATGGTTGTCGACGGGGCTATAATTTTAAATCTTACTGTTAATTCACTTTGAGGAGTCGCCTGGAAAGAGAAAGAGGCGTAGGTGATGTGGGCTGGGTTTAAAGTTTGACTGAAGTTTTGGCTACTAGTCTATGCCCCCCCCCCCCCTCCCGCGGGGATACCGGTTTTTGTGTGTATAAATAGTACCCCCCCCCACACCTTCTGGAAGTTCTGTGCTTGTAGCTTCCTCTAATCTGTCACTCTCTTTGATTCTTGCCGTTTTCCCTTTGCTTTCTGTCATCTATCTTTCTGCCTTGCTGGTCCACGTTTCTCCTGCCTTTTGTTTGGCCCCCCCCCCCCTATTTCTTAGTTAGGCACATAATGGCAGCATGATGCATCTGCGCTCATAATAATTGACAGGAAGCTGTCTGAGCGATCGAAGTCTATGTCTACTGGATGCTCCTGTAGGAAAAAGGGAGGATTGGTGCTAGAAGACGGCGTGCGATGTGATATTCTCTATCTCTGTCTCTGTCTGTCTCTCTCCTCCTCTCTCCCCCTCTCTCCCCCTCTCTCAGGCCCATTCTCTCTCTTTATGTGTGTGTGTGTGTGTGTGTGTGTGTGTGTGTGTGTGTGTGTGTGTGTGTGTGTGTGTGTGTGTGTGTGTGTGTGTGTGTGTGTGTGTGTGTGTGTGTGTGTGTGTGTGTGTGTGTGTGTGTGTGTGTGTGTGTGTGTGTGTGTGTGTGTGTGTGTGTGTGTGTGTGTGTGTGTGTGTGTGTGTGTGTGTGTGTGTGTGTGTGTGTGTGTGTGTGTGTGTGTGTGTGTGTGTGTGTGTGTGTGTGTGTGTGTGTGTGTGTGTGTGTGTGTGTATGTGTGTGTGTGTGTGTGTGTGTGTATGTGTGTGTGTGTGTGTGTGTGTGTGTGTGTGTGTGTATGTGTGTGTGTGTGTGTGTGTGTGTGTGTGTGTGTGTGTGTGTGTGTGTGTGTGTGTGTGAGAGAGAACACTGAACACTGAAATATACTGAGAGAGAGAGAGAGAGAGAGAGAGAGAGAGAGAGAGAGAGAGAGAGAGAGAGAGAGAGAGAGAGAGAGAGAGAGAGAGAGAGAGAGAGAGAGAGAGAGAGAGAGAGAGAGAGAGAGAGAGAGAGAGAGTGAGTTGCATTGCTTAATGGTTGCATTGCTTAATGCTTTAGTTATATCGGCAGTCATTTTTTTCAAACAGAGAGATGACAGGAATCCTCGCTAGACTGCTTCTTATCTGTCAATTTGTTTGTCTGATTATTCTATGCATAGCATAGGCTTTGTTCTATATATATATATGTTACGCCCAATCCATGAAATTGCCTATTTCATGAAATGGGCAAAATGCTTTGCCCAATTTATAAAATGGACAATGTATATCACATTTTTGAATCCCCATTCACACAGGTCTTGATTAAGATTGATTCAATGGTATCACACTTTTCTACATTGTATTTGCACCCCTATCCTGCCCCCCAACTCGACCAGATGCTAAGCTGGGGCATGCCTGAGCCACACGTTGAATCAAACGTGTTTAAAAAAAAAATCAAATTAAAGTCTGAATAAAATAGTTTTAACTCATCTACAGATCAGAGTTCTCATTCGTTTGAACCAGTTCTTGATCTATATGTGCTAATAAACAAAAAACTATTTTTCATTGATATTGCTTTTCTCAATTGCAACTTTTAAATTGGCTATTTCACGAACTGGGCAAACCATTTTGCTCATTTCATGAAATGGGCAATTTCATGGATTGGGCGTAACATATATATCCTGTCCTGAGTTTCTCAAGGCTTCTATTACATATTATTCCAAAGCGTGTCACGCATCGGCTTAGACAGCCATCGGGAAGCATTCCATATTATATGGATGTCATTGATCTTCGAATACGGAGACAGGGCAATCATCTTTTTTTTAATCATCTTCGTTGTTGTCGTCTTCGTCATCATCTTCCCTATCATTGATATTTTGGGAGATGCCCGTTAAGTCCCAGGCCCGCTGTGTCCCACTCCCTCTAAGTGGTTACATGTCTGTGTCCACGTGTTCATGCGTCGTCGATGTGACATGCCTGGTCTGGTCATTTTGGTACCAATGTAGATGACCTGTGGTCAGTGACAATGGCCAGTGGTCACTGACTTACAATTACAAATTGTGATTCTTAACAGTTTATTTTCGACGGCTTGGAGTCAAAACAGAAATATTGACGTATTGTTGAACTTATTGCTAAAACTAATAACTTGTATGTGAAAAAGATTGCTGCAATATAAAAAGCATAATCCCCATTTTATATTATTTGTAGTCTTTTTTTAATACAAGTTCTTAGTTTTTTGCAATATCATCAATAATACGTCAATGAACTATCTAAAGATAGTCCGTTTTGACTCTAAGCCATCGCATTTCCTATCACCAGATGATTATTTTATACACTTGTATAATGCAGATGACCAGTGCTCACTGCTACTGACCAGTGGTCACTTCGATGTAGTGGTCACTTTGACTTAAAAATCATATAGACACGTGGTCATAGACATGTAACCATTTCAGAGGGAGCGGGACATAGCGGGCCTGGGACTTAGAGAGCCTGGGACTTAGCGGTATGGACCCGATATTTGTTTGTACTCTTCTGTCTCTTGTTTCATCTTTTTCCTGTCAGCCCTCTTTCGGCGCTCAGAACTACAGTCTGCATAATGAATACCGCTACGGCTTATTCCGTTCTTACGTACACTACTCGGTACCAGGCTTCTGTTAGTTTCCCTATGCCCCCAAGCAGCACGTTTACCTTCTATCTATATGTTTGCTCTATTGATCTCTCTCGCTTCCTTGACAATCGCTGGAGATGGCTGTGCCTTGAAAGGTCTGAGCGTTGAGATCGAGGGTGGCTGTCTGCCTCTCTTCCCTCCTCCGTCGCCCCTTGACAAAAACACGTACTGTGTTCTGTCTGTTTCAATCTCCGCAAAGGTGCTGTTTTCGCCGTGATCTGTCTGAATGGTGGTTGTTTTGTTGTTCTAGAAGCACGATTGCCAGTACGCAAACACTTACGAAGTGATCTTGAAACGTAGTAGTAGTAGTAGTAGTAGTAGTAGTAGTAGTAGTAGTAGTAGTAGTAGTAGTAGTAGTAGTAGTAGTAGTAGTAGTAGTAGTAGTAGTAGTAGTAGTACTGTAGTAGTAGTAGTAGTAGTAGTAGTAGTAGTAGAGGGGCTGGCTTCTGCCTAAGCCTCGCGGCTTATAAAACGTCCCATCCAATTTGTGTGTATTTAATTAGGTTGCATTTGCATGCGGAATTACACACAACCAAAACCAACCAACTATGGTTGTAATTTCAATCATCATAATCATAAAACATTTAACTATTCATTTTTGTCAAGTAGATTTTTGAAGGAGTTAGTAGATGGTGCATTTTATAGTTCAGGTGGCAGTGAGTTCCAGGAGTTAGTAACTCTGTTACTGAAACAATGCTTCCGTTTCTTAGTGTTATACCGTTGAATTTGTACTTTTTTTTAATGAAAGATCGAATTCTGCTTAACAGTCCTCCGGTTCTGGAACAGACACATATGGGACAGTAGTAGATATAAAGATGGTGGGGAACAAATCCTGGAGGCAATGCCCGGAGGCAGTGCAACACCAGGAAAGTCCCGATTTGTTTTAGCAATACAGATGTAAGGTTACAAAATAACAATACAGTAATACAATAATATAAAGAATTTGAATTGAAACTGAGAGTTTGGAGATCATTAAAAAATATGCCGAAGTCTAAATTCATGATTTTGTAAGTAAATTAAATATTATTGTTAAGCTTGATTGTTTTGCTTACTTACTTTGCCATGAAGTAGATTGGCCTTGAAAGGTAGACATACTTTGACCACATTTCTTTTATTTTTAATTTTATTGTGCTGTCAGCTAAGATACTACGCTGACTGAGCATTTTTATTTTTATTTTTATAACAAATTAACAGTAACTATTTTATTTTATAAAAATTTGTTATTTCCCTTTTTTTCTTCTTCTTCTGCGTTCCCAGGCCATATGGCCATAATGGGTAAGGTACGTATGTGTCCGGTTTTCAGTTTTCACGTACAGCCGACACATTCTGATTTCGGAGGAGCTCAAGGGAGAAAAAAATATTTGGAAGTCAGGAGAATGGGCCAATAAGTCCGAAAGATAGTAGATGATAGAAAGGAAAAGGAAAAGGCAGAGTCAAAGAGAGTGGCAGATTAGAGATAAGTTACAAACACAGAACTTCCAGAAGATGGAACTATATTTGCGAAAGCCCCCCCGGTATCCCCACAGGGAGATACTCGTGGACTGGGGCGGGGGTCGTCCAGCTCCCCGTATGGAGGCACGAGGCATCCACCCACTGCCCCTATTTCCCTTTTAATAACATTGTGGGAGCAAATGAATGTAGTTAAAACCCTTTCACCGCCAGCCATATTTCAGACCAAAATGTCCATTAAATTTACCTGGGTAGAGAACAAAATCCATCTGCAGTATTGGGGATTCTTCTGCGACATATATAAAATAAGGTCTATCCTTACTTCCCAAAACTAAGACAATAGGGTCTTTGGATAATAGACCCCAATCTGATGCCTTTTAGTGACATAGGTGTTAAATCACTGTGGTGCTAAAATGCGACTTTGGCGGTGAAAGGGTTAATTAAGACCTTAGTTGCTTTTTGTAAAACATGGATGTTTTACAACAAACTGCAACTGAATGCTGATAAGACAGAGATGATTCTTGTAGCCTCTAACCACACAATTAAAACTCAGGTTCTCCCAGGTTCTGTAGACATTGATGGCACTGAGATCAAGCTATCGGCATCCGTCCGCAATCTAGGTGTTACTTTGGACCAAACCCTTTCTTTCAAACAGCATGTTTCCAATGTTTGCAAGGCTTGCTATCTAGAACTTCGAAGAATTAGTTCCATCCGTCGTTTCCTCTCTCAGGATGCCCTGAAGACTCTAGTATGTGCTTTTGTCCTGTCTCGCCTTGACTACTGTAACTCACTTCTTGCTGGCTGTCCATCAATTCTCATCTCTAAGCTCCAACGGGTCCAGAATAATGCTGCTCGTCTCATTTCTCGCTCCCCTAGGTACGATCACATCACTCCGGTTCTTTGTTCCCTACATTGGCTCCCAGTTCAATCACGTATTGACTACAAAATTCTCCTCCTTGCCTTCAAGTCAATGAATGATCAAGCTCCCCAGTATCTCTCTGATCTTCTTCATCTCTATGTCCCAACTCGCCAACTACGTTCGTCTTCTGATTCTCGTCTCCTTTCCATTCCCTCCATCCGTCTCAAATCTGCTGGCCAACGTTCTTTTTCTTGTCAAGCACCATCTCTGTGGAATTCTCTGCCTTCTCCTCTCCGACACTCCAACTCAGTCTCCTCATTCAAAACCTCTCTTAAAACCCATCTTTTTCCTGCTGCGCCCTAAATATTTGATCAGTTGTCTATCGTTGTGTGCACGTGAGGGAAGATTGATTTAAGAGGTTTGTGCTGTGTTTTGTGGTGTGTGTGTGTGTGTGTGTGTGTGTGTGTGTGTGTGTGTGTGTGTGTGTGTGTGTGTGTGTGTGTGTGTGTGTGTGTGTGAGCATGAATGTGTGCTTGTGTGTATTTTGGTTTTGTGTGTGTTGTGTGTGCACGCATGTGTGTGTTTGTGTGCGTGTCTGTGTGTCTGTCTGGGTGCGTACGTTGTGTGTGAGGGTGTTTGTGTCTGCGTGTTGGTGTATGTGGTCAGTCCATGCGGCTCAGTTGCTGTGACTTACCGAATGGGGTATGAACAAGTTGGCGTCAATAATTGTGTGTTTATGTGTGTGTGTGTGTGTGTGTGTGTGTGTGTGTGTGTGTGTGTGCGCGCGTGTGTGCGCGCGCGCGCGCGCGCGCGTGTGTGTGTGTGTGTGTGTGTGTGTGTGTGTGTGTGTGTGTGTGCGTGCGCGTGTGCGTGTGTGTGTGCGTGTGTGTTAGAGAGAGAGAGAGAGAGTTGCTTTGCATATGCACTGTTGGTGGTTGGTGTCACTCTTGAATGTTTTTTTTGGTTATCTGTTGATGAATAATTGATTGTAAAGCGCTTTGGGCTCATCTGAGGTAAAGCGCTATATAAATGTACTGTTATTATTATTATTATTATTATTTTGTAAATGGACACTTCTTATCTGCTTCTTATTTAGACACCAAAAAATGAGTATATATATAGTTTTGTATGGCGGTTTGTTTTACGGTGTAGAGTGGCACAGTGGTAGCGCGTTCGCCTCGTGCCAAGTAAACCCGAG
>CM065694.1:48633468-48638468 GCA_017654935.2 Phymorhynchus buccinoides
CGGAAAAAATTGAGAGAGAGAGAGAGAGAGAGAGAGAGAGAGAGAGAGAGAGAGAGAGAGAGAGAGAGAGATCTAATCGCATTTCACATATAAAATAGAACAATATCAAAAGTGTCATAAATATAAAAAATAAGTTATAAAAACAAAAACAAAAAAAGGTATACGAGAAAGTTGGAGATATGCATATATACTTGCATGTAAATACATTCCTTCATACAGTTATGCACACACAAAGTATGTCAAATATCTAGCCACAATTGACATAAAATATAATTATATAGTAGCACACGTGTGCAAACATGGTATATTTTAAAGCAAAATAGTTGATAAAGTTTTAACTTTTAAAAAAAAAATACAAAAATACACAGACAATAATTAGATGCAACGAATGAAATGGGAATATGTGCGAACTTTTTCAAAACATTTCAGGGGACAGTATTGAGGTATTAGAGATATTCATCAGAAAATCGTAAAATATTTGTTTAAACCTCTTAAAATTTGATTCATATTTCAAGGAGATAGGAAGTCTATTCCACAGCCAGCTTCCAGAGTAGACAAAGCTTGATTTATAAAGGGTGATACTGGGAAGAGGAAGATCTAATTTATGGCTGTGTCGAAACTCATTGATAGTAAAGTTAGCTGTTAGCGAAGGTGGGGAGTTACCATTTAAAATTTTGTGCATAAGAATCCCTTTGTTATAAAGCAATCTGGACTTAAGAGGAAGAATGTTAGCAGACTTGTAGTCCTCGCTGGTTAAAGAAGACGATTTGTTTAGAGTTACATTCACAGCACGTTTATAAACACTGAATAAATATTTCAGTGAATTTTGACTTGCCAAATCCCAAAGTGTGGATGCATAATCAACGGTAGATTGAATAAATGAGCAGAAAAATATTTTACGGGTATGCAAATTTAAAAAATGTTTAATCTTGTTGAGCTGATAGACTTTAGATGCAATTGTTTTGGAAATGGCATTTATATGTGGGGACCAGGAAAGATTGTGATCAATAGTTACGCCTAACAGCTTATGGCTTGAGACTTGTTCGACTGTGTCTGCATTAATGTATATGGGAGGTAATGATAAACATTTTATGTTTTGCCGTTTCTGTCGAGTTGCTAACAACATGAATTTAGTTTTTTTTAGGATGTAGAACTAAATGGTTAAGGTGTGTCCATTCTAAAAGTAGATTTATGTTGTGCTGTAGGGTTTTGCATACTTCGGTTGGGTCATTATTGCCTGTGTCAATAGTCGTGTCGTCTGCAAATAGATCGCATGATGTCTTTATGGCCAGTGGTAAATCATTTACATATAATGTAAAAAGTACAGGTCCAAGTATCGATCCCTGTGGAATACCGTATTTGGTTGGAAGTAAATTCGATAGTTTGTTATTTAAATATACTGTTTGCTGCCTATTGTTTAAGAACGATGAGATAAGGCCTAGAGCATTGGAAGATAAGTTGTAGCATGTAAGTTTTTTTATGAGAAGATTATGGTTAACAGTATCAAATGCTTTGGCAAAATCAACGAATATAACTCCAGAAAAGTGAGATTTGTTTATGTTGGAAAGCCATCTTTCTGTCAGTTTAAGTAAGGCTGTGTGGCAAGAATGTTTAGCTCGGAATCCTGATTGGTTTGGGTGAATCAAATTGTATTTATTTAGATGTAACAATAAACATTTTAAAATATGTTGTTCTAATGGTTTTGAGAGTACAGGCAAAATAGAAATGGGTCGGTAGTTAGATGGGTCGTCGGTTCTTCCAGATTTGTAGAAAGGAATTATTTTTGCTTGCTTAAGAATTGTTGGGAAAGTATTTTTTGTAATGCAGAGATTGTAAATGTAAGTGAGAGTATCTGATAAATAACAGGCGCAGCAATTTTTAGTATTTTACTATCTAACCCATCTATCCCTCGGGTGGTAGACTGCTTTAAGTGTTTCAAAGCAAAGAATACTTCATGAACACTCATGAGAGTGATTTCCATTTAAGAATCTATATTCTTTTTTTTCGCAAACTCCTTTAACATTTCGAGATCATTATCTTGGGATAGATCGTGAACTATAATCTTATTAGCGACAGTAGAGAGAGAGAGAGAGAGAGAGAGAGAGAGAGAGGGAGAGAGAGAGAGAGAGAGAGAGAGAGAGAGAGGAGAGGGAGAGGGAGAGGGAGAGGGAGGGAGGGAGGGAGGGAGGGAGGGAGGGAGGGGGGAGGGAGGGAGGGAGGGAGGGAGGGAGGGAGGGAGGGAGGGAGAGAGAGAGAGAGAGAGAGAGAGAGAGAGAGAGAGAGAGAGAGAGAGAGAGAGAGAGAGAGAGCTAATATCCCTTTTTTGCTAAGTGTTTTAAGATTTAAAGAATGTTTGCGCGGGCGTGAGTGCTTGTGTGAGTAAAAATGAACATCCGTTTTTGTTAAGTGTTTTCAGACTTAACGAATGTGTGCGTGCACGCGCGTAAGTGTGTGTGTGTGACTGTATGTATGTATGTGTGTGTGTGTGTGTGTGTGGGGGGGGGGGGGGAGAGAGAGAGAGAGAGAGAGAGAGAGAGAGAGAGAGAGAGAGAGAGAGAGAGAGAGAGAGAGAGAGAGAGAGAGAGAGAGAGAGAGAGAGAGAGAAAAGAGAAAAGAGAGAAGAGAGAGAGAGAGAGAGAGAGGAGAGAGAGAGAGAGAGAGAGAGAGACTGGAATCGAAATGTTTAATGAGGATAAGTAAAAATACTTCTTTTCATCAGGTTCTCTAGAAAAAAAGAGAGAACAAAAATAGAGACAAAAACAAACGCAAAAAACCCAGAGAGAGAGATAGAGATAAAGAGAGAGAGAGAGAGAGAGAGAGAGAGAGAGAGAGAGAGAGAGAGGGAGAGGGAGGGAGGGAGGGAGGGAGAGGGAGGGAGGGGAAGAGAGAGAGAGAGAGAGAGAGAGAGACAGAGACAGAGACAGACAGACAGACAGACAGAGACAGACAGACAGACAGAGACAGACAGAGGAGGAACCGACGCTCGTCCTTGTTGAGTGTTTGCAGCTTGCAAAAAGAGAGAGCAATTATGTTGGGGTGGGAACGCATGAAGAAAACTCAAAACAACCACCTAGATTAAAATGATCCGGTTTCTTACGCACAATGTACCTTCAGGCAGATCAGCAACTATCAGATGAAATGACGACAGCTCCCACTCTTCTTACTTTTGGTTGTGCTTTGTTCTCTCACGTATCATCCCTACAACAAGGAGGCCACTTAATTTCAATAGAATGAGCGGTCTTTGTTTTCAACGCGCACACGCACACACGCGCGCACGCGCTTTCACACACACGGACACAAACACACGCACACACATACGTACGCACGCACGCATGTACGCACGCACACATAAACGCACGCACGCACGCACGTCCACGCGCGCGCACACACACACACACACACACCACACATTTTTACCTTTACATATAAATGTATTTGTTTGTGAAGGCGCTTTCACACACACGCACACGCACACGCACACGCACGCACGCACGCACGCACACGCACACAGCACACACACACACACACACACACACACACACACACGCACGCACGTACGCACGCACGCACGCACGTACGCACGCACACGCACGTGCGCGCCGCGCCACGCACGCACACACACACACTCACTCACCACCTTCCCTCCCTCCCTCTCTCTCCTCTCTCTCTCTCTCTCTCTCTCTCTCTCTCTCTCTCTCTCTCTCACACTCTCACTCTCACTCTCTCTCTCTTTCTCTCTCTCTCTCTCTCTCTCTCACTCTCTCTCTCTCTCTCTCTCTCTCTCTCTCTCTCTCTCTCTCTCTCTCTCTCTCTCTCTCTCTCTCTCTCTCTCTCTCTCTTCTCTCTCTCTCTCTCTTACCTTTACATAGAAACGTATTGTTTGTGTAGGAATCTTGACGTCTTGTTTGGTCTACCCTATGGATGTTTCTGACATTAATTATCTGGAGAAAGAAAGCATGAAGTTTTAAAGTCATATCAGACTGCGCAGCAAGAATGCAGTTAATACAGTTGTGACCCAGCACCACGAAAGGGACATTAAGTCGCTGGGCTAGTTTCTCACAAAAGGCTTGCAAAGTCAAACATCTCCTTTTTTGTAAATTTTGCGTTATGGGTATTTTTGTGTTCTCTAACATCTTATCTTTCATATTAATAAAGGATAATCTTTACTATGGTCTTTAAATGGCCTTATAGGTGTTTAAAAACGATTAGGACAATGCATTTTCTTCAGACTTTAAGACTTTCTCAAAATGGCTGACGCTCACCCTACTAACTTTAAATGCTCATAACTCTGGAACGGAAAAAGATACAAGAATGGTTCTTCTATCATTCGAAAGAAAATAGTCTGAAGTTTGCACATGTATGATTTTCGCAGAATGGTCAGTTTGACGCTTAATGTCCCTTTCGTGGTGCTGGGTCACATTGAGGTTGATACAGAGTTTGTATTTTGGAATAGAAGAAGGCTGTGTCTGGCTGAAATCACAGAACAATAATTCAACTCATTCATCTGGTAGATTTGTAATTTGCGTTTTCCTTTGACTCGAACTTCCTTATATATGTTTGTGTTTCTTACATCCACACAACGCTTTTTTTTGGCCACACCATTAATTCAGTGAGAACGGGCAACCTTTATTTTAAAAGTGCCGATATCATTTTATTTATATCATATTACCAAACATTATGAGGTAGAAATATTACTTTGCATCATACAATCAGCAACATTATATTAAAAGTTCCAATATAACTTTATGTTACAAGACTAGACAACAAAAACACAAACGCCCATCATATCATTTGTGTTCTTTATGTTACCAAACATTTGAAGTACCAATATTGCTTTGCATATAATAATAACAAACCTAATGTTTTAATAAGCAATATGTTTTAAAAAACTTCAAGATCCAATACAACAATCAAGTAACCACTTCTTATTTCAAAATTAAGCAATTATACTAAGCAGCAGAATATACAAATCATTTTAATAGAAAGCGATGAACACACTA
>CM065694.1:48645968-48648468 GCA_017654935.2 Phymorhynchus buccinoides
TGTCTCTTCGCGTGAGTGTGCGAAGGCTTCAGTTGCCTTGACAACCTGCTAGGTTTTACTGGCATGATTGAGAGAGAGAGAGGGAGAGAGAGAGAGAGAGAGAGAGAGAGAGAGAGAGAGAGAGAGAGAGAGAGAGAGAGAGAGAGAGAGAGAATGGAGAGAGAGGGAGGGAGGGAGAGAGAGGAGAGAGAGAGAGAGAGAGAGAGAGAGGAGAGAGAGAGAGAGAGAGAGAGAGAGAGAGAGAGAGAGAGAGAGAGAGAGAGAGAGAGAGAGAGAGAGAGAGAGAGAGAGACAGAGACAGAGACAAAAAGACACACAGAGAGAGAATGGAGGGGGAGGGAGGGACGGAGAGAGAGAGAGAGATAATGGAGGGGGAGTGAGGTAGGGAGAGAAAAAAGAGAGAGAGAGAGAGAGAGAGAGAGAGAGAGAGAGAGAGAGAGAGAGAGAGAGAGAGAGAGAGAGAGAGAGAGAGAGAGAGACTGATTCTGACTGACACTGGTTTATTGTCATTACCACCAGGAGGGTTCTATTGACAAGGGGGGGGGGGGGGGGGGGGGGGGGGGGATGGTAACAGTGTTTGCAAAACAATAAATCATCAAAAACATAAGGAAAAACAACAACAAAAGCAATACATTCAAATAAAAATAATCCGTTTGCCGTTAGATCCTTGAGCAAAAGAAAAAGAAAAGGGGAATCATATTATAATTAAACAAAACATATAATGACATAAAATAAATTAGCTCGCGACCATCCACACTAGGCAAGTAATATACATAAGCATTCCATCACACGACAAACGTGGAATAAAAAGATATGGATTTAAACAACCGATTGTTGATGTATTATGTTATGTCTTATTCTTAGGGCTTCCGAAATAAATTTAGCCAAAGATTTAGCCGTGTTTTCGTCGTCGGACGATAGAGTAGCAGAAACATCGTTTCTCTTTGCCATTTCCGACTTAAAAACATATTTTTTTTCTTTGATGTCACTAAAGGCTTGACATTGAAAAAGAAAATGTTTTTCGTCCTCTATGTTTGCTCCACACAAAAAAACACGGGTTTTCAGTAGATGTCTCAAACTGAAACCATCGTCTGTTGGCATTAAAACCGAGAGCACGTAGCCTAAATCTGGCATAGTTAGCTCGTTGCCATTTATCAGTTATAACCTTTAAATAAATTTCACATTGAAAAATATTTTTAAATGAATAGAACCATCGATATTTGTCATTGTTTTCCATGTCTGCGTGCCAATTCTGTTTAAAAGAGCAAATCAATCTATCCTTAAATTCCGATATAAATTGATGCTCATTTCCAACCCCTTGAGATACCCAAACAATACCAAAGCCGTGAACAAAAAGAACTTTTTTTAAATCCTGAATGCCCAATTTTCTCTGTTTAAGTTATCTAACTGAAGAAGCATCATATCGTAAGTCTGTCTACATAAACGCGTTTGAGGAAGCCTCAGTAATTTTAGCCAATATTTATACACTTAACGAATGTCCTAATGTACATAGGATATCTACCCGTTTCTCTATATAAAAATGTATTGGACGAGTGAATCGGGACCTGTAGAAAACGTTTGATGGCATACGTATGAACTTTTTTAACAGATGAATTAGTGAGTAATCCCCATATTTCAGATCCATATGTCAAAATGGGTTCTATCTGTGAATCGAACAATTTCCAGAAAATAGAACAATCAATGCAATTGAGTCTTTTCAGTGATTTTAATATCGAAATTACACCTCTTTTACCTTTTCTGCAAGATTCTTCCCATGCGTAATTTAAGCTTAGTTTAGTAGAGAATTTAATTCCTAGATATTTATATGTATTAATTACTGCAACTTCCTCATTTCCATAAAACCATTTTTCGTGTCTAGATAAATGCCCGCCTTTTCTAAATACTATTATATTCGTCTTTTGTAAATTAGCTTTTAAACCTAGACGGTCAGCTTCTTCTTTTAAGACATTAAGTTGGTTTTGCAGACCTAAAACAGTATTAGACAGAAGTACAATGTCGTCTGCAAAAAGCATTAAGAATATCTCTATTGCTCCTGGAATAATTTGTATACCGTGTTTTCCCTTTTTGGACATTTCAACAGCTAGTTCATTAATAAAGAACGAAAACAATTGTGGGCTTAATAAACAACCTTGCTTGACACCATTAAAACACTCAAAATAATCTGAATACGTCCCATTCGCACGCACACAAGCAAGAACTGAACAGTAAACACCTCTTAGAGCCTTATGCATTTTACCATTTACATTAGAGTTACGTAATACATGCCACAAAGCGTTTCTATTTACTGAGTCGAAGGCTTTTCGAAAATCGACAAAAGCCACGTATAATTTAATATTATTAAACAAATATTTTTCTATAAGTCAGTAAAGTGTAAATATATGGTCTATCGTGCTGTAGTTTGATCTGAATCCTGCTTGCTCTTCGATTATTTTTTCTTCGTTATCCGCCCATACAGTTAGTCTCTTATTTAGAATATGAG
>CM065694.1:48665968-48668468 GCA_017654935.2 Phymorhynchus buccinoides
AGGGAGGGAGGGAGGAGGGAGGGAGGGAGGGAGGGAGGGAGGGAGGGAGGGAGGGAGGGAGGGAGGGAGGGAGGGAGGGAGGGAGGGAGGGAGAGAGGAGAGAGAGAGAGAGAGAGAGAGAGAGAGAGAGAGAGAGAGAGAGAGAGAGAGAGAGAGAGAGAGAGAGAGAGAGAGAATGAGAGAGAGAGAGAGAGAGAGAGAGAGAGAGAGAGAGAGAGAGAGAAACTTGACAACTTAAACTTCATTTTCCAAGGATAAAGATTTTAGGCAACGCCTAGTCTTCCAATCTGTCCTTGATACATAAACAAAGATAGAACACAAACGTGGCAAGGCATACCATTACACATACAGAGAGAGAGAGAGAGAGAGAGAGAGAGAGAGAGAGAGAGAGAGAGAGAGAGAGAGAGAGAGAGAGAGAGAGAGAGAGAGAGAGAGAGAGAGAGAATGAGAAAGAGAGAGAGAGAGAGAGACAGACAGACACTGAGACACAGAGAGAGACAGACAGACAGAGATGGAGAGAGACAGAGACACACACAGAGAGCGCGTCTAATTTGATAATGATTAGCTGTCACGAGGCTTATCTTATCATTCAAAATAAGCTGTGTTTGGTGGGGAGTGCCGTCGGCATACTGATATTCCCGATAAGTGTCAGTACACTACATGATGAATAGCTCAGGGGAGAATTAGCTACTTGGGACGCGCATTTTACCGCCAGGGGGCAATCAAAGCAGTAGGGGCTTAGCGCGCGATATTCTTAGTTGGGCGTAGTGAGAGAGAGAGAGAGAGAGAGAGAGGAGAGAGAGAGAGAGAGAGAGAGAGAGAGAGAGAGAGAGAGAGAGAGAGCTTAGCGCGCGATATTCTTAGTTGGGCGTAGTGAGAGAGAGAGAGAGAGAGAGAGAGAGAGAGAGAGAGAGAGAGAGAGAGAGAGAGAGAGAGAGAGAGAGAGAGAGAGAGAGAGAGAGAGAGAGAGAGAGAGAGAGAGAGAGAGAGAGAGAGATGCGTCCCTACTGGTTTGACTGCCCCCTGGTGGTCAAACCATCGTCCTAAGTTAACCATTGGGGCATTAGGTATATGTTTTATTGCTATCTTAAGGGCCAGCCACACGTCCACTAAAATCGTACTAACTGTGCGATACGATTCGATCACGTGGTCTCCAAGAACAAAAGTGATCGGCGCGTCGAGATCACGTCGTGATCGGACGGTATCGTACAGTGGTGCGATTTTCGTGGACGTGTGGCCGGCCCTTTAGCTGGTGGGAGCGCGTCGCATCGTGTGGCGCAGGTTCACGCGCTGCCACGTGCACGCTTCACGGAAGGTGGCAGGGTGCACGTAGTTAGGGCGCTCGCCTGCCATTTCATTGCACGTACGTGGGACCCGGGTTCAAATCCAGACCGGATCCGACCGATCTCCACTTTGACGGGAAAATCGAACAGAACGCCGAGTCCTTTGGATTAGATGGGGACTCAAAGACCCACCAGATCACGTGTCAAAATCACGGGTTTCACGAGTCTTCCCTCTTATAACTGGAAATAAATCTTGTTTTGACCAGGTTTAACTCCCATTTAAATGGCCCCAAATTCAAACCGAAACATCAGTTTAAAGAGCAGCCTCAAGTTGAACATGGGGAAATTTGCATGTGGGTCACAGGAACCCAGAAAAAAAAACCAAGGGACTTAATCGTGGTGCGTCACTGGGTCTACACATCAACTAATATCGTGCGACTGTACGATGCGATTCGATCACGCGGTCTCGAATAACAACGCTTGATGATTCGCGCTTCGATGCCTCGTGATCGAATCGTATTGTACAGTCGTACGATGTCAGTTGACGCTGTTGTAGCAGGCCCTTTGAAGCAAGCCTGACCCGTGCGTTTTTACGCGCGTAAAACTCCCACGGCGGATTTAAACTTCAGGTAAGACTGAGAAAGGAGAAATCCCGCTCCCTGGTATGTATCAAATTGATAGCTAGGTTTCCATCGTCACTCTCCCCTCCCCCCCCCCAAATTATAAAAAAAGGGTGGCGCTGCAATGCGGCGACGCGTTCTCCAGGTTGGAGCAATTCGAAATTTCACACAAATATCTGTGACTACAAATTATTCGATTGCCAAAAAACACCCCCCCAAAAAAGCAAAAACAAACTACGTTCGGAGCCATTGACAGAAAATCTGTTTATTGTCGTCCGACCTGGAACAGGTAATGCTACATAATTAGGGGACATTTGTATATATGAAGATGTGGGTCATCGGATCCTGGAGGTACTACAATACCAGAATAGAGCCCTCCGTCTGCATCCACCTCGGTATCCTACCAGCTTCGCCTCCACGCTGTAAACTAACGCCACGCGCACGGCTGGCCTCTTCGTAGAGTGGACAAACACACACACGAACAGACAGACAGGCACGCACGGTGAATTTTTATAAGAGTAGATTATGAGGTGGGGAAAAATATGGAGTTTTTGTTGTTGTTGGCTTACCCCGGCTAAAAGACTCCAGGGATCATCC
>CM065694.1:48678468-48705968 GCA_017654935.2 Phymorhynchus buccinoides
TACACACACGCATTTATACACACACACACACACACACATACACATGCACACACATACACACGCACATACACATACACACACGCACATGCACACACACGCACGCACAATACGCACGCACGCACGCACGCACACACACACACACACACACACACACACACACCACACACCCACCCACCCCCACACCCACACAGACACGGAAATATACACTAACTCGTTTAGTTATTAAGAAAACTAGCAATCGCCCCGTGGCAGTTTGAACCCCATGGCAGTATTGAACAATACTGGAGGCAATGCCCGGAGGCAGTGCTAAACCAGTAAAGTCCCGATTTTTTAATAATACAGATACGTGTAGTGTCATCCCCTTGTAACGGATCTGTTCAAATTTCATGCCATGCCCCCCCCCCCCCCCCCCCCCCAAATTTGAAGCGATTCGGTTACCAAACCCGTGAAAAGGTGAAGCGGCGTCTAGCGCGCGCATTTCTGAATCGATTCGCTTCCGGTTTGGCACACGGATAGCCCCGGCCCCAGTCATCTTCCTGCCGAATTGGAAGGCAATCGGCCCAGAAACGCCGGAGATACGGGCGCCGAGAGGCCGGCGGATGCGCGTTTCGCGCATTTGCGAAACCGCGCAAATGACACGGCCGCCTCGGTTGCCGTTGCCATCGCCCCGTGAGGGCTCACAGCAAATTTGAAGCGATTCGGTCGAAAAACGGCGGAGTTATAAGGCCCGTTTCGTGTTTCAGACACACACACACACACACACAGACACACACACGGACAGTTGGCTTTTTTACTATATGATGATGTATAGAGCGCTTGATAGTAAAGCTCAGTCTAAGCGCTTACACAAGCACACAATGCACATTGGACTTCTCTTTCTCTCTCCCTCTCTCTGTCACACACACGTACACACGCGTACGCACGCACGCACGCACGCAAACACGCACACACGCACGCACGTACACACACGCAAATACACACTGACTTACATAATGCACACATCCACACATGCACATTGGTCTTATTTCTTTCTCTCTCCCTCTCTCTGTCACACACACACACACAGACACGCACGCACACACGCACGTACACACACACACACACACACACACACACACACACACACACACACGCACGCATACACACACACGCGCACACATACACATACACACGCGCACACACACTCACACACACACACACACACGCACACACATACACGCACACACACGCGCGCACGCACACACACACACACACATCACGCGCGCGCGCGTCTTTAGACACATACTTTCAGAGCCCTCATGTGTTGGCCTACTCAAGGAGCACTCGACAGAATAATGTGTAGGTATGTGCATGTTTGTCTGTATGCGTCTCCTATCTGCATGTCAGTGTAGTTTACTACCGCGCGTGTGTGTGTGTGTGTGTGTATGTTTGTGTGTGTGTGTGTGCGTGCGTGCGTGTGTGTGTGCATGTGTGTGTGTGTGTGTGTGTGTGTGTATGTGTGTGTGTGTGTGTCATGTGTGTGTGTGTGTGTGTGTGTGTGTGTGTGTGTGTTCGTTTGTGTACGCGCGTGTGTGTGTAGCAATAACAATTCGATACATTTATTGATTCAGTAATTTCAGGACATTTTTGTCCCATAACAATTATGGGACATTGGGAATGGACGTATCGAACCGATACATCATTATGCGTTATTACATAAAAAATCAAAAAGCAAAGAAAACCTGACCATTATATCGATTTACAAAAGAAAACAAAGAAGGAAACAAAACCCCACGTAATCTTTACAAAAACAGCTGACAAAATTCTGTGAACAAAGTGCAATTATTTGATCAGGACGAGGAAAGCCACGTCATGGAATTGGAGTTCATCCTCATCAACATACATTATGCCTAAAGACACTGATTGACTCGGTGGGCTTAATTAATTAAATTAATTACTGTCTTTGGGAGTATCATGACTGTGTAGGTATGCATGTTTGTCTGTATGCGTCTCCTAACTGCACGTGAGCGCGCGCGTGTGTGTATGTGGTGCTTGTTTCCCTCATGAGAAGTTCACGGAGCTGACTGTGTTTTGTTAAAGGTGGACTCGGACGGATGAGTTTTTGCAAGAAACACGTCGAGATCACCAGAAAGACAAGCCTTTTCAAGGATCGGAACACTTATTTTACTCTGGTTTCTTAGAAATTAAACCGTAAAAACGGCGATCTTTCCTTGGCGGAGATGCCGGAGAGTAGCCATTTTGGATGGGGTGGGTGAAGGTCATTCATTGTGGTTGAAGCGTTTTCTTTTTTTGTTGTGCAGTAAAAAAAAAAAAGGAGCTAATTCCTTTGTTGTGAGGGAAGCTCCTTTAGATAAACTGTATAAAAAACAAGGTATTGCGAAAAGTTCGTGCAAACGATTTGGTCTAAACACAGGCGGCCATTCAAAAAGAGACGGCAAACACCTTCTCTTTGGGTGAAAGAATTTGACTTCCAGCACCTCCGCCAAGTAGGAATCGCCTTTATGACGGCTTGATTTCTGGGAAACCAGAGCAAAGTGAGTGTTGCGATCTCTGTAAAGAGTGTTTCCCTGCTGATCTGGACGTGTTTCTTGCAAAAACACATCCGTCAGGGTGCCCCTTTAACAGTCTGGCTCAGCTCTGGTAACTCATTGCAGCCTGTCTGTTGATTCGTTAAAGACACACTGACGCACCACGCTTAAGTTCCTTGGGTTTTTTCTGGGTAGCTGTGGCCCACATCCATATGTCCTCAACTTCAAATTGAGGCTGCTCTTTAAAATGAGAGAGAGGGAGGAAGAAGAAGACAGAGAGAGAGAGAGAGAGAGAGAGAGAGAGAGAGAGAGAGAGAGAGAGAGAGAGAGAGAGAGAGAGAGAGAGAGAGAGAGAGAGAGAGAGAGAGAGAGAGAGAGAGAGAGAGAAACACAGACAGACAAGGCCCTCCCGTTCTAATAGAACAGGGACTACAAGTTTGAAGGGCTTTATGAAGAGGCAGAGTAATCACCTCAGACAGTAACGGACGCTGTAAAAGGGTTTTGAGTGCATAATATGTGTCATGCCGTCTAACTTTGTTTTGCAGCCATTCCAATATCGATGGCTTGGGGTCAAAACGGACTATCTTTAGATAGTCCATTGATGTATTATTGAACCTATTACAAAAAAAACTAACAACTTGTATCAAACAATGACTGCAGAACTATATAAAGGGGGTTATGCTTTTTATATTTCTGCAGTCTTTTTTTTATACAAGTTATTAGTTTTCGTACTAAGTTCAATAATATGTCAGTGGACTATCTAAAGATAGTCCGTTTTGACTCCAAGCCATCGCCATTTTTGTGACCCAAGGACATGAAGTGTCAAACTCACCACTCTGAGATAATTATACATTTGCAAACTTCAGACAATTCTCTTTCTAATGACACAAAGAACCATTCTCGTTTCTTGTTCCGTTCAAGAGTTGTGAGCATTTAAAGTTAGTAATAACTTGTTTCAAACAATGACTGCAGAACTATATAAAGGGGGTTATGCTTAAAGTTAATTTATAATTTAAAGTTAGTAGGGTTAAAGTTAGTAGGGTGAGTGTCAGCCATTTTGAGAAAAAAACAGTCTAAAGTCTAGCCTAGCTGTAGAAAATGCATTGACCTACTGGTTTTAAAACACTTATAAGACCATCCTTCATAAATATGAAAGATG
Source organism: Phymorhynchus buccinoides (assembly GCA_017654935.2). Taxonomy (NCBI): domain Eukaryota; kingdom Metazoa; phylum Mollusca; class Gastropoda; order Neogastropoda; family Raphitomidae; genus Phymorhynchus; species Phymorhynchus buccinoides. Next base: position 48,682,156 of record CM065694.1, read on the forward strand.
AGATGCTACAGAACACACAAAATACCCACAACTCAAAATTGACCCCCAAAAATTAGATTTTTGACTTTGCGAGGCTTTACTAGCCCAGCGACTTAATGTCCCTTTCGTGGTGCTGGGTCACATTTAGATACACTAGTAGGCCTGCGAGGCATCGATTTTGCACGCATGGCTAACAGACAATAATGCGTGGATCTGACATGCTGTCAGATTCAAACATGTAATAATAGTCCCGATTTTATGAGCTTGCATTACCTGTCTTGTTTTTATCTTCCCTCTCTTTTTTTTGGGGTGGGGGGGTGGGGGGGGGGGGGGGGGGGGGGTCTACCAGTTATTTCCATGTAATGAAAAACTGTCAGGTTTCTCACGAGAGGGAGGGATAGATATGATAGGCCTGCTTGAGGTGTGTGTGTGTGTGTGTGTGTGTGAGAGAGAGAGAGAGAGAGAGAGAGAGAGAGAGAGAGAGAGAGAGAGAGAGAGAGAGAGAGAGAGAGAGAGAGAGAGAGAGAGAGAGAGAGAGAGAGAGAGAGAGAGAGAGAGAGAGAGAGAGAGAGAGAGAGAGAGAGAGAGAGAGAGAGAGAGAGAGAGAGAGTGAGTTGTGCAAATCATTAGATTAAAAAAAACCCCACAAAAACCCAGCGCCTTGGGGCAAAATGATCCCATGTGGGTTATCGTTTTGGAGATTACCTAGCTCTGCGAGCCGCACCCATATTTAGGCCTGGTGCACAGTCCATCTGGATTTACCGCGCGGAAAAAAAATAACTAAAAGAAAAGAAGGAAGAATATAATATACGGATTAGGGGGAACTTCGGACACGTGCGCTTTTTGTTTTTCCTTCTTTCTTTTTTTACACTTAGGCCTATTGATTATTTCCGCAGTGGAAAATCCGGATGGACTGTGTGTACCGGGCCTTCTGTTTAAAGTGAACTGACGAGGAAAAACTTATGGCACATCTGTGACCCAGCACCACGAAAGGGACATTAAGTCGCTGGGCTAGTTTCTCACAACAGGCTTGCAAAGTTAAAAATCTCATTTTTGATTCAATTTTGAGTTATGGGTATTTTTGTGTTCTCTAACATCTCATCTTACACATTTAGAAAGAGCAATCCTTGCTATGGTCTCTACATACCCCCTCTCTAAATACCCCCATAAGTGCTTTGAAATGAGTGGGTTGATGCATTTTCTTCAGCTAAGTTAAACTCTAGACTGTGGTTTCTCAAAATGGCCGACAGTCACCCTACCAACTTTAAATGCTTATAACTCTAAAACGGAAAACGTTACAAGCATGGTTCCTATTTCATTAGAAAGAGAATTGTCTGAAGTGTCTAGCTGTACCATTATCGCAGAATGGTCATTTTGACACTTAATGTCCCTTTCGTGGTGATAGGTCACATTTGATGTGAATCCGGGCAGAGAGACAGTTGTAGTTGGTGGGTTTGTTGTAAAGGTTATTATTATTATTTTTTTGTGGTCACGGCACAGATCTGAACCTTACATTTCCAGAGTTATGGGACATACGAAAACGTTGATGGTCAGTAGTACTAATCATTAGTGTCGGAAAACTCATCGCTTTTTGGTGTGGACTGGCGCGCGAATGGCGACAAGGTTAGGTGAAGATGGATACATCACTTTTCGCCCATTCACCTTTTGCCCAAGTCTTTGTTCTCGTTGCGTATCAGTGAGTACCTCCGAGTCGAAGCTCAGCAAACGGAATGTGCCACGGTTCGCCCAAATTGCTCTAGCACTGTTCGCCCAAAATGGTTTCCTAAGCGCGAACAGTGAGAACAGTAATCAAACCCTAACCCCCTAACCCTAACCCTAACCCTAACCCTATTTCTTTCTTTTTTAAAAAATATCTGTTTGATTCAACCATTAAATTATTGATTCAATTCCCTGATTTCCTTGCATGATTTTTGGGCGGAACGTGATGGATGTAAACCGGTATAATTTCCAATTGGGCGAAAGGTGATTGGGCAAAACGTGATTGGGCGAAAGGTGATTTGGCGAAAGGTGATTGGGCAAAACGTGATGCACCGGTGAAGATAGCTCTATGGAAAAGAGGATGGGCGAAGTTGATGTCTTTAAACCTATAGGCCTATCAAACTTTTAGAATTAATCCCCAGTTGGACCGACACAGAGGTCGATTAGTGTGATTATAATAGGCCCTACGAAATACAGTGCAACCTCCCTTATAAGACCTCCCATAAAAGACTCCCTCCCACATGAGACCTACTTCTCTGAGACATTGCCCTTCTTTGTAAGTATTAAAATCGCCTCCCTTATAAGACCCCTCCCTTATAATAATAATAAATAAAGCTTCTATAGCGCTCTTCGATGATAAAAAATCATCCTCAGAGCGCTTTACAATATTACGAGAGGGGGAAAAAAAACCCACAAAAAAACCAACCAACTCACGCCGTTCATCCCACGGATGTAGTATTTCACATACACATTATTGACACAATTTCAAAGAAGGGGATAAATAAATAAATAAAAAAATTTAAAAAAGAAAAGAAAAAAAAAAGGCATGGACAAACAGACCCCCACACACCTCACCCTTTCAATACGCACGCCATTTATGCACTCACAAATTCTCGGGGAGGGAGGGGGGGGGGGGGGGGGGGGTCATACGAGCTCACAAATTCCCAAAACAATATGTGAATGTAAAACAATATTACGAGAAAGGCAGAGAGAAGACCTTATTTTGGATGATTTTTGAAGGTCTTATTAGGGAGGTTCCACTGTACTGTACGTTGATTAGGCCTACACCCCCTGTGGCAGCGCAAAATGTTACAACTGTAACATTTCGACGCCTTGTAACATTTTGCGTGGAAAGTCCTGCGGCAAAATGTTACAATTGTAACATTTTGCCGCGTTGTAGCATTTTGCACGGAAAGCCTGCGGTAAAATGTTACAATTTTGTTTGTAACATTTTGCGCGAGGCGCCCTGGGCGCCAAGCGCAGTTTGTTACAATTGTAACATTTTGCGCGAGGCGCCCACCTTTGATTGAAAGTTTTCAATTGTAACATTTTGCCGCGTTGTAGTATTTTGCACGGGAAGCCTGCGGCAAAATGTTACAATTTTGTTAGAATTGTAACATTTTGCGCGAGGCGCCCTGGGCGCGAGGCTCCCACCTTTGATTGAAAGTTTTCAATTGTAACATTTTGACGCGTTGTAACATTTTGCCCGGGGCGCCTCGCGCAAAATGTTACAATTCTAACAAAATTGTAACATTTTGCCGCAGGCTTTCCGTGCAAAATGTTACAACGCGTCAAAATGTTACAATTGTAACATTTTGCGCGAGGAGCCCCGGGCACCTCTCGCAATTTGTTACAATTGTAACATTTGGCCGCGTTGCAACATTTTGCGCTGCAACACCCCCCCCCCCCCCCCCCCACCCCCCCTTGGCTCCTTCCCCTTCCCGCGTCATCGCCCAACGTGGTTTAAATCAAGTGCATTGAAGTGTTCTTGATGAGGGCATCGCCTCTCTTTAAGATCTTGTTTAATGAACTACCTTGGTCTCCCCGTGGTGGCTTTCAGGGAGAAGATAATAATTATTATTATCTGAGAAGGGGTTGGGATGGTAAATGCATTTTAAAATGTAATGACATAACTGGTAGCATAGACGCCTACCAGTTCTACTCATACTAGCACGCATAAACGCGAGTGTGCGCGCGGGTATACACCTGTAAACGTTTACGCGCACGCACGCACGCACGCACGCACGCACGCACGCACACGCACACGCACACTCACACTCACACACACACACACACACACACACACACACACACATACATCCATGCAAGACATATATACGAACACACGGGATGATGTGATAACATTTTCAGGTGGATTTAGAACTTTCCATACGGTGTCATTTTCTGCTTTTGTAGTTAATCTCAATTGACCAACCGTTCTGGGTGCGTAGCGCTTTCACGACGCATCGAAAGAACTACCCGTTGTTACCACTACGACCCATAGAGAAAAACATAATATCTGTGCCAATCTGTCAGTTTGAATTCCGACAGACTAACCCTAACCCTATTCCGAACCCGAACCCGAACCTTTTCCATAACCTAACCTTATTCCTTATCTAAGTTTAAACCCTATTTTAGCCCTAACCCCAACCCTTAGTTGCCGTAGTGATTTAGCCCAGTAGTGTTACTAATACGCAGTGATAGCCGTACTGATTTATCTTGGTAGTGTTATCGATACGTAGCCATAGCGGGGTGTCCCCACCGGTCTCATAATGCTACAAAGCCCTTAAAGGGAAAAACAACCGATCCCAGGGATCGGGTCTTTCTCGCCAGAAAAGCTCTGCCTCGCGGTGGCTCGCACAACAGGGAGCAAAGAAGGGCGAACCGTCTCTCTCGCCAGCTGTGATTCAAATGCGGCGCGCGCTCAGCACCCCCCCCCCCCCTCTTTTATAGTCCGACCGTGCCTTTAATAACAATCAACCTTATTCCTTAATTGCTCTGATCTGTGCAATCAACAAGTTTGTTTAAATGCGTTTCGTTTCATTGTTTATAATTTATTTGTGCTTTTCAATACCCCAATGCCCCTTCCCACACCCGTCATCCGCGTGACCTACAGACACACGATGGCTTGGAGTCAAAACGGACTATCTTTAGATAGCCCATTGACGTATTATTGAACTTATTGCGAAAACTAATAACTTGCATAGAAACAATACTGCAGAAATATAAAAAGCATAATCCCCATTTAATATTATTCGTAGTCTTTTTTTAAATATAAGTTCTTAGTGTTTGCAGTAACATCAATAATAAGTCAATGGACTACCTAAAGATAGTCCGTTTTGACTCTAAGCCATCGTAAAATAAATAAATTTTCTATATATCACAACGTGGAAAACGAAAGTAGGCCCCAAACTGCCATCTAAGTCAGGGAACCAGACACCTTGTTCCAAACAGGATAATGCGATGGATCACTTATGGCCATCTTAGGCGATATCATTTTCCCAGAATAGGCCCTAACAAAATTGGATTTGAGACCTATAATATTGGTTTTGAGGCGTATCATATTTAAAAAGCCGACAGAAGGTCCATTACTTTGTGACTGATGGTAGGCTTATTCTTGTTAAAGGGCCACCCTGACGGAAAAGGTTTTGTAAGAAACACGTCCAGATCACCAGGACCAACACCCTTTACAGAGATTGCAACACTCACTTCGCTCTGGTTTCCTAGAAATCAAACCGTCAAAACGGCGATTCCTCCTTGGCGGAGATGTCGGAGAGAGAAGCCATTTTGGATGGGGTAGGTGGAGGCCAATCCCATTGTAGTTGAAGCTTTTTCTTTTTTGTAGTGCAGTAAAAAAAAAAGCAAGCTATTTCCTTTGTTATGGGCGAAACTCTTTTAGGTAAACTGTATAACATTTAACCCTTTCACCGCCAGCCATCTTTGAGCCAAAAATGTCCATTAAACTTACTTGGCTACAGAAAAGATTCCATCTGCAATATTGTGGGATTTCGTTGTGACACATTTGGAATAGGGTCACTTCTTACTGCTCAAATTTATGAACACAATATCATTGAATAGTAGACCCTGATTTCAAGGGTTTTAATGACATGGGTGTTACATCATTGTGGTGCACAAATGCGACATAGGCGGTGAAAGGGTTAACAAAATAAAAAATAAAAAGACTTGTATTGCGAAACTTTCGTGCAAACAATTTGGTCTAAACTCAGGCGGCCATTACCAAAGAGACGACACACGCCTTCTCTTTCAGTGAAATAATTTGACTTCCATCACTTCCGCCAAAGAAGAATCGCCGATTTGACGGTTTGATTTTTAGGAAACCAGAGCAAAGTGAGTGTTCTGATCCTTGGAAAGGCTGTCTTTCTGGTGATATCGACGTGTTCTTTGCAATGCTTCAAATCTGCTCTCAAGACCCACCTATTCAAGCTACATCACAACCTTTAGGCCACATTACTTCTCGACTCTATCCCCCCCCCCCCCCCCCCCCCCCCCCCCCCCCCCCCCCCCCCCCCCCCCTTCCCCCCCCCCCCCCCCCCCCCCCCCCCCCCCCCCCCCTATTAGATTAGTTTCACTGTGTGTTGACTGCAATGTCTACGTCAGCTTTGTTGCGAGAGAGAGAGAGAGAGAGAGAGGAGAGAGAGAGAGAGAGAGAGAGAGAGAGAGAGAGAGAGAGAGAGAGAGAGAGAGAGAGAGAGAGAGAGAGAGAGTGTGTGTGTGTGTGTGTTGATGCTTTATTGAACTGATTGTATTTTGTATTGTGTTCTTTGGTGGGGTGAGTGGTGGTGACGGTGTGTGTGTGTGTGTGCGTGCGTGCGCGAGAGAGTGTGTGTGTGTATGTATATGTGCGTACGTGCGTGCCTGCGTGGGTGGGGGTGGTGTGTGTATGTGTATGCCTATTAGCATGTGTGTGAGCGATTATTTGTTTTGTTGTTGAATTTCTTGCTTCTTAATTTTGTTGTTGTTAAGCGCATAGAGCTCTACATTTGGTGGAGGAGTGCGCTATATAAATGATTCACTATTATTATTATTATTATTATTATTATTATTATTATTATTATTATTCCTTGCAAAATCTCATCCGTCAGGGTCCACCTTTAAGGGCCGGGTATACTATTATGTCCATTATTTTCTCGCGCATAACCTTCCATACTCAACCACATTCTTCGGTTGCTTCGGCAGATAAATCCAACTTTCATGTTAGGATAGACTCACCTGTCATGTATGATAAATTCCTACCGCACGTGTTATAGATTAAAATTTCACCTACATAATTTTATATACTTGCTCTGACTGGTCGTCGTCTGGCAACTTAAGTACCAGCAAGAAGATGTCAAGAATAATAATGCCCATCTAGTTGTCACGAGGCACCGACCAAGGAGGCAGTCAGTACTGCCTAGTAATATTGAGCACTGCGTTAAAAACAAAATCCAACCTCGATGACGATAAAATGATGAACAAAATGTATCATATCAGTGGAGTTTCATTCAAATGAATTCGTCTGGGTTTTGATCTGGAGATCAAACACACGCACACGCACACCCACACACACGCACACGCACACACACGCACACGCACACGCACGCACGCGCGCACGCACGCACACGCACGCACGCACACGCACGCACACACACACACACACACACACACACACACACATGTACATGCGCGCGCAGACACACGCAGACGCATGAGCACATACGCGTATTGGCGACTGCAAAGAACACCTTTTGCAATAGTGAATGCCCTTGGTGGGTGGGTGGAAGATGGTTGAGGACTGACCAAACAAGGGTACAACTCTCGCCAATAACCCCTTTTAAGGCCACTTAATGGCTGCCTTTCGCAAGAGTGAATGCCCTTTTGGATAGTGATCAACAAGGGCTTAACTCTTGCCGTCAAGGGCGTTAACAACCCTACTTGCAGTGGCCAATATACACGCGCGCGCGCCACACGCACGCACGCAGGCACGCACTTTATAATGCGCCTTTTAGCTTATCGCCAATCACAAGTCAGTGTGTGAAACCAGCGCTGTGCGGTTAATAAATTGACAGTCACTATTGTATGAATGTCTATTCCCACTTCATTTCAGTGCTAGAGCTTGAGCAGCTGCTTTCTAAGATTTCGGCTGGAAAAGGGTGTAATAAATTTGTATTTTGACGGATGAGGCTCAGAATGCTGTTTTGTTGTTGTTTGTTTACTTCGACCTGTATTTCAAAGCGACAGAGATAGCAGAGATTGATTGCAATTTGAATCTGCCTTTAAAATAATGTTTCGAAATTGTTTTGAGAAAAAAACCCAACTGCATTAAGTTGTGTGTGTGTGCCAGTGAGAGAGAGAGAGAGAGAGAGAGGGAGAGAGGGAGGGAGAGAGAGAGAGTTAGTTGCTTTGTATATGCGTTGTTGCTGGTTTGTGTCATTCTTAAATACTATTTTTATCTACTTGTTGATGAGTAATTGACTGTAAAGCGCTTTTGGCTCATTTGAGGTAAAGCGCTATATAAATGTACTATTATTATTATTATACGAATTAAGATGTATAGTGCAAACGGGGGACATCCCGCTATCGCTACGTATCGATAACACTACCAACATAAATCAGTACGGCTACCACTACGTATCGATAACACTACCGGGCTAAATCACTACGGCAACTAAGGGTTAGGGTTAGGGTTAAATAGGGTGAAACTTAGGTAAGGAATTCGGTTAGGTTAGGAAAAGGGTTCGGGTTAGGGTTAGGAATAGGGTTAGGGTTAGTCTGTCGGAATTCAAACTGACGGATTGGCACAGTCATCGTTAATTGTTATCTACGGGTCGTAGTAGTAACAACGGGTAGTTCTTTCGGTTAACACCAACGACAGTATCCGAAATTATTCTGAGAGTTGTTCACCCAACTTTTGTAATCAAGATTAGGGCTATTTTCGTCAGAATCAAAGATTTATAATTATAATTTAAGAATATAAACAGCTGCTCGAAGCGTTATCGTATATGCGAACTTAGCATTAAACTGTCGCCATTCTCATCATGCTGTACGGCAACACTAACGGCGACGCTGAATAGAGGGGGGTTACGTTGGTTTTTCCTTGCTGATTATGTTCATGTTTCCAACTTTCTGTGTCATGGAAATAACCTTAAACTGATTCTAACCCTATCCCTTGAAGTACAAAAGTTGGGCGAAAAACGCTCAGAATGATGTCGGATAGTGTCGTTGGTGTTAACCGTTCTTTCAATACGTAGTGAAAGCGCTACGCATCCGTTGTAAACTTTTCCAAAGTTGAAAGATAACACGCTACAGTTAATCATACAACAGTAGGCCTACAGGTAAGTTAAGCTTGTCATATAATGTGAGGAATTAGAACATATTAGTATTTGAAAAAAGAAGAAGAAAACAACCAAAATGAACACTGTTCGAGCAATGACAAATAGTTCAGTGGACTTGCACTAAAACAACAACAACACACACACACACACACACACACACACACACACACACACACACACACACACACACACACACACACACACACAGACACACACACACACACACGCACGCACGCACGCACACACACACACGCACGCACGCACACGCACGCACGCACGCACGCACGCACGCACGCACGCGCGCACACACGCACGCACACGCACACACACACACACACACACACACACACACACGTGCAGATTTGTGTATATGTATGTGCGTGCGTTCGTGCACATGTGCGAGTGTGCAGGCGTATGCATGTATGCATTCATTTACTTAGTTGCTAATTGATTATGTGCGCTTTTCGATAGTTTGCTTTTGTTACTATGACACTGCAACGTGTCACATGTCTATGCACAATTAAACCATTGTCAATTGTCATAAAAATTATGCGATAAACATCATACATGCGCAAACCGACGTAGAAACTGTCGTAATTATCTATACTTTATAAACACTAATAATAATGGTAGTTATTAACAAGCAAGGAAGTAACGGATGAAAGAACGGACAGAAAAAGCCAGACGATCTGTGCAGACATACTACCCTACAGGATTAACACCGTCGTTTGTCAAGGGGCTGCCTGGCTGTGGGGTGGCTTTACCGGATTTCCGGACTAATCACCAATGCAGATTTCATGCAAATGAGCCGTGTTATTCCCCTTGAAAATGTCCGCCCGTTTCCCTGCTGCTAAGTAGTCCGCGAAAGTGTCGTTTTCTGAAGGAGGTTAATTTGTTTGTCTTTGGTTACAATGATTTATGGACTGCGTGTTGCGAGGGTCCTGCTGGAATCGTCCATGCGCATCATTTGTTTTTCGTGTTTTACGTTGTTGGTTTTGTTTTGTTCCTACTTCATTTTTTGCGCCATTTTGTGTTCGACTGTTTCGTGTTCAAACGTGATGGCGAATTTAATGAACAAACAGAAGTAAAAATCAGTATCATTAAAACATTCGTGTGTGCCTCTTTAAGATTATGACTTGGCTTTTAAAGTAACTGTCTACCTTAAATTCTTTGTTCTTTATTTTACTTACTGTATTCACATCTTATGCCTCTTTTCTTCAATGACTTTCCGCTGTTGTATTAGGGTAAGACGGGGTAAAAAGCCCATGGGCGGGTAAGAAGCCCATGCCAATTATCTCATGAAATAAGCCAATGGGCAAATTTGACTGAAATATGCTTTATTTCATGAGATAATTGGCATGGGCTTCTTACCCACCCATGGGATGTTTACCCCGTCTTCCCCTAATCATTGTTTGGAATACATGTATTTGTGTGTGCGTGCGTAACGTGTAGAGGCTTTTTGTCTGTCTTTCTGTCGGTGTGTCCTATCTTATGTTTGCTCGCTTTTCTCTGTGTCTGTCTGTCTGTCTGTCTCTTTCTTTCTCTCTGTCTCTCCTCTCTATCTCCCTTAGATTAACCCTTTCACCGCCAAAGTCGCATTTTAGCACCACAGTGATTTAACACCCATGTCACTAAACGGCATCAAATTGGGGTCTATTATCCAACGACCCTATTGTCTTAGTTTTGGGAAGTAAGGATAGACCTTATTTTATATATGTCACTGAAGAATCCCCAATACTGCAGATGGATTTTGTTCTCTACCCAGGTAAATTTAATGGGAATTCTTGCCAGAAATATGGCTGGCGGTGAAAGGGTTAAGATTAAAATTATAGCCCCGTCGACAACTAAGGCCATGTCAGGGCTGTCACCACGTTAAATCTTACCACGTATTAATCTCTTAGCTGACTACAATCTGTTGAAGAAGAATAGCTTCACAGAAGAACTTCCGAAATAAAGGGGTGCGTAGCGCTATCGCTACGGTATCGAAAGAACTACCCGTTGTTACCACTACTACCCATAGAGAACAATTGATGATGGCTGTGCCAGTCTGTCAGTTTGAATTCCGACAGACTAACCCAATAACCCTCTGCCTAACCCTAACCCGAACCCTTTTCCCAACCTAACCCTATTCCTTACCTAAGTTTAACCATATTTTAACCCTAACCCGAACCCTGTTGCTAACCTAACCCTATTCCTTACCTAAGTTTAACCCTTTTCTTTAAACCCTAACCCTAACCCTTAGTTGCGTAGTGATTTAGCCCAATAGTGTTATTGATGCGTAGTGATAGCCGTACTGATTTATCTTGGTAGTGATATCGATGCGTAGCGATAGCGGGATGTCCCCGAAATAACTACCATGTGAATACACATTGAACCGGGTAAGTAATGCCCCTGTGGACAAGAACTTTAAAAAAAGAATCACTTGTGTTTTCTAAGTGATTCATGTGGTCAGCCGTTTGCAGTTGTTATCACTTTAGCAATTCCCCCATGCGCCGACCATGTCAAGTTTCAATGTGTCACAACATAAAACCATGGAAAACAAGAGGCAAAGCCTTCAAGGCTCAGTCGCTATGTTTTTTTTTAATATAGATAGATCTAAATGTCAGAGATAGATATTAATGCGAAAATGGTGTTTTACGTCCTCTTGGTCTAAATCAGACACATATGGGACATTTGTAAATACAAATATGGTGGGAACAATACTGGAGGCAATGCCCGGAGGCAGTACGAAACCAGTAAAGTCCCGATTTTTTAATAATTCAGATAGGTGTAGCGGTAACCACGCCTCAGTTAAACCTCATCGGCTATGGCACCGCTACAAGTATTTGTTGCATTGATCTATTATGCCAAATCGTTTACTTTATATAAAAAACCCACCTCCATACGAAAACTGTGCTGGACTCAGCAGCTTGATGGGATATATCACCCTACAAAATTGTAAGCGAATCCGTGCAGCGGTTCATGTAATATTGTGATAGACAAAAATTCAAGGTCAAAAGTCAAGGTGATCATGGTCACTGAGGTCGACAACACTTCGCATTCCATTTTGATCTTAAGTTAGTCTACCTAGCTGCTTGCCACATTTTAGGACTGTATATCTGCGAGGATACAAAAGATATGGCCCAAACAAATAATTGACGATGTTCAAGGTCAAAGGTCAGAGTTAAGGTCAAGAGAGTAAAACAAATACCATACCACCATGCCAAATGTTGGGACTTTAACTGCGAAACTGTGAAAGATATGGCCAAGACAAAAATTAAACGTTAAAGGTCAAAGGTCACGGTCATTGGTTAATATCAATATGCAAATCATCTTTCTTGAAAGCTTGCATACACATCTATGTGTACGCAAAGTTTGAACAATGTACGCCTTGTAGTTCTCGAGAAAAAGCCAACGTTAACCCTTTCGCCGCCAGCCATTTTCAGCCAAACAATACCATTAAACTTACCTGGGTAGAGAAAAAACCCGATCTGCAATAATGTGAATTCCTCTGTGACATGCATAACATTAGGCCTATCATTACCTCCCAACATTAAGAAAATAGGGTCTTTGGATAACAGGTCCTGATTTGATGACGTTTAGTGACATGGGTGTTAAACCATTGTGGTGCTAAAATGCGACATTGGCGGTGAAAGGGTTAAAGTTACCACAGACAGACAGACAGACAGGCAGACAGACAGACAAACCAAAAAACCCAAAGAAACATAAGAACATAGACTCACTTCGTGTCGCTGACACGAGTGAACCAAAAAAGGGTTGCTAATTGGGACTCTGCAAAAAACATCAGAAGAAGTGTGATGTAGTGCTATTTAACACCAAGAGTTCAAACATCACTAGAAGTGTAATGCATTGCTCTTTAACATCAAGAGCTGAAGAGCCTCTGTGGGTCGTTTGGACCTTTTAACTAAATACAGATGGGACCAGAAAAAACAACAACCCAACAACATTGCCATAATAAAATCCTTGCCGAAAACAAACGCCAAAGGGTAGAGAAGTACGGACACATTTTGTTGTTGTTGCGTTTAGGTTGTTAGGTGCGATATCTGTCGTATGTGCGTGATGTAAAATTTAAAGATTTTTTTAATAAAAAAGTGAAATTAAAACCAAAATACGAATGTTTGAAAGTAAAAAACCTGCTAATATAGATTATGCCGAAATATGGAAATCGTAATAAAAAATTAAAAAAATTAAAGATGACCAGAAGTCCAATTGAATTATTATGTTAAAATATGTTTGCATTTGTATCAGCACTCCATCTACAAAAAAAACACATATTCATTCAATATACTATTATTTATTTATTGTCAGCCTCTTTGTAGAGCTACAAGTATGCGAATGTGCAATCTATGCAGGCACGATTGTGCATAGTTGAAACTGTGTTTGACTCATCAAAGCTCCACATGGGGCAGAGGTTTCTTCTTCTTCTTCTTCTTCTTCGATCGCTCAGACAGGTCCCTGTCTATTATGAGCGCATATGCGTCATGCTGCCGTTATGCTCCTAACTAAGAAATAGTTTAGGCCCAGCAAGTCCGACTTCGACTGGAGGAAATCTTTTTGAAAGTGTGTCGTGGAAAAAAAAGGCAGGAGAATGGACCGGTTAGGCAGAAAGATAGTAGATAAAAGAAAGCAAAGGGAAAAGGCAGAGTCAAAGAGAGGGGCAGATTAGAGAAAGTTACAAGCACAGAACTTCCAGAAGGTGGGGGAACTATTTGTACGAAAGCCCCCCCTCCCCCCGGTATCCCCACGGGAGGGGCAGAGGTTTATTTTGCACACCAAATGGAGCAAGGACACCCTGTGGACAGAGAGCACTAGCTATGACAAGCTCCTAGCATAACATCATCAGTCTCCAAAATCCCCCGAAGACGGAGTGTGGCTGCTCACGTGGCGGGGTAATCGAACACGGTCATGACACACGTAATGTTCTCATCCGCGTAATCTGATACCCTTGTACCACAGTGTTCAAGCGCTTCCGCTGTTAGGATGATCCCGTGGAATGAATGAAAATCCGTGTAACGTTCTCCGGTCTGAAACAGACACATATGGGACATTAGTAGATGTAAAGATGGTGGGAACGATCCTGGAGGCAATGCCCGGAGGCAGTGCAACTCCAGGAAAGTCCCGAATTTGTAACCATACAGATGTATAATCGTAAATGATGCGATAATAAATGATCTCATGGAGTCTTTTTGGTAGCCGCCCAGGGTTAGCCAACACCCAACAACATCTAACGGGACACACGTATTCCAAATTTTCTTATTTGATTGACTGCTATAAGTTAATAATGGTTATTGATTCTCTCTCTCTCTCTCTCTCTCTCTCTCTCTCTCTCTCTCTCTCTCTCTCTCTCTCTCTCTCTCTCTCTCTCTCTCTCTCTCCTCTCTCTCTCTCTCTCTCTCTCTCTCTCTCTCTCTCTCTCTCTCTCTCTCTCTCTCTCTCTCCTCTCTCTCTCTCTCTCTCTCTCTGTCTCTCTCCTCCTCTCTCTCTCTCTCTCTCTCTCTCTCTCTCTCTCTCTCTCTCTCTCTCTCTCTCTCTCTCTCTCTCTCTCTCTCCCTCTCCCTCTCTCTCTCTCTCTCTGTTTCTCTCTCTCTCTGTGTTTTAAATGTGCACATTTCTAAGTTGATATAATGAATTTTAATGATAATTATTTGGTTGGCATAATTATGTTTCACACGTTTGATTAATATTCTCTCAGTTATGTTGTATTTCTGTCATGTTGTTGCACCTAACCTGAATTTCTCTTTTGGAGTTATTAAAGTATACTTGAACTTGAACTTGAACTTGAACACAATAACTTCTGATAAAATACATCACCCTAAAAAACAAACCAAAAAACTTGAAGCGATTCTGTGCGACTGTTCACAAGATATTGCTCACGCAGAGAAAGAAACAAACAGAACACGAAGTAGGCCGTGTACACACATAAGCGGATATTCCATGCGGAAACCCGTGCGCAATCCATAAATAAGAAAGAAAGAAAAAGATTTGCGCACGTAGCCGAATTTCCCCTATATGCGTAAACTGTTAAACTTCTGATAAAATACATCACCCTAAAAAACAAACCAAAAAACTTGAAGCGATTCTGTGCGACTGTTCACAAGATATTGCTCACGCAGAGAAAGAAACAAACAGAACACGAAGTAGGCCGTGTACACACATAAGCGGATATTCCATGCGGAAACCCGTGCGCAATCCATAAATAAGTGAAAGAAAGAAAAAGATTTGCGCACGTAGCCGAATTTCCCCTATATGCGTAAACTGTTATTCTTCTTTCTTCCACTTATTTAGGGTTTTCCGTACGGAACTTACGTGTCTAATGTGAACTCGGCCTAAGAAGGGACAAGATTTGCGCACGTGTCCGAATTTCCCCTATAATATACGTAAACTGTTATCCTTCTTTTTTCCCCACTTACTTAGGGTTTTCCGTACGGAACTTACGCGTCTACTGTGAACCCAGCCGCCATATCTGTGACTTATTTTGAGTAGGCACACTATAAGCTTTAAGCTTGTTGCTGCCGTCATTCTTGTTCATTTGTTTTGGTGTATATGTTTTGCTTGTCAATAAAAAATCATTTAAACCATAATGGTTAAACCAAGAAGGGAAAAGATTTGCGCACGTGTCCGAACTCCCCCTATGATATGCGTAAACTTGTATCCTTCTTTCTTCCACTGATTTAGGGTTTTCCGTACGTAAACTTACGCGTCTCATGTGAACCCGGCCTAAGAAGGGAAAAGATTTGCGCACGTGTCCGAATTTCCCCTATATATGCGTAAACTGTTATCCTTCTTTCTTCCACTTATTTAGGGTTTTCCGTACGGAACTTACGCGTCTCATGTGAACCCGGCCTAAGAAGGGAAAAGATTTGCGCACGTGTCCGAATTTCCCCTATAATATACGTAAACTGTTATCCTTCTTTCTTCCACTTATTTAGCGTTTTCCGTACGGAACTTACGCGTCTCATGTGAACCCGGCCTAAGAAGGGAAAAAATTTGCGCACGTGTCCGAATTTCCCCTATAATATACGTAAACTGTTATCCTTCTTTCTTCCACTTATTTAGGGTTTTCCGTACGGAACTTACGCGTCTCAATGTGAACCCGGCCTTACACACGACCATTACACTAGGCCCAGTTCTGTGGGCGGGGGGTGGGGTGGGGGTGAGGTAGGGTATGTAATAAAGCTGTCACTCCCAGCGCGGGCAATCTCCCCAAACTACAGCAGACTCCCTGATAGGAATCGGTAATGCTACGTACAGAATGGTCAGACCCAAACTGCACCACACCATCGTTCCTTGAAGCTCTGACGTAAGAGAAAGCAGAACGGTGGACGTTGCATGTTTGTTGCAATGATATGGTAAGAAAGCTCTCCAGGGATAGATATCTGTCTGTCTGTATGTGCGTGTGTGTGTGTGTATGTGTGTGTTCTCTCCGGGGGCGTCGCACCCTGGGCCCCCCAAAACCAACATTGCCCCATTCACCTGGAACCTATGCAGCTTCCAAAATGCAACGTTGATGGAATAATAACATAAACGACATATTAAATACGCCTGAAATAATTGATGTTTAAGTGCGGTTCCAGTCATCCTGTGCCATCCCAGGTCCTTGTGTCGTCACCGGTATACGGTAGCCAGCCCCCCCCCCCCCCCCCACTCACACACACACACACACACACACACACGCACGCACGCACACACACACACACACACGCTCCCCCCCCCTCCCCCTCCCCGTTTTGTAGCGAGCCCGTTTGACGAAAGGCACATTAAGCGTTATACTCGCCTAAAACATGCATGCCTATTTGGGAGTACACGCACGTTCGAGTTCATCACTAATCAATGAAAGTCACATTGATCACGGGGACCATCAAAAGCCCACTAGGAAAGAGAAGTCACGAATTGCGGTGCGGGCCCGTCGGGGGGGGGGATTTGGGTTTTATGTCTCAATAAAAGCAGCAACAGACACTGTGCAGTCTCCGGTCTGGCAGAAAACTACGGTTCCAACAGAACAGAACATCTTATTTTCTCAATGTCTCGCCCCGGGTTATCCGTACCACCAGCCCACCACCACCACCACCACCACCACCACCCCCCCCCCCACCCTCTTGCACACATACCTAATAAAGCTGTCACACGCAACGATGGCAATCGCTCAGATGCACACAGCAGTCTCCGAGATGCGAACCACCAAATGTATAAGTCCCAGCTCCTATGTAAGAGAGGTTGCGCAAAGCCAGGGCCTGTATTCACGTTGAGATAGCATGAGACTTAGCATCATGCTAACTTAGAAGCTCTTCCAAAAGTCCTATTAAATCCTATAGGGCATTGGAAGAGCTTCTAAGTTAGCATCATGCTAAGACTCATGATATCTCAACGTGAATACAGGCCCAGGGAAATTGCAAGGCAAGGGACACCTCCCATGCTTTGTACAGTCACTATGAACTGTTGCCTTCGGGACGCCGCTACGAGACTTTCAAAGGGCAGGGCACAGAAAAGTTCCATCCCCATACAGATCCATCCACCTCTTTAGACTCATGATCCTTTGGAAATGTCTGCTCGTGTTGAAAGATTCTACCTTAATCTTGATGTTGTATGTATGTATGTATGTATGTATGTGATGTACCTGGGTAATCCTAAAATATGTATTTTATACTCATGCGTGCCAAATGTCAATATCCGTACGCATTTTGCTCATCTTTGTAATACTCATTCATCTTTGTAATTCTTATGTGACTTGTCATCCACAAAATTGTGCTTATGGCTCATACATTCTGAATGTCAATGTTTCTGTTGTACGGCACCTGGACGAAATTTCTCCTTGAGAGATAATAAAGTGATTTTGAATTTGTATAATACAGAAAATGATACGTCTGTGGCAAGAAACTTTGCACGCAATTATTACCAACCGCGATCGTAGAGAGCGGATTGGTAATGTTTTCACTCGTGTCTGAGGCGGACTATGTTTGTATGTTTGTATGTATCCTCTCTAGCGTTTGAACGGATGGACTTAGGATGCTCAAAGTTTGCATGCGGGTAGGTAATGGAGAGATCTAGGCCAAGTTCGATAATGAAGGTCATGGGTCAAAGGTCAAGGTCACGAGCCGAAAGCGCTGCCGCGCGGTTGGTGATTTAGCGTCTTAACGCTCTAGTTTTCTTGTGTGTTCGTTTTCCTTGTCTCTTTTGCAAATCGTGTACCAGTACTTCTTATAAGGTTAACTAAACAGTTCGGCGTGTGTGATTTTGATGGGTGATTTTGGAGAGTTTTATCATTCTGGTGTCCGATGCTTTATGTATCAGAAACACCGTTCACCAAAAGCGTCTGCGCAAAGCCGAACGCAAAGAACTTCAATGCATAATAATTCTTCTTCTTTGCCGATCTACGAGTCTAAATTCGTTCGTGTATGTTTCTTTTTCTCTTTTTTTAATTTTCTTTCTCTCTGTCCTAAGGATAGGGGAAGACGGGGTAAAAAGCGCATGGGCGGGTAAGAAGCCCACCCCAATTATCTCATGAAATGAAGCAAATTTCAGTCTCATTTTGCCCATGAGACGAGCGTTAATGTCTAGCATTCGTCTCATGGGCAAAATTGACTGACATTTTCTTTATTTCATGAGATAATTGGGGTGGGCTTCTTACCCGCCCATGCGCTTTTTACCCCGTCTTCCCCTATCTCCCGAAACGCTTGACAGAATCGCTTCAAATTTTGTGTGGTGGTGTGTCACCATCAGAGGAAGGCATCCGTGCATAAATTATCGCCATCGTGACCTTGACCTTGGCGTATGGCCTTGTTGAAAACTGCGTTGACTATTTCTGGAAGTGTCGTTCTTTCTAATTCTCGATTCGTTTCTCTGTCCGCCAATGCGCAGGTGGTGCACGCAACATAAAGAGCGATATGGTTGTCAAATGTTTATGCCAAAGAGAATTGAACACAGTTCTGCACTCTAGCTGCCACCCTGCACTCACAAACCACAACTGTACCTAGTTCTAGAACACCGACAGCTGACCTGTATCCACTGTCTGTATGTATGTCTCTGTCTGCCTCTCTGTCTGTCTGTCTGTCTCTCTGTCTGTCTCTCTCTGTTCTCTCTCTCTCTCTCTCTCTCTCTCTCTCTCTCTCTCTCTCTCTCTCTCTTTGTATCGCTCTCGCGCGTTCTCTCTCTCTCTCTCTCTCTCTCTCTCTCTCTCTCTCTCTCTCTCTCTCTCTCTCTCTCTCTCTCTCTCTCTCTCTCTCTCTCTCTCTCTCTCTCTCTCTTTGTATCGCTCTCGCGCGATTTCTCTCTCTCTCTCTCTCTCTCTCTCTCTCTCTCTCTCTCTCTCTCTCTCTCTCTCTCTCTCTCTCTCTCTCTCTCTCTCTCTCTCTCTCTCTCTCTCTCTCGCTGTATCAATCTATCCGTGTTTGTCTCTCTGTCTGTCTCTCTGTCTCTGTCACTGTCTTTGTATCGCTCTCCCCCACCCCCACCCCCCTCCCCCACCCCCTCCCATCTCTAATTCATTCTTTCTCTTTTTCAGTTATTATTCTCTAAATGTACAAAAAAACATGTATATTTCATGGCTCACGATTGACAGTTCAATTTGAAACCAGACGAGAAGACTGCTGTGTTCGAATTTGTCGAAAATGGATACCTTCCCAATTGTCTGCCCTATCTTCTCCTCCACACACACACACACACTTGTTTTGCTTCTTCGTCTTCTTCTCTTTGTACCTCGTTAGGTATTTCTTCTTATTAATTTTTGGCTCTCTCTCACTGTGCTTGGCTCCTTTATTGTCCTTTGCCGATCTACGATCGCAAAGGAGTCTAACTTTGTCGCGGTCTGTTGTTTCTTTGTTGTTGTTTTTTTTGTTTGTTTTGGTCTGTCCCAAGGATATGTCACCGAACCGCTTTGACAGAATCGCTTCAAAGTTTATGTGGTGGCGCGTCACCAAGAGACGAACGCATCCGCGCATAAATTATCGCCGTTGTGACCTTGACCTTGGCGTATGACCCTGAAAACCGAAAATCTTTAAGGGGCCATAACGTCTACACCGTTGGACTTAGAGTCTTCAAACGTGGCTAGGTGCATTGGCTTATGGCGATTCTGACGATGGCATACCGATCAAGGTCGAGGTCAAGGTCAGGGAGATCGGTAGGCCTTGAATATGGTAGGGGTCTAAAAATCGGATTTTATGCCATATTTTCCACATTTGTGCTTCTCAGAAGCGCTTCAGATTGTGTGTCGCGTCGTGCCCGAGCATAAATTATTGGCGTGCTGACCTTGACCTTGAAGTGTGACCTTGAAAACCGAAATTTTCTTCTTTGTGCTATATATTTCTTGTTTGAGCTGTACTGTTGTGAACTAGAAAATAATAACCCCTTCACGTTTTGTGTGAAGCTGTGAGACTAAGAGTACAACACATTGGTATATAAACAATGCCTCGGGAATAACATTAATGTCGCCGAGCGGCAGACACGTTTCCGTGTTTCTTCACCCTCTTATATCTCGTTATTAATATTTTTGTACAGAACGCTACGTGCGCCTGTCTATCATTTCTGACTACGTGACAGCCGCATGGGTGCAACTTTTCCTGGTATACAAGGATTTCCTGTTTTTGAATTTTTACCAGAAAAGCAAGTTCCTTTTTTTAAAATTTGTCAACCAAGATCTTTGTGTGTCTACCGTATTTGGTAAACACTTTAAAATAAGCATTTGTATAAGTTGTGGAAAAAGCAAACTGAAATACCATCATAAATCATTTATTTTCTTCAGCTCCAGGGGGACATTACCCCTGGACCCCGGCCTTTCAGGTTTTTTTTCATTTTGTGTAGTTGCGCCCATGTAGCCGGATGGTAGAGGGGGCAATGGCTATTATGGCAGGCTGGACTAAAAACAATAAGATTAATGGTTGACTCATTCATGATTATCCAGCGCATCATTATTGTTATGGACAAAATGCACATATATGATACAAAATAATTGTAAACACAAGTTTGATAGTTGTTTCTTCTTTCTCTTTTTCTTCTTCTTCCTCTCCCTTTTCCTCCCCCCCTTCTCCCCCTCCTTCTCTTCTCTTCTTCTTCTTCTTCTTCTTCTTCTTCTTCTTGTTTTTTCTTCTTCTTCTTCTTCTTCTTCTTCCTTCGTGCTCTGACATCTTTTTGTCTCTCAGTATGCCTTCATCCCTCGTTTGTGACCGTCAGCGTTTCTGTCTCTCTCTCTCTCTCTCTCTCTCTCTCTCTCTCTCTCTCTCTCTCTCTCTCTCTCTCTCTCTCTCTCTCTCTCTCTCTCTCTCTCTCTCTCTCTCTCTCTCTCTCTCTCTCTCTCTCTCTCTCTCTCTCTCTCTCTCTCTCTCTCTCTCTCCTCTCTCTCTCTCTCTCTCTCTCTCTCTCTCTCTCCTCTCTCTCTCTCTCTCTCTCTCTCTCTCTCTCTCTCTCTCTCTCTCTCTCTCTCTCTCTCTCTCTCTCTCTCTCTCTCTCTCTCTCTCTCTCTCTCTCTCTCTCTCTCCGACTCTCTCTCTCTCGCTCTCTCTCTATCTCCCCCCCTCTCTCAGTCTCTCTATTTCTCTCTCCCCCCCTCTCTCTCTCTCTTCTCTCTCTCGCTCTCTCTCTCTCTCTCCCCCTTAGTCCTTCTCTCTCTCTCTCTCTCTCTCTCTCTCTCTCTCTCTCTCTCTCTCTCTTTTCTC
Source organism: Phymorhynchus buccinoides (assembly GCA_017654935.2). Lineage (NCBI taxonomy): Eukaryota > Metazoa > Mollusca > Gastropoda > Neogastropoda > Raphitomidae > Phymorhynchus > Phymorhynchus buccinoides. The sequence continues at coordinate 48,703,610 of CM065694.1, forward strand.
TTATCTCTCTCTCTCTCTCTCTCTCTCTCTGTCTCTCTCTCTCTCTCCCCCCCCCCCCGACTTGGGAATTAAAACGCGGAAACATACTCAAACCAAACGACCCCCCCACCCCCCCCAAACACTTCATCAGTTACTATAGTGACTAATTCACGATGGTAGACTCCAGACACGACAGTGCTCACCTCGTGTGACCGCTGGGTCTCACCATGGGAGGGAACCCGGGGATTAGTTCCGTTGGTTGGTGCTTAGTTTTTTAAGTCTGGTGGTTCAAATCTCCGGAGTGCCGTATAACTATTATTGACTTGTGAGCTATTTCTTGGCGGTCGTTTTGCAGCTTATGTTATTGAAGCCAGCGTCCAAACGTGTCTTGGCTTTCAAGGATGTACGAGCGTACATATGCGTACATGGATGAAGTTGAAAAGATGGTTGACTGGTGTGCCACAAACGATCTTGAGCTCAATTATTTTCCGAAACAAAAGAACTGATAGTTGATTTCAGGAAAAAGAAACCCCCCCCCCCAGCCCCCCAGCATTATCAGTCAGGTAGTTGAGCAAGTAGAATCATTTAAATTCCTAGGTGTGCATATTTGAAATATATTAAGCGGGAAAGTCAACATCACATCATCCTGCAGCGAATACTCTACAAGAATTAATACTATGTATTGAAGCGTAACACAGAGCGTAACGGTCGTTACATAGAGCGTTACAAAAGCGAATACTCTACTTTGAAACGTTTCGAAGCCTTAGAGATATATATTCTAAGTAACAGTCCTTATACAAAGCGTAACGGTCGTTGCATACAGCGTAACGGTCGTTACAAGAGCGAATAGTCTGTATTGGAAAGTTTCGAAGGCTTATAGACATATTCTACCGTAGTAACGGTTCTACAAGGAGCGTAACGGTCGCTACATGGAGCGTAACGGTCGTTACATATAGCGTAACGGTTGTTACAAGAGCGAATACACTGCTTTGAATCGTTTCGAATCCTTACACAGACATACTCTTTCACAGTAACAGTCTTTACACAGAGCGGAACGGTCGTTACATAGAGAGAAACGGTCGTTACAGGAGCGAATACTCTGTTTTGAATCCTTACAGAGACCTACTCTATCATAGTAACAGGTTTTTTTTACACAGAGCATAACGGTCGCTACATAGAGCGTAATGGCTGTTAAAAGAGTGAATAATCTGTATTGAAACGTTTTGAAGCTCTACAGAGACACATATCTTAGTAACAGTCCTTACACAGAGCGTAACGGTCGTTACTTAGAGCACGACGCCCATTACAAGAGCGAATATTCTGCATTGAAACATTTCGTAGCCTTACAGACACAGAGTATATCTTAGTAACAGTCCTTACACAGAGTGTAGCAGTCGATACAAGAGCGAATACTCTCTATTGAAACGTGCAAAGCCTTACAGAGATATATTATATCTTAGTAACAGTCGTTACACAGAGCGTAACGGTCGTTATATAGAGCGTAACGGTCGTTACAATAGTGAATACTCTACTTTGAGACGTTTGGTAGCCTTAGAGAGAAACATTCTATTTAAGTAACGGCCCTTACACACAGCGTAACGGTCGTTACATACAGCGTAACGGTCGTTACAAGAGCGAATTGTCTGCATTGAAGCGTTTCAAAGCCTTATATATACATATTTTACCGTAGTAACGGTCGTTACATGGAGCGTAACAATCGCTACATGGGGCGTAACGATCGTTACATAGAGCGTAGCGGTCGTTGCAAGAGCGAATACTCTATAAGAGTGAATACTATGTTTTGAAGCGTATATTGAGACATATTCTGCCTTAGTAACAGTCCTTACATAGAGCGTAACGGTCGATACATAGAGCGTAACGGTCGTTACAAGAGCGAATACTCTGTTTTGAAACGTTTTGAATCCCTACACAAACATACTCTATCATAGTAACACTTTTTACACAGAGCGTAATGGTCGTTACGGCTGTTAAAAGAGTGCATAATCTGTATTGAAACGTTTTGAAGCACTACAGAGACATATTCTATCTTAATAACAGTCGTTACATAGAGTGTAACGGTCGTTACAAGAGCGAATACTCTGTATCGACACGATTCAAAGCAGTACAATGAAACTCTTTCATAGTAACAGTCTTTACACTGAGCGTAACGGTCGTTACATAGAGCGTAATGGCGGTTAAAAGAGCGAATACTCTGTATGTATGCATGTATGTATGTATGTATGTATAATAATAATAATGGGAATTTATACATGTATAGCGCTCTTTCTCACATGAGCTCGGTGCGCTTTACATTAATAACAAGAACATTAAAGGCAAACAAATAATTAATCATTAGAAAGTAAAATAAGCACGATGCTTG
>CM065694.1:48713468-48715968 GCA_017654935.2 Phymorhynchus buccinoides
CAATTTCGTCTCTATGTGTCCCCATCTCTATATGTCACCAATTTCGTCTCTGTGTGTCCCCTTGTCTATGTGTCCCTGTCTCTATATGTCACCACGTTCGTCTCTATGTATCCCCGTCTCTATATGTCACCAATTTCTTCTCTACGTGTCCCCGTCTCTATATGTCACCAATTTCGTCTCTACGTGTCCCCGTCTCTATATGTCACCAATTTCGTCTCTACGTGTCCCCGTCTCTATATGTCACCAATTTCGTCTCTACGTGTCCCCGTCTCTATATGTATCACCACTTTTGTCTCTATGTATCCCCTTCTCTATGTCTCACCAGTTTCGTCTCTATGCGTCCCCGTCTCTGTGTGCCCCCGTGTCTATAGTTATGTTTCCATGTGTGTCCCCGTGTTTGTGTCCCCGGGTCTATGTGTCCGTCCCTGTCTTAGGTCTGTCCGTCTTCCTTTGTGTGACGCTGAACCCTAACACTAACCTACCCCCCCAAAACCCCCCACCAATTATATCCTTAATCCTAACCTTATCCTAAGCTGAGGGGACACATGGAGACGGGGTCACATAGACGCGGGGACATAAACGAGACGGGGCCACAATGAGGATGACACTTAGACACGGGAACATATAGAGACGGGGACACATAAAGACGGGGACATATAGAGACGGGGACACATAAAGACGGGGACACATAGAGACGGGGACATATAGAGACGAGGACACATAGAGACGAGGACACATAAAGACGGGGACATATAGGGACGGGGACATACAGAGACGGAGCCACAATGAGGATGACACAGAGACACGGGGACAGACGGGGACACATAGAGACGGGGACACACCTAGACGAGGACACATAGAGACGGGGAGATATAGAGACGGGGTCACAATGAGGATGACACAGAGACACGGGGACAGACGGGGACACATAGAGACGGGGACACACCTAGACGAGGACACATAGAGACGGGGAGATATACAGACGGGGGCACACATATAGACGGGGACATATATAGACGGGGCCACAATGAGGATGACACAGAGACACGGGGACATATTTATGGAGACGGGGACACAAATATAGACGGGGACACATAGAGACGGGGCCACCATGAAGATGACACAAAGACACGGGGATTATAAAGACGGGGACACACAGAGACGAAGACACATAGAGGATGGCACAAAGACACGGGGACATATATTTAACATAGAGACGGGGACAAACATATAGACGGGGACATATAGAGACGGGGACACACAGAGACGAGGACACAATAGAGACGGGGCCACAATGAGGATGACACATGAGGATGACACAGAGACACGGGGACAACATATTTATAGAGACGGGGACACACATATAGACGAGGACACATAGAGACGGGGCCACAACGAGGCACATTCTTTATAGAGAATGATGCTTTGTTTGTCTCACTTTGGCTCTGATCCACGCATTGCTAGATGATTGGTATTGTAATCAACTTTGGTGGAGGGGAGTTGGTTAGAAAGAGAGTTTTCTCCCTTTGTTCAATTACATTATCTCCTCTCTTGGCTTCACTATTTCATTCTTTGATTAACTAAAATTATTTTCGAGGCTTACCAGTTTGTTCTGTGTTGTGTGTTGTGTATGACTTTGTGTAACATGTTCAAGGCTAGAAGGCTATGCCACTCTTGGATATATGCTGATTTGTTTGTATATCGTCCTCCCCACCATTGTTGATGCGTACTGAGTGGGTGGAGGGTTATAAAGGCGAAGTCGGCACATTCTTTATAGAGAATGATGCTTTGTTTGTCTCACTTTGGCTCTGATCCACGCATTGCTAGATGATTGGTATCGTAATCAACTTTGGTGGAGGGGAGCTGGTTAGAAAGAGAGTTTTCCCCCTTTGTTCAATTTTACAGTCATTATGGTTCCTCCAGACAGAGAGTGCATGGCAACTTGATCAGCCGCAAGCACCGCGGAGCCTAACGGCTACGGACGGAGAAGGCATTAGTTTACCTGACGTGGAAGGGGCTTCCTTTTAAATCGATTTGTTTTGATGGCTTTCCAGTATGTTGACGTGCAGCAACATGGAACTTGTTTGTTTTAGACGGTGCACCACACTTTGCCAAAGCTCACTTCGCCAATGCTCACTTCGCCAAACCACACTTCGCCAAACCACACTTCGCCAAATCATTAGCCCGGCATAACACTTCGCCACAAACCTAGGGATAGGTTAGGGATAGGTTAGGGATAGGGTTAGGGCTAAATGATGAACTTCCTCCTAAATCGTGATTTTCGTTCGTTTTTTCACGTCCTAAAGAAATCCTCGACCTTTCCCGTTAAACAAAAATTCTAGACAGTGATTACTTGTGAACACTTTGTCACCAAAACCAGTCATTTCTTGGCGAACTGAGCAGAGTGGTTTTTGGCGAGATGTTACTTTTCGTGCACTAGCGGCCTTGGGGAGGGTTTGTCGGTGCCGAGAGTGAGCATCAAAGGTTTGGCGAAGTGTGG
>CM065694.1:48728468-48730968 GCA_017654935.2 Phymorhynchus buccinoides
TTCAGTCCAATTAAGCGGCAAATTGGGGGGGGGAGAACGTATTATATTATCAACGCTTTTATCCATGTAGCGACAAGCAGCAATTCAGCCGTATCGAATCCTTCAGTCGATGAAAGAAACCCTTTAAAAACAAAAACAAAAAAACAAAAAACAGAATTTCGATGGGTTTACTCTTTGTAGCAAGGTTGTTGCTGTTAAATTGTTGTTGTTCTTCTTCTGCGTTCCCCGTATGGCATTATAAGGAAAGGCGCGTATGCGTTGTCACTGGTCTCCCCGCTGTGTACAGATTCTGGAGGAGCTCAAAAGAGAAAAACAAAAACAAGCATGAAGCCAGGAAGATTGTAAATGACACCTCCCATGTTTTGAACAAACATTACGAACTATTACCTTCTGGACGTCGCTACAAAACTTTTGAAGTCAACTCCAGGGCACAGAAATCCTTCATCCCCAGATCCATCCACCTCCTAAACTCATGATCCTTTTAGGTTTAAATGTGTGTTCATCGTGTTAAAAGAAACTATGCATGCTTATCCTTAGACGTGTATGTATCCACATATAATGTGTATCTTTAAGTGCGTATTATGTGTAACTTTTGCTCCTATTCATGCATGCTGAATGTCGATGTCTTTGTTATTCTGGCACCTGAACAAAATTTCTCCTTGGGAGATAATAAAGTGAATTTGATTTGATTTGATTTGATTTTTTTTGTTTTAAAGGTAGGAGGTTAGGCCAATACGTCAGAAAGATAATAGATGAGAATAAGCAAAGGGAAAAGACAAGAGTCAAAGAGAGTGACGGATTAGAGGGAGTGACAAGCACAGACCTTCCAGAAGGTGGGGGAACTATTTTTTACGAAAGGATACCCCCCGGTATCCCCACGTGGAGAGACTCGTGGAGGGGGTCGGGGTCGTCCAGCTCCCCGTATGGGGGCACGAGGCATCCACCCACTGCCCCGGCAAGGTTGTTCGAACGCGTCTTCTCCTGGCTGTGTGAGCCAAATTGCCACTTTTCTAAATAATTTATATTGCGCGGTAAATCTGTGAATCCCAGAGGAGGGAGAACAGTCATTGGAAATTCATTTCTATCATCTTTTTAACTGGGCTTTGTCCAGCCCTCCAACCCCACCTCACTCCACCCCGCCCCCATCCATCCATTAACTTCCTCTGGTCGAGTTGCAAGATGCCCTAAAGCGAAAGGCTGATTAGGCTAAGGCCGGGGTTCACATTAGACGCGTAAGTTCCGTACGGAAAACCTTAAAATAAGTGGAAGAAAGAAGGATAAAAGTTTACGCATATAGGGGAAATTCGGACACGTGCGCAAATCTTTTCCCTTCTTTGTTTCGCACGGGTTTCCGCATGGAATATCCGCTTATGTGTGTACACGGCATAAGAGCACTTACACAGTACATCATTTACATCACTTACACATGTACACATTTTCCGCGTGGAAATAATCGATAAGTAAGAGAAAGAAGGACACAAAATATCCGGACGGGTCCGTATTTCCCCTAATCCGTAAATGTTTTTTTACCTTCTTTCTTTTACTTATTGATTATTTCCGCGCGGAAAATCCGGATGTACTGTGTACGCACGTACGTGCTCAAAGGCTAAATGACATGGATGCTTGTTCTCAATGTTGACCTTGTCAACGTCGTTAGTCTCCTCCTCATCGTCTTCCTCATCCAAACTGTCGTCATCGTCGTTCTCGTTGTCCTCCTCCTCCTTTGTATTCTTCTTTCGACGAAAGATGATGTGTATTGATTATTATGATCATAGTCGTCTTAGTTTGCTTTTTGTTGTGGTTGATAGTTTTGGTGAAATCGATGATGTTTCAGTGAAAGCAAGAACGTATTGATTCAAAGGCTATAGGCCGGGTTCACATCAGACGCGCAAGTTCCGTGTACGGAAAACCCTAAATAAGTGGAAGAAAGAAGGATACAAGTTTACGTATAATGGTGAAATTCGGACGCGTGCGCAAATCCTTTCCCTTCGTTGTTTCACTTATTTATGGATTGCGCATGGGTTTCCGCGTGGAATATCCACTTATGTGTGTACACCGATATAATGCGATAAAAGATAAGAAAATGGAAACACGAGAAGAATTTTGTTTTTGTTTCTGATTATAATATGGGTAAGGACAGAAAAAAGCTTTAGCGTGCCAATAAAGACAAGAGAGAATAAAATAAGGAACATTTGTGAATGCGTGCGCGTGCGCGCGGGTTTATGTGCTTGTGTGCGTCTGAGTGTGCTAGATAGAGAGGGAAAGAGAGAGAGAGAGAGAGAGAGAGAGAGAGAGAGAGAGAGAGAGAGAGAGAGAGAGAGAGAGAGAGAGAGAGAGAGAGAGAGAGAGAGAGAGAGAGAGAGAGAGAGAGAGAATGAAAACATAGGAGTGTGAAAAGAAGCATGCATGTAGCAGGAATGTCCATATAATTATGGCTTTAATTTAACGATGTAGAGACAGCAGCGCGGTTGGGGGATAGATAGAGAGACAGTCAGACAAA
>CM065694.1:48735968-48755968 GCA_017654935.2 Phymorhynchus buccinoides
CGGAAGGTGGGGGGACTATTTTTACGAAAGGCCCCCCGGTATCCCCACGGGGAGGAAAGGGGTCGATGGGTGCGGCATTGTATTGAGTAGACCCCTACTTCGATACCCGAACTTAACTCCCGGGTAGTGCATTTAGCGGGGTGCGGTTTACACCGTGTAACCACCGTGGGTAGATACATACCCGTCTGTCTGCACGCAGGGGATCACACGGGTTACGATTGCGAACAAGGAATCCGTGCGTGGGAATAACATGTAGCACTATTTCTGACACGAAGATTAACCTCTTTGGGGGGGGGGGGAGAGAGAGAGAGAGAGAGAGAGAGAGAGAGAGAGAGAGAGAGAGAGAGAGAGAGAGAGAGAGAGAGAGAGAGAGAGAGTGAGTGAGAGAGAAGAGAGGAGAGAGAGTGAGTGAGTGAGAGTGAGTGAGTGAGTGAGTGTGTGTGTGTGTGTGTGTGTGCGTGAGAGCGTGTGCGTGTGCGCGTGCGTGCGCGTGCGTGCGTGCGTGATTGTGATGCACGTTTTTGACACGAAAATTACCTCAAAACGAGAGAGGAGAAAGACACACAGAGAGAGAGGGGGGAGAGGGAGAGATACAGAGTATTATGCATGCATGTGGCCAGGTGCATGGTTGCATGACGGAAGAGAGAGGGGGGGGGGGGGAGAGAGAGAGTATGTGCACGCATGGGGCCAGGTGCTTGTTTGCATGACGTGGAGCCTCCCCAGTGGACTAGAATGGAAGCAGCCAGACACTCACTATCATTTCCTCTGGGTGTCAAGTGGAAGTGTCTCTGTTAAGGAGCTACCTGTGGTTGTATTTTGAAATGGTAATTGACTTTGAGCTTTGTAATACAAACATCATCATGCAGGTGCGCGCGTGCGTAATTTTGTTTTGTGTATATGAAAGAGAGAGGCAGAGAGAGAGAGAGAGAGAGAGGGAGAGGGAGAGAGAGAGAGAGAGAGAGAGATTCAAACTTCAAACTTCAAATACTTTATTTTACAAGGATAAGAATTTAGGCTGGGTCTAGTCCTCCATTTTGTCCTTGATTCTAAGCATGCAGCTTATGACTAATACTATAGACGAACATTGATACAGAAACAATCGTCAGCAGAAACGAGAGAGACAGAGAGATGAATTATTGCTATGGTAAGATACTCCTAAAGCATTATTTATAATGGTTTTGGCCTATGTTCATTGAGTAAAGACTGTGTGTTGTACGCAGTACTATATGTGTACCAAGAACACTATATATAGTTATATAGTGTTCTTGTGTTACTACTGCTACTGCTACTACTACTACTACTACTACTACTACTACTACTACTACTACTACTACTACTTCTATTGCTGCTGCTGTTGCTGCTACTCATACAACAAAATACAACCATTTACACGGGGGCGGATGAGACCACTATTATAATGAAATAGAAACACACGGAGGTGCTAATGGGACCCAGAAATGCACCAGCCACGCCCACCCCATCAACGCGAGAGCAGCCCTGCTCCAGCCTAGGAAGTCCGTGTTGTGTTACTGGGGAGCAGGCACACACGGGACATTCCATTAAGTATGCAAGGCGCATAGCTACTCCCAGCTTGGTGACCATCGGATACGATACAAAGGAGTCCTTGCGAAATGTCCCCATGGGTGTACCAGTCCGTTTTTCATGACTGCAGAGCCCACCGGCAAAAGACACCCACTCAGAAACCAGAACGCATCCAACAGCCCCCAAAAAGGACAGGCGAGGCCAGTGCATCCCTGACAAAGCCACAGGCTCTCGCCTTACGGACTTATATGCCTCAGAAGAGACGGGGGCGGGTGAGACCGCTATTACTGGACATAGCTTGGAATTGTATATATGAGCATAAGAAGTAAGTAGATGTAGTTAGTAAACTTTATAGTTTACGTCCAAGGAAAGTAATATAGTCAAAGATATTCTAAAAGGGTAAGATGGACTAATTAAGAGCCCGGCGAACCGGGCTGATAGAGTTATCGTTAGTGGGGACAGTACACTATTCACAGTGGAGGCTATCCAAAAACTCAGACTGGAACTTGAACGGAGAATTCAACTGGCCTATCGACGTGTAAAATGTGTGCTGTTTAAAAGGGACATAACCAGTGTTTCTGTCCTCACTACTCATAAAGGGAAAAGAGACCGGATGCTTATCTTCCCCTAAACAGTCTGATATAGTGCATGTCAGACCAATCTCCGTTCAAAGCTAACGTTGTACGGAGAAGATAACCTTTCCATTGTTTCTTTGTCATTAAGTGCGACACATTCTCTCTCTCTCTCTCTCTCTCTCTCTCTCTCTCTCTCTCTCTCTCTCTCTCTCTCTCTCTCTCTCTCTCTCTCTCTCTCTCTCTCTCTCTCTCTCTCTCTCTCTCTCTCTCTCTCTCTCTCTCTCTCTCCCCCCACTCTCTCTTCTCTCTCTCCCCCATCTCTTTCCCTACCCCTCCCCTTTCTCTCTATGTGCGGGTGTGTGTACATGTGTGTGTACGTGCCTGCGTATGTGTGAGTGCATCTCTCTCTCTCTCTCTCTCTCTCTCTCTCTCTCTCTCTCTCTCTCTCTCTCTCTCTCTCTCCCCCTCCCCTCTCTCTCTCTCCCTACCCTCTCTCTCTCTCTCTCTCTCTCCCCCCCCCTCTCTCCCCTCTCTCTCTCTCTCCCCCCCTCTCTCACTCTCTCTCTCTCTCTCTCCCCCTCTCTCTCTCTCTCTCTCACTCTCTCTCTCTCTCCCCACCCTCTCTCTCTCTCTCTCTCTCTCTCTCTCTCTCCCCTCTCTCTCTCTCTCTCTCTCTCTCTCTCTCTCTCTCTCTCTCACTCATCTCTCTCTCTCTCTCTCTCTCCTCTCTCTCTCCCTCTCTCTCTCTCTCCCCCACCCCCCTCTCTCTCTCTCACTCTCTCTCTCTCTCTCTCTCTCCCTCTCTCTCTCTCTCTCTCCCCCTCTCTCTCTCTCTCTCTCTCTCTCTCTCTCTCTCTCTCTCTCTCTCTCTCTCTCTCTCTCTCTCTCTCTCTCCCCCTCTCTCTCTCTCCCCCCCCCTCTCTCTCTCTCTCTCTCTCTCTCTCTCTCTCTCTCTCTCTCTCTCCCTCTCTCTCTCTCTCCCCCTCTCTCTCTCTCCTCTCTCTCTCTCTCTCTCTCTCTCTCTCTCCTCTCTCTCCCTCCCCCCCTCTCTCTCTCTCTCTCTCTCTCTCTCTCTCTCTCTCTCTCTCTCTCTCTCTCTCTCTCTCTCTCTCTCTCTCTCTCTCTCTCTCTCTCTCTCTCTCTCTCTCTCTCTCTCTCTCTCTCTCTCTCTCTCTCTCTCCATAGCATATTGTTCACCGTAGATAACTTCATCTATCTCGCATTTAGCATCCTTGTAGAATGCGATAACAGCTGTTTGTTGGTCAGGGTGCCAAACATAAAAGCGTTCCCAAAACGCACGTGCTATCAACTACTGTACGTCACGAAAATCGCAGCACAGTGTACCTAAAGACACACTGACCCTCCACGATTAAGTCCCTTCTTTTTTTCTGGGTAGCTGTGACCCACATACCAATTTCCCCAACTTCAAATTGAGGCTGCTCTTTAAAATGATGTTTTCGGTTTGAATTCGGGGGCATTTGCATGGGAGTCAAACCTGGTCAAAAACAAGATTTATTTGCCAGCTATAAGAGGGAAAACACGTGAAACCCGTGATTTTGACGCGTGGTCTGGTGGGTCTTTAAAGCGCTTTCAGCTTGCACGCACCGTACGACGAGGACAACACGCGCGCGGGGCACGTGACAATCGCTGGGGAATGGCCCTGCAGAGCGTGACCTGTCACCATTAACCCCCTTTTCCGCTTCCATGCGGCCCGAGTCAACGCGTTTCCTTTCCTGTTCTGTCGTGTCAACAGCATGCACAGTCGCCAGGGGTGAGTTTCACTAGGGGACGCTGTTCGCGCGAATAACTGTTACGCCGAAAGGGGTCTAAGAAACTCCAATATAATTTTGTTTTAATATGTATTACGTTAGCTAAGGTCAGGCAACTCTTTATTAAGAATAAGAATATTTCCCGTGATTCATCAAAATAGCTTGCCGCTATTAGTCACCTCCAAAGGAGCCACAAAGCGTTTGCGAAACTATCGGCAAAGGAAGGTGTTTCTTAGAACCGGTTTTTTTGGCGCCGATTTGAGCCAACAGCTACGAGGGTCAGCCCCCCCCCCCCCCCCCCCCAAAAAAACCCACGTCACGCGAACCATCAGTAAACGAAGGGTGTTTCTTAGACCGTTTTTGCCGATTTGAGCGAGCGCAACGTAACGTTAGCCCTTGTGAAACGGCCCCCAATTGACCATTCCCATAAAGATAATGGCTCGGGAAGATCAGTAAAAAGGGGGCATAACAACCCCTTTCTTGTTCATTGTGCCAATTTGTGCTCAGAGATACTGCGTACATGCAAGCAGGGAATACAATCGCCAAGCGTCCATGCTTTCCTAAAAGGTTCAAGCTAGATCAATATCCTTCATTGAAGAAAGATGCACAGCAGTAGCCACGCCTTTGGCCCGTGCCCCACGGGGAAACGTTGATTTAAAAATAAATAAATAAATACATAAATAAATTGAGAAGTCCGTGACAAGGTGCACTGAAATGCAGGCAAATCTCTATTTGTATTGAATACAGTAGGGTCTAGTGTTCATACATTCAACAACAGTGTACACAGAAATATTTCATCAGATTCTGAATTATATATTTGCTTCATAACAAGCAGTGTTTCCACACACACACAAAAATAATGTTGTGATGTATGCAATCTCTGGAAATAAATTATTACATTTTTAGATGAGCGCCTTACGAAATAGGTCATGAAAGTAAAGCAACCTAATTTCATTAATATATTCACTGTCAAAATAAACCCTGTTGTGCGAAATTGGAAAAAACAAAAACAAAAATAAAACCCTACCACTTTCAAGGCCTACCGATATCCTTGACCTTGGTCGGTATGCCATCATCAGAACGGCCATAAGCCAAGGTACCTACATGACAAGTTTGAAGTCTCTAAGACCAACGGTGTGGAAGTTATAGCCCCTTAAAGATTTTCGGATTTCAAGGTCATACGCCAAGGTCAAGGTCACAACGGCGATCATGTATGCGCGGATGCCTTCCTCTCATGGTGACACACCACCACACAAACTGTGAAGCGATTCTGTCAAGCGGTTCGGGAGATATCCTTGGGACAGACAAACCCCCCACAAAAAACAACAACAAAGAAACAGACTCGAACGAAAACATACTCCTTTGCTATCTACTTTGTATATCGGCAAAGGACAAAAAACAAAGTTACATACACGAACGAAAACATACTCCTTTGCGATCGTAGATCGGCAAAGGACAAAAAACAAAAAAGAAACATACACGAACGAAAACATACTCCTTTGCGATCGTAGATCGGCAAAGGACAATAAATAAATAGAGAAGAAGCAAGGGAAAAGAACACCGAAACAGGCTGCAACGTGGTTATCTGATACAGTAACTATTTATACTGAAGAAGAAGACGAGTGCAATACAGTTCACTGCTTGTTTCTAGATAGTAAGCTGTCATCATAATTGTTCATATTATCTGAATAGTCGAACCAATAGAAATTGTTCGGAAATAATTAAAGGGGAGTGATTTCATGGTGTGTGTGTGTGTGCGGGAGTGATCTTGCCTAATTCAATCGGTCAAACAGGGGAAGTTACTCTACCATCAGGTAGATCCCCAGCTCTCGCCTCGTGTGTTTGAGCAGACATCAGAGCACTTAGAACACCGTGCGTCATTCTAAAATTGATGTCATTTATATTTGGTACGTCACATTTTGCAGGTTTTATCAGTTTGTGGCCACTCCCCACCCCTAATGCTTCTTTAAAAATAAAATGTTTGCAAGTCGCTGACTCGCATCCTGCGGTTTCAAGCTTCGACGCCATTATGTTGCGTTGTTGCTATGGTATTTGACCCAGTAACGGAGATAAACAGCTCTAATTTTCATGAAGTGCTCACCCCTAGTTTTATTTTCTTCCGAAAATCGTCTATTGGAGAATTATTAGTTCATCCAAGGCTTGCCTTGAAGATACTGAGAGACAGAACAAGATGAGGGAATGCCCTAGTAAAAATAAAGTGTTCGTGGAAGCACTTGGAAGAGGGAGAGAGAGAGAGGGAGATAGGCGCGAGGCGGGGTGGGTGAGGGTGGGTGATTCAAACCAATCAAACAGACGCAGCAGGCATGGATAGATGTGTGTGTGTGTGGGGGGGGGGGATGTCTGCCCATTAAAGTCTCATCAGTTCTAGCCAGAAGTTGACAGTGTGGCTAAAGCTGGAGACAGACTATGCGACTGCCTCATATGACTCGATCAGGTCGTGACGTTGACCAAATTTTGTTTCCCGCACAGAAGAGGTCACAAGCCATCTGACTCGATCAGACTCGATCAGTGAAATTTAGAACCCGCCCTATTCGGCCCTGTCACCTGACTGGGCCCGACTGAGTCGGACTGATCGAGCAGCATGGTATGCAAATGAGGTGAAACGTCACGACCTGATCGAGTCACATGAGGCAGTCACATAGTCTGTCGCCGGCTTAATATGCATACCTAACTCCCTACCTCCTTTTATGTGAACGAAGAAAAAGGGAAGAAGAAAAGAATAACGCCAACGACATAACCAATACAATATGCGCGTAAAACCTCATAGCGTTTTAACCCTTTCACCGCCAGCCATGTTTCAGCCAAAAAACAACCATTAAACTTAACTGTGTACAGAAAAATATTTATCTGCAATATTACTGATTCCTCTGTGACATTTATAACGTTAGGCCTATCCTTACCTCCCAAACTTAAGAAAATAGGGTCTTTGGATAACAGGCCCTGATTTGATGCCTTTTAGTGACATGGGTGTTAAACCATTGTGGTGCTAAAATGCAACGTTGGCGGTGAAAGGGTTAAAGGTCATCTGTTTCGTCGTACCGTTGTCACGGTATTCCGTGAAAAAACCTCAGCATACATTAATCCCAGTGGCAACGAAAAAGTTGTCATTTGGTCAAAATTTACCCCCCCCCCCCCCCCCCCCCCCCCCCCCCTTTCCTTCATCATCAGTCACACAGAAATCGCATGCAAAAAAAAAAATGGCTGGCGCGCCTCTGGCTGCGACGCGCTCTCCAGGTGGGAGCAACCCGAATTTCACAGAGACGCCTCCGTTACTATAAAGTACCTAATACCTAATACCATTTTCATAGCTGACAGTTTGGAGAAAAACAATATGGCAAGTAATGTAAACGTCCCAGGTCTATTTATACAGTGGAACCTCCCTTATAAGACCTTCAAAAAAACATCCAAAATGAGGTCTTATAAGGGAGGGGTCTTACAAGGGAGGTAATTTTAATACTTGCAAAGAAGGGCAATGTCTCAGAGAAGTAGGTCTTATGTGGGAGGGAGTCTTATAATGGGAGGTCTTATAAGAGAGGTTCCACTGTACTGCTTATATTGCTTGCTACCTAGGTAAACTTGTACGATGGGTATCATCTTGGAGACGTCAGGAACGATCGATCAATGTTCAGTAGGGGGAGGCTTATTGATATAGTGCCTGTCAGGCAATTCGTACCACCTGGTTTCCTAGCAAACGGTAGAAGATTGAGGGTTAATACACCAGCGACCAAAAGTTAAGGCCCAGAAAGACAATCATCTCCGAAAACTCACGAACTCAATAAAACGCGCCCAGCTCATAACAAAACTGAATTTATTCTTTTAACATTAAGTTCATTCAACAAAATAATTAATCAGAACTAGTTCAGTCAACAAAATGCCCCTTTCAAAAACTTTCCCCTCCTCTTGAAAAGTCTCTCAGAATCAATGCACTTTGGAACAGTCAGAACACATTACTGATTTTTTTTGCGTGATGCCTTCCTCTTATCGTGACACATCACCGCACAAAATTTGAAGCGATTCGGTTAAGCGAAGGTAGGGGGACTATTTATACAAAAGACCCCCCGGTATCCCCACGGGGGGGGGGGGGGGGGTAGTAGTTCATAATTATGCCATGAAGCCATTACGTTGTCTTGTCCTTACTCCCGAGAGGAGTTTAGGCTGTCTTGCATAATTATTAAAAACTGGCAATCATACCCCATATCCTTGGACTGATACGGGTGCGCGCTTAGCGTTTCCCCTCTTTTATACTCAGAGTGTGCCTTTAAACCATTGTGGGGCATAAATGCGACATTGGCGGCGAAAGGGTTAATTACTTAAATTTAATTTAACTCCTGGCTCTTGCTTAGTTTTGCTCTGACCCGGAGTTAATTTTTGCTCTTCTTATATGATTTGGGTTTTTTTGTTTGTGTTAATATTGTAAACCTCATATCTTATTACACCCCCACCGCACCCACCCGTATCAGTCCAAGGATATGGGGTACGGTATGATTGCCATTTTTTAATAATTATGCAAGATGCCTTTCGTGGTCACCGCTACAGCTATCTGTATTAATTTTTTTTAAATTGGGACTTTACTGGTTTCGTACTGCCTCCGGGCATTGCCTCCAGTATTGTTCCCACCATATTTGTATTTACAAATGTCCCATATGTGTCTGATTCAGACCAAGAGGACGTAAAACACCATTTTCGTTTCGTTTTCGTCGCGCGCGCCGCATTAGACCCACAGCTGTCGAGAGAGCCCTTCTTTGTTCCCTGTTGTGCCAGCCACCGCGAAGCAGAGCTTGTCTGGCGAAAAAGACCCGATCCCTAGGATCGGGTGTTTTCCCTATAACACCCATGTCACTGAAAGGCATCAAATCAGGGCCTGTTATCAGAAGACCCTATTTCCTTAATTTTTTGGAGATAAGGACAGGGGGTGTTGTACATGACACACAGCAATTCCCAATAATAGCGGAATTTAGTTTTCTCTACCCACTTATGCTTAATGGTGTTTTTTGGCTGAAAATAGTTGGCGGTGAAAGTTTTTTTTTAAGTCGTAGCAAAAAACAAGATGTGAGGAGGCACGGGGGAATCAGTACAATAACATCTAAATGGGTGGGTTTGGAGTGGTGGGGGTGGTGCTAGGATAGGCTGAGGAAGAGGTGTTTAGCTAGCAAAGAAGGAGAAGTAGTTTGGAGGGAAGGTGGGGCAAAGAACGAAGCTCAGATGGCATGGCGGAGGAGGAGAAAATGAGACACTGACAGCTCAATTAGAAACCAGACGTGGGAAAAGAATCTGTCCACCGTGGCCCTGCTTGATTACTTGCTCCGCCCCCTCTCTGTTTCTCACTCTGTCTGTCTGTTTGTCTGTGTGTTTGTCTCTCTCACTCTCTCCCCGATCTCTCTTTCCCCCCTTCTCTCCCCTTGTTCCCACCCCACCCCCCTTCTGTATGCTTAGAACCAAGGACAGAATGTAAGACTTGGCCCCGCGCTTAAATTCTTATCCTTGTCGAATAAAGTATTTGACGTTTGAAGTTTGAAGTTTCTCTTTCTTTGGCATGCGCGAAGATCCGCGTGCATATTATGCGCTTGTGTGATTTTTTAGTTTCTTTGATAATAAATCTTATGCCTACGTTCATCGTAGAAGTAAGGTGTGTGTGCGTACGTGTGTGTGTGCGTGTGCGTGTGCGTGTGCGTGCGCGTGTGCGCGTGCGCGTACGTGTGAGTGTGCGTGCTCACATACACGCCTCTGTATACGTGTGTGCACACTAGCGTGCTTGTGTACTGTATGCATTTGAGTGAAAGTACATTGTTAAAAGAGGGGGGGTACAGAAAAATGCAAGATGGAGATGAGCGAATAAACTATAGGGCCGAGAGTGAGAGAAAAGGAATGAACAAAACGAGAGAGAAAGACACTTCAACTTCAAACTTCAAATACTTTAATTTACAAGGATAAGAATTTAGGCTGGGAAAAAAAGAAAAACAGAGACAGACAGAAAGGCAGTTAGACATAAACAGATCGCAAAAGACATGGGAGACGGATTGGTACGTTCAGCTATCAGCTCCAATGAAGTTTCGAAAGAGTTGCCAATATATCGAAGTCAATATTACTGACAGACAGACAGAAAGACAAACGTTAAGACAAACAGAAAGACAAACGCTAAGACAATCAGAAAGACAGAGACAGATCGTAAAAAGACAAGGATGGCAAATTGGTCTGTTCAGTTTCAGTAAAGTTTCGCAATACCTCCACACCGTGTCTGGAAACTGTCAAATAATGATTGCCCCATAATGGAAAAGAACCCAATAAAAATGACATTGGACCAAGTAATGATAAATAAAATAAATGTGAAACCGTCAAAGCTTCACACTTCGCTCCTTTTAATGGCATACGTTTATGGTAATTAATGCTAAGAAAGAAAGAGTGCCCTTTTGCTAAAACAAATTGAAACAAAAATTATATTTGCGCTTGTTAAGTCCTTTCGCGAAAATGTGTCCTCTCGCGGATACTATGACCTACAATGAGCGTACAACCATATATGTTCTTGAACGGCATGTCACAACCTATTCAGATCCTGAATTGTGAACCGCCAGTGCAAAGCTCCGTCAAGAAGGACTCACAGAACCGACATTTCCTTCTTTTTCATGTCCGAGCTGTATCTCATGAACCAGTGGGTAGAATGGCTTCAAATTGTGTGTGGTAATGTAACATGGCGAGTAATGAAATAAATACTTGCAATAAATAAATACAAAAAGCAGAAAGAGGATCATTTTAGACTAAAGTGCACATAAGGACAAAACGTGCATGAGAGGACTTAACATGTGTGTGTTCGTGTCTCATATACCTGAGTGCTTTAGGTTCGGGTGCACGTGTATTAGTAATAATTGTTTACAAGCCAAACTTATTGATTGTAGACACGCACTAGCAAGGACTAATTGTTGTGTATGGTGCGCCTTGACTGCTACACTATGCCTTGAGATCCTAAGTTGTTTGGCGGAAACGACGACTAAAAGAGGTAAAAACATAGACAACAGATTTGTTGAAAACCGAAACCATACTGATTACTCATAGTATGACCAAATATATGCAGACATTCACAGAGTGCTCCACAAGCTGTCTTTGTCATTTTTTGTTATGCTGTGCATGCAGTCTTGATTTCAGAAGTTTTATCATTTTCTCCTCTCGTGCTTCTGATCCCTGTTGAGATGCCACAGTCCCCAGGACCAGCATAGGATTAAGAGCGGAATGGAGAGGTAACACGAAGGCGACCATGGTGTCACGAGTCTTCTGAAGTAAAGCAACACCACTTATCAAAGTCATTTCCAACACACACAAAGAACACCAGCAAACAGCATACACGACAGCTTTCTTCCTGATCAAAATGACTGATGCAAAAATAGACTTGTTCAAAGGACTGAGTGAAATTCTGTACTTTGGCATGCACACGTATATAAAAGCTTGGCAGAGTGCAGTCAGTACGGATGCAACAGAATTGGTGGCTACTGTCGCTGTGAACCATCTGAATTGTGGATTAGAGTTGTGGTGTTGGAACAAAGCTAAACGGCACAGTCCGGATTGGCCAGTGAGGCCCCAGTGTGACAGCCCCGGAACGAAAGGTATCAAAGACAAAACTGAAGCACCACACCAAACAATTAGACCCACTACGACAGTTAAACGGTCGTTGATCTTCCAGATATCATTGCGCAGACAAAGAACAATGGCGTGGTCCAAGGAAGTGAAGAACAGGAGAGTCACTGACACCGCATTGGACAAAGAGAATAGAAAACCACTCACCTTACACGTCACACTATTCGTCCACATGTCCTCAACGACCAAATACTCACCATAGAACCTTGCGTTTGCGATTAACGTGATTCCAATATGGATTCCCATACAAATATTGGAACAGTTGAAGTGAGTCATGGTTTTTAAGAATTTAGTTTGGAATAACCTTCTAACGTGAACGTTAAAAGAGGTTAATATATAACTGAACAACGTTAAACCGATGGTCGAAATGCACAGGAACCAAAACAGAAGCATGGACAGTTCAGATGGTATCAAAGCTCCACAAGAAGGAAGAACAACCTGGGCTGCTGAACATTCTTCTATTTCACTGGAGTGTTCAGGAAAGAGAAGGTCACAGCAAAACCTGTAGTCTGGAGGGAAAATACGTTTCAAATTAACGGACTTGGAAAATAAATCCGAAGGAAAGCGTTTAACATGAATGCCTGTTAAGTCCAGTTCAGTCAACTTGGGCGTGTTTTTGAAACCACGTATCCCAATGCTACCAACAGCAGAAAAGGATATGTTTAAGCATTCTAGAGCGAGTGCATAGACGGATATTTGGTTGTTGAGTATGTTCACACCTGTGTGAGACATGTCCACACGTTTGAGATGATACATAATTATTTTCTGGAGTTTATTTTCTATCTGCTGTATAGGATTGTTGGACAGAAGTGCGGTTTTTAATTGTGGCAGTTGAAGAAATGCAACCACATAGAGTGTTTTGAGGTTGTTGAAAGAAATGTCAAAAATCTGTAAGTTGTTGAATTTGACGCTTGAAATATTATCCAAAGAGCAGTGTGAAAAAATCAAGTGGTTGAGGTAAGTATTAGCTGTGACATCGGTCATCGACATTCCTGATCCTGACACGTCAAGGTAGCGCAGCCAAGGGAAGAGATGAGCATGGAAAGGTTTGCTGCACACCAAAGAATAACCTCGGCATAGGCACGCCTTAGGACAGACTGTGTCACACACAAGTTCATCATCCTGCAGAGGGCATTGAGGAATCCCATCACACAGGTGCTCTTCATGCACACACACTTGGGAATATCTACACCGGTAATACTGAGGACATGAGATACTTTCACAACTTTGCTCATCCTCGCCGTAGACGCAGTCAGAGAGTCCATTGCAGCGGGTGTAGACAGGCAGACAGTAGAGTGACTCGCCACTAGTGCATCGGTAGTGAGAGTCAGGACAAGACTCGTTACTTTGCATCACTTGCTGTGTGAAGTAACCGGTGCCATCTAAATCAATGTGCAACGGTGTCAGTGACATTTTACTTTTCATGTCAAAGTAAGTCATTTCTGTATTGCAGCCAACTTCGTCAGAATCGTCCAGACAGTCGGAGTATTCATTGCAACGCTGGCTTTGCAGTGTACACTGAGAATTGGAGCACAAGTGACCTTCACATGAAGGGTGCTCACAAAATGACTCATCACTGTTGTCTGGACAGTCTGTCCTAAAATCACAAACGAAAGTGTGGTGCAGTGTTGTAGCGGCATCATCACATGTGAACATAGCTTTCAGGTTTGTGGACAGCTGGACTCTAGGCAACACAGGCAAGTTTACTTCCTTGCTGACGTTCATGATTGTGTTAAGCTCTAAATGTGACCCTCTTATTATGCAGTTTTTGTTCAGATTTGAAAACGAAAATGCGTGTGTCACTTGCTTACCCGGACACATTGCTACAACTTGAAGAGTGTTTGTTAGAATAAAATTTGGAGCAAGTGAACGAGTTAAAATGGCTTTGGCACCAAACATGCTGGATGCTTGATAACTGATCTCACAAACTAAAGCAGCAACCATTACATAAGTATGAGACATGAGGTAAGTTGCAATCTCCATTGATCTAAGCTGCCCGTGTCTTTTCAGTCTTGAGGGTCGATGCTGATTTTCAAAGTGGAAATGATTGATATTGTATATCAATGTATCATCAGACCATTTACGAAATTTGCTATATTTGAAGGGTACCATATGCCATCCTGAGGTATAACCGAAATCAAGATGGAAACTTTTATAGTTTTTGACCATAGGGAAGAAATAATTTTGTTCCTTCCTTGTTTTGAACGACGCTAATTCGCCACCATTGGCTCTGCACCTGTACACAAAGAATGAGAAGCAGGGCATTAACTCTGCCCTGAGCAAAAGAAGACATTTGCGATGGGAAGCTACCAAACCCTTGCAATGCGCATCGCTAAATGGACAGCGTTCTGTTTCATCTCTTCCATCTGCGCACTCAGTCAATAAGTCACAATGCAAATGATCCCGAAAGGTAGAATAATGGGATACAGAACAGTTAAATAAACCTTTACGTAGTTTCTGAGGTTGTTTGCTCCTATGCAACGCGGAGAAGTAAATCTTAATACTCTCATCCAGTTCTGAGATGATTTGAAGACGGATTTGAAGATGAGAACTTGGAACGACTTTTGCCGGTGTGAAACTGGAACCACAGAACTCCTCCTCCGTATCTTGAAGTACCGTACCCTCCCGGTATTTCAGAAATAGATGGTGTTCATGAAGTTCACAAATACTGGGGGCCGACGTTTGTTGAAAACTGATCATGATGACATGACCTTCAGACCATTTCACCTTGTGACTAAACCATGCTTTTTGAGCACAAGGAGTTATCACGTAACCGGAATGATCTGACGCGTTCTGCAAAACTAGATGCTTACCTTTCACGTTATTGAAGAACATTTGGAGTAAAGGCTTGTTGATATGAGCCACGTAGATAAAGTTAGCAGCTAAATAAAACAGCTCCTCTAACGTGTGCAGACCGCACTCGACGGATGGAAATTGAAAATGCTGGGTTTCTTTGTAATTGACGTACGTCTTCCAGTGTGCACCATCACACCAGTAAGCAAGGCGATGCAGATGGACTCTGACATGCATGCCCCATGAAGCTTTTACGTGCATGCTGCAAAAGTCTTTGAAATCGCCACACACACCATACGCCAGCCCCAGATGAGCTTCAGGATTTTTCAAGTAGTTGTTACAGTCTGTTGCATTCAGTTCCAGTATTGTGTACTTTGTTTCGTTTTGATCGACGAAATGTCCAATACCTGGGCACAGCTTCTTGAAGCGTGTTGTATTAATGTCGATGGTAGTAACTATTCTTACTTCTATAAGGTAATAAGCATACGCCAATACCATCACATAAATTAAAGACCGCATGTACCATTATGTATATCGATGGCTTGGAGTCAAAACAGACTAACTCGAAAAGGCCTGTTTCGAGAAAAACGCTTCTAAAGTTTTGAACAATTCCTGCAAAAAATCTAAGCTTCCCTATTACATTAATTTTGGAGTGGTGGTGTATTGGGATCTCAAAGATATTATTGCAAATTCGGGAGTTAATTAGAATACAAACAATGGAGTATTTGACATTTTTGCTAGATAGTCCGTTTTGACACGAAATTGGTGGCCTCAACATTTTGAAATGATTTTGGGTCAAACTGGACCAACTAAAACTTGGGCCCTTTTGACTCAAATTGTTTTGGTATTGCAAGGTCTGTATTTTTGGGTAAAAACGGGATAACTTTCAGATAAATGGGTTAATTCAAAAAATGTTATGAGTATATAGATATAAAATACGGTCAAAAGAGACCATGATGTGAAGTTAGAACACTAATATTTCCCTTACTGTTTTCAATCTGATTCACGCACATACGGAGTCAGTAAGAAGCAAGGCACACATTCTCAATTCTCACTGTGTGGGCTGTGGTTGCTTGGTCACATTCATACATTTAATATTGTGCTGAAATGCAGTGCCTGCATGTGTGGGTGTGCAAGCCATTGTGTGTGTGTCTGTCTGGGGTGGGTGGGTGGTTGTTTGCATGTTTTTATATGAGTTTGTGTAGACAGGTTGTAATCATTTTGTGCATGTGTGCGTGTGTGTGTGTGCGCGCACGCATACTGTCTGAATGTTTTAATAGAACTCCCAGTTATAAGGAATTCTTTTTGTTACAATGCCTCTCTATAATTGTATTTCCAAATTGATTTAGATGGGGTTGGTGTAAGTTATTTCCATAATCCAAATTTTGATTTTAGATGGGGGGTGGGGTAAGTATTTTCTCTTGGGTTTAAACATGATATGGGATTGTATCTTGTTTGTTTTCTTTATATGACAAGAACATAATAAACATTATTCCTGCAACGTTTCAGGGAACTGTTGTTAATTTTAAGGGACTTGTGATGATTTTAGTCTCTGCTCGTTGTCAAAATATTGATTTTAGAGGGGTGAAGGGTAAGTGTTTCCTCTTGTGTTAAACTATGGCAAGGGATTGTATCTTGTTTATTTGCTTTATATGACAAGAACATGACAAACATTATTCCTGCAAAGTGTAAGGCAATTATCAGTACTTTTAAGGGACTTGTGATGCTTTTAGTCTCTGGTCGTAGTCAAAATATTGGTTTTAGAGGGGGGTGGGGTATGCATTTCCTTTTGTTTTCAAAAATGGCAAGGGATTGTATCTTGTTTTTTTGTTGCATATAACAAGAACATAACAAACATTATTCATGTAAAGTTTCAAACAAGTCGATACTTTTAAGGGACTTTTGATGATTTTAGTCTCTGCTCGTAGTCAAAATATTGATTTTAGAGGGATGTAGGGTGGGTGTTTCCTCTTGTGTTAAAAGATGGCAAGGGATTGTATGTTGTTTATTTGCTTTAGATGACAAGAACATGACAAACATTATTCCTGCAAAGTTTAAGGCAATTGTCGTTACTTTTAAGGGACTTAGGATGATTTTAGTCTCTGATCGTAGTCAAAATATTGTTTTTAGAGGGGAGTGGGGTATGTGTTTCCTCTTGTGTTACAAAATGGCATGGGATTGTACCTTTTTGGTTTGGTGCTATATAACAATAGTATATTAAATATTATTCCTGCTTGCCCCACATGGCCGAAAGGCCAAAGAGGGCGTTAAGCATTATTTCCTATTATTCCTGCAAAAGTTCAGGCAATTTTCGGTACGTTTAAGGGACTTATAATGATCTTAGACTCTGCTGTAGTCAAAATATTGATTTTAGAGGGGGGTAGGGTAAGTGTTTCCTCTTGTGTTAAAATATGGCAAGGGATTGTATCTTGTTTATTTGCTTTATATGACAAGAACATGACAAACATTATTTCTGCAAAGTTTCAGGCAATTGTCGTTACTTTTAAGGGCCTTATGATGATTTTAGTCTCTGGGTTTAGACCATGTTTATGGTTTAAAACCTAGGGACTTTCATGCTTTTGCAGTACCTAATCCTCAGAATAGCAATAACTTAAAAAATGTTTTTCAATGATTAGGAACTAACGGTAATTCGCGTATCACTTTATTATTATTTGTAAATGACTAAGACAAAGTCTTATAAGAACATCACTATCTCGGATCGTTCATAATATAATTATATATCAAATTTTATATATTTATGTATCTGTCTATCTATCTGCCTATTTATTTATTTTAAAGAATATTTCAGTTTTTTCTACTACAACTCCCACAACTTCCACCCCCCCCCCCCCCCTCTCTCTCTCTCTCTCTCTCTCTCTCTCTCTCTCTCTCTCTCTCTCTCTCTCTCTCTCTCTCTCTCTCTCTCATCGTCTTTGATCATGATACGGAACCGATAGCAGAGACGTGTTACATTCCTGACCACAGCGCGGTACGCCTTTGATACCTTGTCCGTTCCTCTGACCACTCACGCTAAGCCTAATGAAAAGCTTGGACAGAATAAATTAAGCCATCTGCAGGCGGCCTGGGTCGAGTTTCACAAGGGCTAACGTTACGTAGCGTGCGCGCAAATCGGCAAAAACGTTTTGTGGCTGTCATCTAGGTAGCGAGCCACGAACTATTTGAAGGATCATGGGAAATATCACATGACTAGCATGGAGTGAATACAGTTCTTGTTTTTGATTGGTCCATTAATAGTTTGTTAAGTTTGGTTAAAATTTAAAAAAACAGTTCGACCAATCAGACAAGAGCTTCTTCAGCAAACGTTTTTCTAAAGTGTTTCTTAAGTCCCGTTTGGCGTGAGCGTTATTCGCGCGGCGACCGTTGTGTAGAGAAACTTACCCTGTACTTGTGACTGACTCTTATCTCACCCATCGTAAACTTGTCAACTCGTGTCAATAAGATGCCCCGCGGTAGGTCTACTGTCCCGCAATTAGCAAACACATTCTTTCTTTTGTTACCAGCCTATCAACCACCCCCACCACAGATCCCTCCCTGTGCGTGTGTGTGTGTGTGTGTGTGTGTGTGTGTGTGTGTGTGTGTGTGTATGTGTGTGTGCGCGCGTGCGTGTGCGTGTGTGTGCATGCGCGTGTGTATGTGCGCGACTAGTTCTCACTCGCACAAGCACACACACGCGCACGCACGCACGTACATAGTATGTACATGATTATGCAAATACGCGCATGCGCACGCGAATATGCACACACGCACGCAAACAAACACGCATGCACATAAACACGCATGCACATAAACACGCATATGCGCACGCATGTATGCATTTAGGCGAACATGCATGCATACACGCAAAGACTTAACACACACAAACACTCGCGTGTCCAACAGATAAAAACTAGATAACAATACATTATAATTTCTTAAAACAAAAACAAAAACCATCCCGTTAGCCTTTTACTGTTCCCAAGACACCCGTCAATGCGTGTGATATAAAGTTACAACAGTCAATTAAACAAAAATCATCCCGTCCGTTCCTCTATTCTCTACCCTGTTACGGCGTGTCATTTTCACTTCAAAGACATGACAGGGTGGACAATCGCGGAAGACCTACTGACTTCAATTAACATTCTTACGTACTTTGTCTTCAGCTCCACGAATCCCATCACCCACCCTGCCAGCGTGCGCGCGCGCGTGTGTGTGCGCGCGCGTGTGTGTGTGTGCGCGCGCGCGTGTGTGTGCGCGTGTGTGTGTGTGCGGACACACAAACATGAATTGTCCGGTTTTGACTCCAAAATCAACACAGGTTTGTTACAAGAAACAACTAGGTTATCTGGAAATGTCCAAATTTGACTCGAAATAAAAGTACTGATATTAACAATAATTTTTGTATCAAAAAGGATTATTTATATTTTGTCTGATTTTTACTGAAAATTTTGCCCACTTTTCGAGTCAAATATTTTGAGTCAAACTCATTTATTTGTAACATAGCCTGGTTTGACTCAAAATTAGAATGCTAAAATGTCTTGTGATATTTTGAGTCAAACTCGTTTATTTGTAAGATAGCCCGGTTTGACTCAAAATTAGAATGCTAAAATGTCTTGTGATATTTTGAGTCAAACTCGTTTATTTGTAAGATAGCCCGGTTTGACTCAAAATAAAATGCTAAAATGTCTTGTGATTTTGGAGTCAAAAGCAGACCGTCTGAAGTTAATCTTGTTTGACTCCAAAAAAATGTTGATTTATTTTTGAGTCAAAAGAGAACTACATTTATATCTTTTTTATTTATTAAGATATCAAAACGAAAATTTGGGACAACAAAGAGTATTTTTTTCCGCATTTGTTTCTGTAATAATCAAAAAATGGACTATCTGAAGTTAATCCAGTTTGACTCTAAGCCATCGATATGTCAGCGTACAGATTTGAATTTAGTAAGAGTTTTAAAGTTTATGAGTAGAGATCGCTATTGCGATCTTTACAAGTAGGGACCCAAACTGTGACTCTCATTTTGATATCATTTACAATTGCGACCTCTTCTGGTAGATGTCATAATCATGCAATTTTTTGGCAGAAATTATGCGTTTTCATTCATAGAAACCAAATATCAAGCCGGAAAAATAAAAGGGTAAAAAACACACATTTCTTTTTTGTTGTTGGGTATAATGGGCAAATATTTGACATTAGTTTGCAAGTAATCATAATACATTTACGTAATTAATATAACAATTAAGCCAAACACACCTTCGTCAGATTTTGTTATGTGTAATGCCCATCATATAATCTAACACAAACTCCCATATTTCCTGTAGCATCAACATACAGATACAGAGCTCAGATACAACACTTTGGAAGCATTCGAGCTTTTAAGAAAAAGAGAAATGAGTATATGTTTGTAATTTCGACAGGATAGTATTCTTGAATAAATTTCCGCATGGTTTTTGATACGAGATAAAATTATCACAACAATCTTTGTCAAAACAGAATATCAAAGAAAGCAAATGCCAATGCTAAGCTGTAAAGTTGTTGATTGTAGTCACTCCTTTTGGAAGAAATGGGAGAAAGCTGTTTCAATACACCGATTTTAATAATTTACAGGATACAGAATTGATGCAAGTTAGTGCATGTTTCAGAAGCCGTAAAAATGATCGGTGCAGACAATAGTTTCTTT
>CM065694.1:48760968-48770968 GCA_017654935.2 Phymorhynchus buccinoides
TTCCCTCAGCACAATTAGAGTGACCGGAGCCCATGTGGTTGATACGTTGCCACGCCTTGGTGGAGTGCTTTTCTTTTTGTATCCGCACATGTTTCCCAGCCTCGCGAATTTGAAACGGTTGCTGAACTAGCATCGAACTTATAGGTTTGGAAGTTTGCTTGTACAATGCTTACATGCATGCAGTCATGTGGTTTCTGTGAGGTGTTTTGTTTCTCTCTCGTGTATTTCGTGTACAATTCCGACCAAAAAACAACCATACGCACCACAAAAAGCAACACACAACAAAAACCCTCCCCCTTTCTGTTGTCTGTATGTGTCTGTCTACCCTCCCAACTGTCTCATTTACCACCTTGTATGTTTTGTTCTCTATTCGTTAGCGCTTTCTCTCTATCACTGTGTATCTGTCATTCTTTCTCTCTCTCTCTCTCTCTCTCTCTCTCTCTCTCTCTCTCTCTCTCTCTCTCTCTCTCTCTCTCTCTCTCTCTCTCTCATCTCAGATACTCACGAAGCCTTGCGCTCTCTCTCCCCCCCCCCTCTCTCTCTCTCTCTCTCTCTCTCTCTCTCTCTCTCTCTCTCTCTCTCTCTCTCTCTCTCTCTCTCTCTCTCTCTCTCTCTCTCTCTCTCTCTCATCCCAGATACTCACGAAGCCTTGCTCTGCCCCTCTCTCTCTCGCTCTCTCTCTCTCTCTCTCTCTCTCTCTCTCTCTCTCTCTCTCTCTCTCTCTCTCTCTCTCTCTCTCTCTCTCTCTCTCTCTCTCTCTCTCTCTCTCTCTCATCCCAGCTACTCACGAAGCCTTGCCTGAAGCTTTTCTTTCGCTCCCTTCCCTCAGCACAATTAGAGTGACTGGAGCCCATGTGGTTGATACGTTCTCACGCCTTGGTAGAGAGCTTTTTGTTCCGTATCCGCACATGTTTTCCAGCTACGCGACTGAATTTGAAACGGTTGCTGAATTAGCATCGAACTTATAGGTTTGGAAGTTTGCTTGTACAATGCTTACACGCATGCAGTCATGTGATTTATGTGAGGTGTTTTGTTTCCTCTCGTGTATTTCGTGTACAATTCGGACTAAAACAAATACGTAAAAAACAGCAACACACAACAACAAACACAACAGAACCCCTTCCTCCTCCCCTTTCTGTTGTCTGTCTGTCTCTCTCTCTCTCTCTCTCTCTCTCTCTCTCTCTCTCTCTCTCTCTCTCTCTCTCTCTCTCTCTCTCTCTGTCTCTCTCTCTCTCTCTCTCTCTCTCTCTCTCTCTCTCTCTCTCTCTCTCTCTCTCTCTCTCTCTCTCTCTCTCTCTGTCACAATTTGTTTAACACTGAGTGCATCCCAGATACTCAAGAAGCCTTGCCTTCCTTGCCTTCTTTTGCCCCTTTTCTTAAGGTCTGTGTACACGTTAATATCATTCACAAAAATCACTATTTTCCCATGGCAACACAGTGAGTTGTAAGTCATATTATGAGTGGCCTAACACTGTGTTGCCATGGGAAATAGAGACTATTTGTGAATAATGTCAGCGTGTACACAGACCCTCAGCACAAGTGTGACCGGGGCCCATGTGGTTGATACGTTGTCAGGGCTTGATGGAGAGCTTTTTGTTCCGTATCCGCACATGTTTTCCAGCCACGCAACTGAATTTCAAACGGTTGCTGAATTAGCATCGAACTTATCGGTTTGGAAGTTCGCTTGTACATGCTTGCATAGTTACAGTCATGTATTTTTGTGTGATTTTTTCTCTGTTTTGGTTTGTATTTGTTAGCGCTTTCTCTCTATCACTGTGTATCTCTCTCTCTCTCTCTCTCTCTCTCTCTCTCTCTCTCTCTCTCTCTCTCTCTCTCTCTCTCTCTCTCTCTCTCTCTCTCTCTCTCTCTCTCTCTCTCTCTCTCTCTCTCTCTCTCTCTCTCTCTCTCTCTCTCTCTCTCTCTCTCTCTCTCTCTCTCTCTCTCTCTCTCTCTCTCTCTCTCTCTCTCTCTCTCTCTCTCTCTCTCTCTCTCATCCCAGATACTCACGAAGCCTTGCCTTCCTGAAGCTTTTCTTTCGCCCCCCTTCCTCAGCACAATTAGAGTGACCGGAGCCCATGTGGTTGATACGTTTGGAAGTTTGCTTGTACAATGCTTACAAGCATGCAGTCATGTGGTTTCTGTGAGGTGGTTTTTGTCTCTCGTGTATGTCGTGTACAAATCGGACAAAAAAACGTACGTACAAAAAATAACAAACATACAACAAAGCGCCACAGTATAGCAACAACATGCGGCCATGTGCATAACCTGGGAACACAGAATAATAATAAGGTATTAGGTACTTTATAGTCGCAGAGATGTTTGTGTAAAATTCGGGTTGCTCCCACCTGCGATTTTTTGTTTGTGTGTAAAAGTTGACGAAATGGCAACTTTTTCGTTGCCACTGGGATTAACGTGTGCTGAGTGCATGGGCACACAGGACCTCGGTTTATCGACTCATCCGAAAGACTCCACATTCGGACCGTAAGGCCTAGTGCAAAGTGAGAGGAACAATCCCCTGTACCCAGGTTCGAACTCGGGTTTACTTGACACAAGGCGAACGCGTTACCTCTGTGCTCAAAAAGCTACACCTGAAGAAGAAGAAGAAGAAGAAGATGAAGAAAGCTGTGTGTCCTTTCTTAACTTGTGACATGACTTTTCGAATGTACGTCTCGATATATCTTTGATTGCCAGACATTGGCACTACAATATTTATTTAAATTCATGTGCCAGTTCCTTTTTAACTGAAAGAGCAAACAAGAGTGAGACACCTCATTGCTATTTACTGCTTTCCCTGCTGTTTGAAACTTGTAGCGAAACAGCGAACTGGTAACTGGGACGATTCCACTCAGAGCCCAACCAGCTTGCTGTTGACATAAGACACAGTGCCTTGCGACAGTTGAACAAACTTATTAAGATTTTGGCCAAGCTCAATAGACCAAATTTTATTTTGCATAAAAAAGTTGTATTTCGATCCAATCTTTTACTTTTAGTGGACTTCACATTGCAACTTCATCTTAGGAACCAAAAAGGTAAAGGTAAAGATGTGCCACCCCCCATGCATTTCTCGATTAATTGTATTTTTCCGTTTTTGCCTTTCTTACCATACATAAAGCTGTATTTTAGGAACATTTTTAGCTAATTACCTTTTTGGAATACTAACCCTAACCCTACCCCTAAACCTAACCCTACCCCCCACTATGTACTGCAGTACACCGCGATTTGTCACAGTTGTGGTTCGTTGCGTTTTTCCGTCTTATACGGTGGGGGGTAGGGTTAGGGTTAGGGCTAGGGTTAGGGTTAGGGTTAGTATTCCAAAAAGGTTATTAGCTAAAAATGTTCCTAAAATACAGCTTTATGTATGGTAAGAAAGGCAATAACGGAAAAATACAATTAACCGAGATAGGTAGGGGGGGTGGCACATCTTGACCAATGCTTATATAGCGCATAATCTTGCAAAGCAACTCAATGCGCTTTTCACTCACCATTCGTACAAACATTTATAACAAACTGGCCCACGCATCCTCACCATACATCTCTATGAAAATGAATACATATTAGAGAATAACAAAATCGTTGGGTTTGTTTCCTTGAGGAGTCTCTAGATATTTTCCAGTTGCACTTATATCTTGGATATTATGTCAGGAGTATTATTGGTTAAAGCGCATGTTCGTTTCCATCGTCATTTTAAGCAGAAAGAAAAACTGAAAGCGAAGAGACAAATCCAGTTTATATATAGTATGAATGAAAAATCTCAGTGATTAGCTGAGCTCCGTTCCCCTAATCTGAAGGACTAAAACGTTGGTGCATTTGTAATGCAAAATAATTTGCTTTGATAAAACGTTTTTGTGTCCAATTTGTGAACCTCAGAAACAAACTCAGTTATCATTAAGTTTTATAATTGTTCTGTGTTCTGAAAAGAAGAAAAAAGTGTAACGTGCTGATTTACTTTATCTCCCGATGGGGGAGAGGACAGTGCCCATACAGAGACAGCTGTTTCGACCTAGTGAAGGTCTCCTCAGTCTGCATATCGGCCTGCAATTTGACTGTACAGAGGTTGTCAACTCGAGCAAGAAGACATTCTACAAGAGAATGGTGTCCTCTTTGCACCAAATTCAAAGTCCACAATAAAAGCAAATCAGCACTAGGTTAAACCAGAAATAGTAAAATATGGGTACGAAAATATATAATGTTCTAAAATTATGATTTCACAATATAATAGACATGACTAGAGAGGGCCGGCTACTGAGATGATATCCAAATTAAAGGATAAAATAGTATGAATGAAAACTCAGTGATTAGCTGAGCTCCGTTCCCCTAATCTGAAGGACTAAAGAGTTGGTGCATATTTGTTTTAGATTACATGCAGGCTAACTGGCGTATACTAGCGCTAAACCTTTTGCTACAATGTTGGATGTTGTGAGCAAGGAAGAGAGCTGGGCCTGTATTCACATTGAGATAGCATGAGACTTAGCATGATGCTAACTTAGAAGCTCTTCCAATGTCCTATAGGATTTAATAGGACTTTTGGAAGAGCTTCTAAGTTAGCATGATGCTAAGTCTCATGCTATCTCAACGTGAATACAGGCCCTGGTTGCTACAGGGGAACCCGAGACAAACACTTACCTGGGAACCATGACAAGACAAATCGTGGTCAAGATTGTTGGTATTCTCTGAATGAAATAGTGAGGCCGAGAGAGGAGAAAACGAAATTGAACAAGAGGGGGGGGGGGGGGGGGGGGGGGGACTCTCTCTCTCTAATTAACTCCCCTCGAAAATAACGAAATTGAACAATTTCTCCTCTCTTGCCCTCACTATTTCATTCTTTGATTAACCAAAATTCCTTTCGAGGCTTACCAGTTTGTTGTGTGTTGTGTGTTGTTTATGTGTAACATATTCAAGGTTAGAAGGCTATGCCACTCTTGGATAGATGTTGATTTGTTTGTATGTCGTCCTCTCCACCATTGTTGATGTGTACTGTGTGGGTGAATAGTCATAAAGGCGAACTTGGCACATTCTTTTTTTTTTAGAATGATGCTTTGTTTGTCACCCTTTGGCTCTGATCCACGCGTTGCTAGATGATTGGTATTGTAATCAACTTTGGTGGAGGGGATTTAATTAGAAAGAGAGCTCGCCCCCTTTGTTCAATTTCGTTAGTATTCTCTGTTAAATGTTTATCTTACATCCATCGTTATGCGGCTTAAAATACATTTTGTAAATGCTGCTTTCGTCACTTTGACAGCATGTCCATTTTTATTACCATGGACATGTTGATATATTTACCTTGACAGGTTTGAGCCCTTAGGTCTATACTACTTTTAACATGGTCATTCGGGGAGTTTTGTTCTTTTTAACTAACATAATCACTTTGACACGGTGGGTTCATGATAAGTTTACATGTCCACTTTGAAATGGTGGGTGCATTTAATATTGTATGTTAATGTGTTCACTTTGACACTGTGGGTATTTTCAACGTACACGTTCACATACTTGGCAGTTTTTGAGGACACGTTCACGCTGATGTGGCTGGCATTTGTGGTTACATGTTCACGTTGACATATTTGGGCATTTTTTTACACGTTCACGGTGGCGTGGTTGGCACGTTGCTTTTAACTGACACATTCACTTTGACATGGTGCACCCATAGCTATGACAGGTGAAGGATTTGAGTAGAGCAGCATGAAAATATAGGTTAGATTAAAAGGACGGTGCTGTACATAACAATAACGATGAGGCTATTTCAAAATCTGTGGATTATTTCATTTTTCTAATTTGCATTCCCAAGATGTGTATGGAAAAGTAATGGACTTCTGAATAGAAGATAAAAAATCTGTACATTAATTTTAATATACCCCCAACCCACGGCCAACACCCAAATTGTATTCATGGTATGTATGACTAGGTTGTTATTTGTGAGTTCGTTTATTGTTTCTTCAAAGCACCCAACGGCCTGGTCCTTGTGATGACCTCGTCCATAAGCGGGTACTTCACCATGAGAACAAATGGAAGTGACACAGAAGCCCGTGTGTCACAGGCCGCTGTACCTTTGCCACCAAGACACACGGTTATTTATAGCTTTAAACGACTGGCACCGTCCTCAAGTCACGTTGCCATCACAGCCTATTTCACAGACCCAACAGAATATTTCTTTTCAAGAATAGTTCGCAGCAACTTTGCGGGCATGCATACAGTTAATGGTGGTAAGTTCATTGCTATTATTTTCCCGGACACCTGCCACAACGAAACAAAGACGGCCTGTTTTCAACTGTTCTTTTCCGTGTTTCCTGAAAATGAAGCACCTGAACAGTTGTCCACAGGGCTTTTGAACTGTTCCGTTGAAAGCTACTCCAGCTTTCGGCATCACGTGCATTGTAACCTGAGGACAGAGTGTGAAGATGGACGAGACGAAGCAGAACACTGTCCCTTCAGCAGTGCTCAGTGCAAAGGGTTGGTAGCGCTGTGTGATCGCTGCTACAAATTTCTGTGGAAGTTCCTGGGTAAACGTGTAACGCCTGATCCGTGCAGTCTGCTGCCTGGAAGTACTTTGGATTTTCCAGTCTGTCTACATGACCCCTTTGGTAAAATCTCCAGTAAATCAGGAAGGTGGTGGATGCTGAACAAGCTTGTTACCAGCCTTACTTCGAATGACCCATCACTGCCGAATATGTATAGGCATGTTGTACATAATTATAAAACCATCTTTTATCATACTTTCGATCGTCGAGAAGACACATTTTTTGATGAAGATGAAGGCAAAGCCAAAAGACAGTGTCTTGACCTCGAAGGAATGGCTTTGATAAAAGGCAATGTGGAATACAGTGGCGTACCAGTCTGCGAATTACGGACAAACATATCTGAAGTATACGAGGCTGAAATTGTGTTCGCTACAATCCCTTTTCAATGGAAGAAGGAGAGAGACCAAATGACAGTGTGCAATGATGGCCATGTGACTTACACACTTCTTTTATGTGGTTCAAAGGTACAGACATTTTGTGCAGACACGCCTTCGTCTCTTTGTTACTATCCCCACAAAAACTCATTTCAGAAGGTTTCACCTCCTGCATTCACATGCAATGATGGTGTAACCATTCTCTCTTATTCGTTGGCATGTGATTTCATAGTGGATTGCCCTGATTCAAGTGACGAATCATTCTGTCACCGAGTTCTTTGCACTGAAACATTCACCTGCAAAAGTGGTCAGTGCATACCTTATGACAATGTGTGTGACCAAATTGGTCACTGCCTCGACGAATCCGATGAAAATCGTTGTGTAAGATTTCGACCCACAGAAATAGACGGTAACAAACGCACACCATCCCCCACGCTGATTAAGTTTGATGGTGTTAGATACTTCGTGGTGAGGAAAATGAACGCCAGTGTGCCGTGTCCTGACAGCCACTATCGCTGCCATGGTGCTTTCAACGATTGTCTGCCTGTGTACACACGGTGCAATGGGATGTATGACTGTACAGATAAACAAGATGAACTGGGGTGTGAAGAGATGACATGTGTAGGGTTTTACCAGTGCAGGTTGTCAAAGGTGTGTATACACAGTGACCACATGTGTGATGACTGGCCTCACTGTCCACAGTATGATGATGAACTCTGGTGTAACGTAACCTGTCCCGTGCACTGCTTGTGTCAGAAGCACTCTTTCCTATGTCCTCGGCGATTCCACGCAGACCTTGTTCCTGGAATCAGATTGCTGGATGCCACGAACTCTGGCATGACTGTGGCGGATCTGGAAAAGAATGTCAATCTTATTCACCTGATTCTTGCAAAGTGTTCTCTTGTAAACTTACATGAAATACGATTGTTCAATTTGAGGATTCTTGACCTTAGTAGCAATGCTTTGCAGATTGTCAACATGACTTCTTTTTACCATTTGAAAAACCTGCAATCACTTTTGTTGTCCAAAAATCCAATATCATTAGTCATCGATGTTGGCTCTAGCAGAATCCAAAACACTGAGCTCTTGATGATTGACCTATCAGGCACGGAATTAATGGTATTTGATTCTAACGTTTTAAAGAAATTTTCTCGCTTGCAGAAACTAATTTTGTCTTATACAAACATCCATACCATCAATGATAACGGTTTTCAGTCCACAGCTCTGCTGACTGAACTGCACATGGAAAACAGTCCTGTGACAGCGTTTCCAGCAGACATCTTTAAACGCCTCACTTCTCTGCGCTACATCTCAACGGACAACTATAAACTGTGCTGTGTTGAAATCCTGCCCTACGATTTTGATGCTTCCCATTGTCATGCCCCTAGGGACGAAATTTCATCGTGCGAAGATTTATTGCAAGCCTGGGTATACCGCGCATTTCTATGGCTGGTGGCTTGTCTGGCGGTTTCCGGTAACGTCTTCTGTTTCTCTGCACGTTTGTTTGGAAAGAGCATGGCCTCTACGAGTGGCTTCAGTGTGTTCGTCACCAACCTCACCGTGGCTGACCTGCTAATGGGTGTCTACATGACGTTCATAGGAATAGCCGATGAACGGTTCCGTGGCAGATATCTCCATCACGATGATGCGTGGAAGGGCAGCATGACCTGCAAGGCGGCTGGATGCCTGTCTTTGCTGTCCAGCGAGGTGTCAGCTCTGATCATCTGTCTGATCACTTTAGACCGTTTTGTTGTCCTGTGCTTTCCATTCAGTGCTTTGCGATTTCAAAGAACTTCAGCTTGGGTGGCCTGTGCGCTGGTCTGGTTGGCTGGCTGGGTTCTTGCCGTGTTGCCCTTGCTCCCAGTAACATCGCACTGGGAATTCTACAGTCAGACCAGTATCTGTATCCCTTTACCGGTGACGAGGCAAGAGTTCAAAGGAAAGGTGTATTCGTTCAGCGTGCTGATTATTCTTAATTTTGTACTGTTCGTTTTTATCTCCGCCGGCCAGGCGTTTGTCTACTGGTCAATACAGCGAAACGCTTTAAAAGCGAACACCACGCAGATATCCCAAGACATGACCATAGCTCGCCGTTTGATCACCATTGCCGTGACAGATTTCCTGTGCTGGTTCCCAATTGGACTGTGCGGAATGTTGGCTTTGGCCGGTGTCCCTA
Source organism: Phymorhynchus buccinoides (assembly GCA_017654935.2). Classification (NCBI taxonomy): domain Eukaryota; kingdom Metazoa; phylum Mollusca; class Gastropoda; order Neogastropoda; family Raphitomidae; genus Phymorhynchus; species Phymorhynchus buccinoides. The sequence goes on from CM065694.1 coordinate 48,770,031, forward strand.
TTTCTGGGGAGGTGAATGTGGCCCTGGCAATATTTGTTCTGCCCCTGAACTCTGCCATTAACCCCTTCATGTACACCTTCAATACCCTGGCGGAGAAACGGAGAAAAAGGAAAGAAACAAAACTTCTGAAATGGTTGGAGTCACGTGATAATGTGATGACATCCTCATAGTCATAGTCCGTATTTGTTATAATTAATGAAATCATAACGAAGGCGCAAACGTAAAGGTTAGTGATGTGTTTTTTAAAGATATTTGGAAAGTGGTAAAAAGTTTTTATTAACATTTACAATAACTACAATTTTTTATTATTTTTTTTTTTTTTAAATAATAAAAAAATAAAAAAAAATAAAAAACTACAATTTTTAATGGTATAATGAACGAAATGACTCACTTTTTGACTTAACGATTTTCCTCACGAAACAACGTAGTCTTGAAGGAAATGCAAACCGTAAAGACCCACCACGTCACTTGTCAAAATCATGGTTTTCACGGGTTTTCCCTCTTATAACTGGTAAGAAATCTCAAGAAATCTTCCAAACATAACAGGGAATGTGACACGTGACGTGGGAGGGTCTTAAGGATATATCGACTTACGGATTACTTCAGACATCTCTCTCTCTCTCTCTCTCTCTCTCTCTCTCTCTCTCTCTCTCTCTCTCTCTCTCTCTCTCTCTCTCTCTCTCTCTCTCTCTCAGTTCTAACAATGACAATTATCGAGGGTTTTTCAAAGAAGCCATCCACATTTCGGAAGTATAGTTAAAGATAATCGGCTTAGTTTTAGACGTAAAGGGAACTGTGAAGGTAAGCTTGGGGGATATACTCACAAAGTAAACTACAAAGATAGTCTTTACGCACTTGGACTAAATACCCTTTCAAAGAGACCGATATCGACAGTAAAGGACCAAAAAATATATATTAATTCTAAACGAAACGAAAAC
>CM065694.1:48775968-48778468 GCA_017654935.2 Phymorhynchus buccinoides
CCGTCAAAACGGCGATTCCTCCTTGGCGGAGATGCCGGAGAGATAAGCCATTTTTGATGGGGTGGGTGGAGGCCACTCATTGTGGTTGAGGCTTTTTCAGTTTGTAGTGCAGTGAAAATAAATTGGAGCTATTTTCTTTGTTGTGAGCGAATCTCCTTTAGGTAAACCGTAAAACATTTTTTTTTAAAAGGCTTGTATTGTGAAAATGTCCTGTAAACGATTTGGTCTAAACTCAGGCGGCCATTGAAAAAAGAGAACGGCGGGCATGTGCCTTCTCTTTCACTCAAATAATTTGACTTCCAGCACCTCCGCCAAGGAGGAATCGCCGATTTGACGGTTTGATTTCTGGGAAACCAGAGCAAAGTGAGTGTTTGCGATCTCTGTAAAGGTTGTTTTCCTGGTGATCTTGACGTGTTTCTTGCAAAAAACACATCCGTCAGGGTGCCCCTTTAATGTGTAGGCCCTGCATCAGAACGCATACAGAGCGCATCAGAACGCATACAGAGCGCATCAGAACGCATACAGAGCGCATCAGAACGCATACAGAGCGCATCAGAACGCATACAGAGCGCATCAGAACGCATACAGAGCGCATCAGAACGCATACAGAGCGCATCAGAACGCATACAGAGCGCATCAGAACGCATACAGAGCGCATCAGAACGCATACACGAATGCCAAAGCCGGTTATGATACATGTTCGTCTTTTCTGATACGTCAGGTCTAGCACTTACAGTATATTATATTTATTCTACTTTTGTTTCTCTTTTGTAGCAGGAGAGTGTGTTCTGCTGGGTTCCACCTTTATTAAGTGCGAGAAGTCCCCTGCAACGGTTTTTTGTGGTTTTAATGGTTTTCCCTGTTCCCCCCCCCCCCCCCCCCCCTCTCTCTCTCTCTCTCTCTCTCTCTCTCTCTCTCTCTCTCTCTGCCATGAAAATGGCTACTCTATGTTAATGCTTTTACCGTTTTAAAATAAAGATTCTCTCTCTCTCTCTCTCTCTCTCTCTCTCTCTCTCTCTCTCTCTCTCTCTCTCTCTCGCTCTCGCTCTCTCTCCCCCCCCCCCCCCCCCCGCCCCCTCACTGCGAGATGGAATCATCGTTCTTCGACCACGTTGTTTCATAAAAGAGAATCCACGGGCTATTCGCAGCCCATTAACCACACACTGCGCCAGCAAATCACTCGGGGGGGGGGAATGGTCCGGACCCCCATAATCTGACAGAGAGGGCTACCAGATAGAGGGCTATCAGATTAATTAACCCAGCCCGGACAGGAAGCGACGTCAACGTGTTTTATGGCCAATCGGCAGCCAGCTTTGATGTTGAGGGGGGGCGGGAGGCGTGGCCGGGAAAAAAAAGTGTATGTCATATTGTCTTTGGCGGGAAACTCTGTTGGTTCGCCGACTGGTTCTTATGTGCTAGTATCTCCCCCGTAGGGATACCGGGGGGTCTTTCGGAAAAATAGATCCCCCACCTTCTGGAAGATCTGTGCTTGTAACTTCCTCTAATCTGCCACTCTCTTTTTGACTCTGCCTTTTTTTGCTTTGCTTTCTGTCATCTACTATCTTTCTGACTTATTGGCCCATTTCTCCTGCCTTAACCGCCCCCCCCCCCCCCCCCCCCACCATCTTCCAAATAATTGTTCTCCATTGAGCTCCTCCAAAATCAGAATGTGTCGGCTGTACGCAGCGAAAACTGAAAACCGGACACATATGTACCTTACCCATTATGGCCCTATGGCCTGGGAACGCAGAAGAAGACGAAGAAGAATGTGCTAGTATAGTTGTTGTTTTTCTCTATTGAATTAGGATGTGTGTGGGTGTTTTAAAAAAGAAAAAAGAAAATGTTACTGCGGCTGATGATTAGGATGGTTGTGTTGTTGTTTGCTGTTGTTAGACTTACCCTGGCTAACATACTCCAGGGATCATCCCAACAGTGGAAGCACTTGAACACTGTGGCACAAGTGCTTCCGCTACAGATGACAAACATTACGTGTGTGTGTGATCGTTTTTGATTACCTCTGCCACGTGGGTAGCCACACTCCGCCTTCGGGGGGGATATGATGGTTGTTGTGGTGATTGTTAATATTATGATGCACAATTTGAAACAGCGACAGCAACGATAATGACTATGTCAACGATAATGACTATGTCAACGATAATGACGATGTCTAAAAGGATGACAGATATAAGGTTGATGGTTAGGATAATAACAGTGGTGATGATGATGCTGATAAATGATGACTACACCTATAAGGGTGTGGGTGTCGACGATGTTGATGCTGATGGAGATAACCTGTTTCTGTAGGTTCTAGGGTCTAGGGAACAGTATATCGAGAGGAAAGATTAATTTTCGTTCCCGACAGGCCAACCTCATTTTCTATTTATCATCTACGGTTTGAACAATACAAGACGTTGAACATAGATTAACTCCCCTTGGACTGCTGGTCACGGATTCCTGAACGTGCGGATATGTGGCTGCGAGTAGGGACTCGGAATGAGCG
>CM065694.1:48783468-48790968 GCA_017654935.2 Phymorhynchus buccinoides
ACACAGTGAGAGACGCTGACACACAGGCAGACAGACGGACAGACAGACCACGAGACAAGCAGACAGACAGACAGACCACGAGACAAGCAGACCGACCGACAGACCACGACACAGCAGACAGACCACGAGACAAGAGACACAGAACAGACCACGAGACAAGCAGACAGACAAACAGACCACGAGACAAGCAGACAGACAGACAGACCACGAGACAAGCAGACAGACAGACAGACCACGAGACAAGCAGACAGACAGACAGACCACGAGACAAGCAGACAGACAGACAGACCACGAGACAAGCAGACAGACAGACAGACCACGAGACAAGCAGACAGACAAACAGACCACGAGACAAGCAGACAGACCACGAGGCAGTGTTAATAGCAGGCATTCCTCAACAAAAACTAGGCATGCGCAGTCGTTTGTTCAAGCGAATGAAAATGACAGCTGTAGTAGTGTTGGTGGTCTACAGGTTGGAGAGACTAATAATTTAAGTGAAGGTAATACCGAAAGTTCAAAAGAAGGCTTCTGTAACATTTTGTCTGGTAACAATGGTAATCAATTTGCTTGCCTCACTGTAAATGTTTGTGGGATAAGGAATAAATTACTAAATCCCGATTTTCGTAATTTTATAGCTTCTTATGATATAGTCGTCATCACGGAGAGTAAATTAGATGACTTTGACACTGACTATTCCAGGTTTTACAAGTTTCTACAAAAATAGGTCTCACTTTAAAAGGAAGTCTGGGGGCATTCTTGTACTCATTAAGCAATATTTGACGAACCACATACAAGTGATTGAATCAAAAGGAAAGGAACGTTATGTGGGTTCTTCTCTTCTCAGATACTATAACTTTGTGAATTGTGAGCTCAGTAACGATGTGCTATTCTTCAAATTAAATGCTAGTGTCTTGGGACAAGAGGTACTTTTCTGTTCTGTTTATTCCCCCCCAGAAAATTCCACTTAAGTCATCTGTCGTGCCTCGACAACCCACCACTGAGTTAAGCGATCAGTGACGATGATGGCGAAACACCATTTAGCCGAAAGTAGAACAGTTTGTATTTCTGGTAAAGCATATAAAAGATACAAGTGTACACTTTCTAAACACATAAATCAATGTGAAAATATCCATACTATAAAACATTCCTTTCTCCCCCGTCTTGCTCTGTTAATTTCAACTTTGCTCAGTTAATTTAAATTTTGTGTGAGATTAGGTAAAAACTTGAAATTAACCGAGCACTCTGATAATTTCAAGTTCGGATAATTTCAAGTCATTTGGTGGTCCCAAGGCACTTGAAATAAAGCGGGTTTCACTCTGACCTCGTGTGATAAACAGCAAGCCTCTCGAGATAGGATAAAAGCAATATCTCACTCCAAAATCCTAATAACTGATAGTATTGTTGCTTATCCATTTATCCTTATTAAAAATGTCAATACAATTCAATTTCAATTCAATTCTCTCTCTCTCCCCTCTCTCTCTCTCTCTCTCTCTCTCTCTCTCTCTCTCTCTCTCTCTCTCTCTCTCTCTCTCTCTCTCTCTCTCTCTCTCTCTCTCTCCTCTCGTCATCCTCTATAGTTCATTCTAACTGAATGGGGACCTATTGCTTTCTTAGGCCTACTCTTTCGCAACCCTCTCTTTCTTTCTTATACACACATAGACCTATCAAGAGTCTGTCTTTCTCTTCTCTATCTTGCCTTTAGGTCTGTTTCTGTTGTATACCATTTATGTCATACGTGTGTGTTCGCTTTGCATTGCATTTGTGCTTAAATGCGTTATGAATGCTCACGTGCGTGCACGCTTTGATTTGATTTATATCAAGATTCAGCGCCGTATAAATAGTTATTTTGTTGTTGTTGTTGGTAAAGAGCGAGAGAGAGAGAGAGAGAGAGAGAGAGAGAGAGAGAGAGAGAGAGAGAGAGTTGAGAGAGAGGAGAGAGAGAGAGAGAGAGACAGAGACAGAGAGACAGAAATGCAGAAAAAATTATTCCAGACAGATACAGTCAGACAAAGATTGCTATAAATACAAACGCACAGAACATGTGTGTGAGGGGGTGTGTCTCTGAGCTTGTGTGTGTTAGTGTGTGTGTATGTGCGTGTGTGTGTGCGCGCGCACGCGCGTGTGTGTGTGTTTGTGTGTGTGACTCTTCCACAGCTGTTGTCCTTCTTGATTAATGTCCTGCTGCAGCTCTTCGCAATGACCTACTCCTCTCTTTGAACTCCTTCCCTCACTGGTGCAGCTCTAATCGATGAATTCGAGCTGTTTTGCGACAGTACTGCATCTACATTATCAACATGGACTCTCCCAGTGCCAAAATTGCATAGCTTGAATCGTCTGCTAATATCCACGCGGTCATTGAGTTGAGTAGCCTAGATGTTTCGAGTGGCACGCACATAATGGTTTGTGTAGATCTGTGACAGCTGGTACTGTTGATTCAGTCGAACCATGAATCTTCGTTGTGTGCCAGCATTAAATGTTGTCGTCAGCGCTGAATGAATCCTAGGGGTAGCACTGCACAGCTTGTCAAATCATGGGTTTGGTAGGAACAGCTCGCGTTGACAAGACAGTAATGATATGTCAAGATATATAACTGTGACGTCAAGTTTCTAATAGCAACGATGTATTCTTACACCTTTTGTCACGCGCGTTTACACTGAGCCTATGGGTTAATGTACGCAAATTATATGTCATTATATTGTTTTATATCCCACGCTTGGCAGGCTTCTTTGCCTCTCTTGGAGATCGGTGTATTGTTTGTTACCATGTCCTCGACAAAATCAAGTTAACAATAATGTACAAAGCAATCAAACATTACAACAAATCAAATATACATAAAATAATACATATGTTCATATAACAAGAGCATACACACTTCGGCAAGCCTTCCACTCACTTTACACAACGCAAATGCAAAACAAAACAAAACAAACAAACAAACTGAGAGACAAACAAACAAAAGGACACGAGCAAAACTTATTCCTAGTCCAACAAGCACAGAATATAGCATGATACAGAGAGAGAGAGAGAGAGAGAGAGAGAGAGAGAGAGAGAGAGAGAGAGAGAGAGAGAGAGAGAGAGAGAGAGAGAGAGAGAGAGAGAGAGAGAGAGAGAGAGAGAGAGCGAGCTTGAAAACTTAAACTTTATTATCCAAGGATAAAGATTTTAGGCAGCGCCTATTCTTCCAATCTGTCCTTGATACATATATACTAACACATAACACAGACATGGCAAGGCATACTATTACACATACAGAGCTGAATACAAAGGTAGCACAGCAGTTGATTTTATGAAACATAGATAGGCTGAAATATGGGTTTATAAAACTTGCATAATTTTTAATACTCGCGCGTGCATACAAGCATGCAACCATACTTACACACTTGCGCGCATGTATATAAAGGAAACATACATTATAGAACAGGGCAAATACATGCATCATAGGACATGTAACAGGTAACAATTTGCATTAAATTGGGGACACTATTTCTAACATAATTGATTATATTAGGCACATTGTAGGCGAATAGGAAACAGATAGAATGAAATGAATCAATTGAACTGAATACATACATACATACATACATACATACTAACATCGTCATACGCATTTAGCATATCAGGAGATATGACCCTGGGGACAAAATGAGATTAAGGAGAGAGAGAGAGAGAGAGAGAGAGAGAGAGAGAGAGAGAGAGGAGAGAGGGAGAGAGAGACGAGAGAGAGAGAGAGAGAGAGAGAGAGAGAGAGAGAGAGAGAGAGAGAGAGAGAGAGAGGAGAGAGAGAGAGAGAGAGAGAGAGAGAGAGGAGAGAGAGAGAGAGAGATTCGGAAGGTTTAATGAACCAGGCCATGATGCCCATGTCATGGGGATGGGGATTACAATAGGGAAGAATAAAAGATAGCAATAAATATGAATAACACAAATAAATGATAACTCAATTAAATAGTTGAAACAAAATCAATCAATTATGGAGAGAGAGAGAGAGAGAGAGAGAGAGAGAGGAGAGAGAGAGAGAGAGAGAGAGAGAGAGAGAGCGAGAGAGAGAATGAGAGAAAGAGAGAGAGACTGAGAGAGAGAGAGAGACTGAGAGAGATAGACAGAGAGAGAGAGAGAGGAGAGACTGAGAGAGAGAGAGACTGAGAGAGAGAGGAGAGAGAGAGAGAGAGAGAGAGAGAGACTGAGATTGAGAGAGAGACAGAGACAGAGAGAGAGAGAGAGAGAGAGAGACAGAGACAGAGAGAGAGAGACAGAGACAGAGACAGAGAGACAAAGAGAGAGTGCATATCATAACAAGAACATGGTGTGTGGTAATAACATGTTGCTCCTCCCCACCTGAAAAAGAAAGAGAGGATACAAAACATGAAAATACACGTCCTAACTTCATTATTTAATGGCTTTATTTGATTTATTTTTCATTATTTAAAAAAAAATCTGATTTCACTATTTTACTCTCTCCCCCCCCCCCCCCCCCCCCCCCCCCCCCCCCCCCCCACCCCCCCCCCCACCAAATTCAAGGTTGGTTTTTGGTGTTGGTTTTCTCCTACAAATATATATATATGGCTTACGTAAATTATGATTATGCAGTGCATTCTTCAATGCCCACTTTAACTTCTCTGTATGTCTGTCTTTCTGTCCCTATCTTTCTCTCTGTCTCTCTCTTTCTCTCTTTCTAAAAAAACAAGGAAAACATTGAATGTGACAGCCATTTTATTTATGTGTCTTTGAATGTTAATAATCATGTCTAATATGCATGTTATGCAAGATGCGTTTGATGACGAAATGTATTTATGCACATTCAATTATGAAAAAAAGCTCATTGCAAAAAAATCATTATTTGATGGCTTGCGTGTGGTTTAGCTGACAGCAATATTTGGTTTCTCCGTCTCTCAATTGCTCTCAATTTTTGGCCTTTGGCCCAGTTTTACAATGGGCAAAGGATTTTGCGTTTGTCGCGGTGTTTGTTGTTGTTGTTTTTCTGTCTGTCCGAAAAAAACTTTGTCCAGGGATATCTCCCGAACCGTTCGACAGAATCGCTTCACATTTTGTCTGGCGGTGTCTCACCGAGAAGGGAAGGCTTGATTGCATACATTATCCTTGTAATGACCGTGCCCTTTTGCGCATGACCTTGTCTGTTTCCGTGTCTGACTGTCTCTCTGATTATGTAGCCCCTCCCATCTCTATCACCCAATTAATCAGTACGTTGCAAGTGACCCACTCCCCATCCTCCCTCCCCCCACCCCACCCACCCACCCACCCCGAGAAAGAGAGAGAGGGAGAGAGAGAGAGAGAGAGAGAGAGAGAGAGAGAGAGAGAGAGAGAGAGAGAGAGAGAGAGAGAGAGAGATAGCCATGATAATGCAACTATTCTCCCAAGATAGCTAAGATAGTGTTAATATGCTCCTCAGCGTGCCAAGCTATTTTATTCTGTTACCAAGATAGCCAAGATTGAGTGTATAAGTGTACATAACAGCAAAACACAACAATCGTTTTTTCTCCATACTTGTTTCTACTTTTAATTTTTTTTCTTCAGATTTCCCCTGCATTAATCATCATAAACGACATGATATAAACAAAAATAATTAAAAAAAACATTTTAAAGAAAAATATGGGGGGGATTACAAGAAACCTCGTAAGAAATATCGTAAGGGGAAAGAATGCGCTTTCTCACAAATGCGAGGTTTCTCCCAAATTGTGAGAAAGCGCGTGGGGCCCCCACGCACTTTCTCACAATTGTGAGAAACCTCGCATTTGTGAGAAAGCGCGGCCTAACAATCACCACAATCACGAATATCACAAATGCATGCACATAATAGCACTGGCCTCCGGCCCAATCCGAACAAACACAATAAAATAAGAGGCAGGTTAACATTGGGATAGAATATTTAGATGCTTTTAAGGGTTGTAAAGGGAAACCATGCAAATAATACAATAAACACGAAAGCAAACTATATTATAAAGCTGATAATAGATCTAAGTTGCATTATTCACACAGTACTTTAAATATCAGAGAGAGAGAGAGAGAGAGAGAGAGAGAGAGAGAGAGAGAGAGAGAGAGAGAGAGAGAGAGAGAGAGAGAGAGAGAGAGAGAGAGAGAGAGAGAGAGAGAGAGAGAGAGAAAGAGAGAGCTTGAAAACTTAAACTTTATTTTCCAAGGATAAAGAGTTTAGGCAACGCCTATTCTGTCCTTGATACATATATACTAACACATAACACAGACATGGCAAGGCATACTATTACACATACAGAGCTGAATACAAAGGTAGCACAGCAGTTGATTTTATGAAACATAGGTAGGCTGAAATATGGGTTTATAAAACTTGCATAATTGTTAATACTCGCGCGTGCATACAAGCATGCAACCATACTTACACACTTGTGCGCATGTATATAAAGGAAACATACATTATAGAACAGGGCAAATACATGCATCATAGGACATGTAACAGGTAACAATTTGCATTAAATTGGGGACACTATTTCTAACATAATTGATTATATTAGGCACATTGTAGGCGAATAGGAAACAGATAGAATGAAATGAATCAATTGAACTGAATACATACATACATACATCGTCATACGCATTTAGCATATCAGGATATATGACATACAACAATGAGATTAAGGAGAGAGAGAGAGACAGAGAGAGAGATAGAGAGAGAGAGAGAGATACTCGAGAGAGAGAGAGAGAGAGAGAGAGAGAGAGAGAGAGAGAGAGAGAGAGAGAGAGAGAGAGAGAGAGAGAGAGATTCGGAAGGTTTAATGAACCAGGCCATGATGCCCATGTCATGGGGATGGGATTACAATAGGGAAGAATAAAAGATAGCAATAAATATGAATAACACAAATAAAATGATAACTCAATTAAATAGTTGAAACAAAATCAATCAATTATGGAGAGAGAGAGAGAGAGAGAGAGAGAGAGAGAGAGAGAGAGAGAGAGAGAGAGAGAGAGAGAGAGAGAGAGAGAGAGAGATGAGAGAGAGAGTTTTAGATGAGACCAGGCCAGAGAGAGAGAGATAGAGAGAGAGAGATGGGGAGAGAGAATAGAGAGAGAGAGAGACAAGAGAGCAAAGATAGAGAGAGAGAGATAACACAAAGAGAGAGAGAGACTCAATTAGAGAGTTGAAGAGAAGAGACAATCATTGAGAGAGAGACAGAGACAGAGAGAGAGAGAGAGAGAGACAGAGACAGAGAGAGAGAAACAGAGCCAGAGACAGAGACAGAGAGACAAAGAGAGAGTGCATATCATAACAAGAACATGGTGTGTGGTAATAACATGTTGCTCCTCCCCACCTGAAAAAGAAAGAGAGGATACAAAACATGAAAATACACGTCCTAACTTCATTATTTAATGGCTTTATTTGATTTATTTTTCATTATTTAAAAAAAAATCTGATTTCACTATTTTACTCTCTCCCCCCCCCCCCCCCCCCCCCCCCGCCCCTCCCCCCCCCCATTCAAGGTTGGTTTTTGGTGTTGTTTTTCTCCTACAAATATA
>CM065694.1:48798468-48808468 GCA_017654935.2 Phymorhynchus buccinoides
AATTGCTGCAAATAATGTGTGTGCTTGTATGTGTGTATGTCCATGTAATTTCGTGCGCATGTGCCTTTGTATGTATGTATGTGTTTGAACGACACAGTGTGTGCCGGGGTGTGTGTGTGTGACGAGGTAATGGGTTAAAAGGCTAAGTCCCTAGGGAAGACTTTAGAAAATTTGCCTTTAGCCCACTTCTCTAGGGTATGGGAGATGAGCAACTTTCCCGGCCCCTTTTCATCTAATAAATTTATATTTGTGCCCGGGTTCTGGCTCGTATGGTTGTAAGAAATACAAGTGGTTGAATTGCTCTAAATGGCAGACAGAGAGAAGTAGGGTTTTACATGAAATTACAAGACTCCCACTCTCATCAGTCTGACCAAAGGGTTCAGGATTATTTGACACTTGTATTTTATTTACTCCCAAAATCTGCATAAGATTATGCAACAATAATAATAAAGCAGCTCAATGGCGCCAAAACAAAATATGGATAAAAAAACAATGGAATCCGAAAGGATTTATAAGACTTTTGTCTTTCTAGAAGGTTAGCCCCAAGCAGGAAGGGTTACTAATTATCTTCAGTGTCCGTAGGAAAGTTCAAATGATTGGCGCAGTCCGGGGGACTTAGCTGTTGTCAGGTTCCTCCGTGGTGATCGGCGAGTGCTGGGTTGGCTGGGCTTGCTCATCAGGTGAGAGTAGCTCCCAGTCGTTCCGGTTACGGCTTCGCGGGATGGCACGGTTCAGGCGTGGTCTCCTCGCGGATTCTGGGTGCGGGTCGTCTTGGCGGCGGTCCCGTCTTGGTGCTTGGTGGAGTCCGGGATAATCTTCCGGCCCACGATGCCCTGCTGATAATCACAGGAGAAGGTGGATGTAGATCTCTATGGCTTAGAGACAAGGGGCTTCAGTCGGCAGGGAATTAGTGAATCCCAACCGGCTAGAAGGCTTCCCTTGTACAATAGCACTAGTTAATAAATAAACTGAATTTCAGTTAACAAACTGAGATCAGTAAAACATAAAAGGTGATCAATCCAACATCACTCTCCATCCAACACCTGGAAAGGAATGGTATCATAAAGTGCAAGATTGCGGCCCATAGGTTTCCTACTAAAAATAGACAAATGGGTTAGTAGGCATAAACTCCGGTTCTGGTACCAAAAGTGTTCAAGTCAAAAACACACACACACACAAATAATCAGTGCACATAAATAGAATAGAATGTTTACCACTTCTTTTCAATAACATATCTATCTACTCCTTATTCATCATTGAACATAGGATCTAGATCAAAAAAATAGGATCAAACAAACAAGATCTCAATCACCTGCCATCAATAATACTTACTAGTGGGCTTATTATGACTGGTTGGGAGTGTTGCTCTAGCTACGTTTCAGCGTCTTGTGTGACAACTTTTTCTCACCACTCCAATTATAGCCTTCACTTTCAAACAATGAAAGCCTGTCATTGGTTTATAGCAGTCGACACATCACAAGATGATGTTCAAAATGTACAGAACAATCACGCGCCGATTACAGCATTATCACATGCCGGACATTCCTAACCTTGCTCATGATAGGAAAGGCAAAACCGTCTTCAAAGGGAATTGACCGTGGTTGTCACTTTCTCATGGTGAGGAGGGTAGATAAGAGGGGGGGGGGGTGAAGGGAGATAACCTCTGTAGGGGTTACAGGCCGACCGGGGAGGGTAGATCAAAGGGACAACTCCCTTAATCGGCGTTCTCTTTGATGGTGGATGGCAATTAACGTGGCGGCCGGACAGAGAAATGAAAAGGAGAGGGGGGGGGGGGGGGTGTAGGGAGGGGTCGTTAGATACACAGTGTGTATGTGTGTGTGTGTGTGTGTGTGCGTGTGTTGTGTGTGTGTGTGTGTGCGTGGCGCGTGTGTGTGTGTGTGTGTGTGGTGTGTGTGTGTGTGTGTGTGCCGTGTAGTTGCGTGTCACTGAGGTTTGATAAGTTTCACTGAGAGATTTATCACAGACACAGATGGAGAGAGAGAGAGAGAGAGAGAGAGAGAGAGAGAGAGAGAGAGAGAGAGAGAGAGAGAGAGAGAGAGAGAGAGTCTTGACACTTGAACACTTTATTACGCAATGATTGAGATTTTCAGCCAGGCCTATTCTTACAATCTGTCCTTGAGACGGAAACAAGACTAATACAAAACGATAAGGCAAAAACATATAATTATATGAACATGCATGATGATGCACACACAGAGAGAGCGAGAGAGAGAGAGAGAGAGAGAGAGAGAGAGAGGGAGAGAGAGAGAGAGAGGAGAGAGAGGGGGGGGAGAGAGAGAGAGAGAGGGAGATAGAGAGTGAGAGAGAGAGAGAGAGAGAGAGAGAGAGAGAGAGGGAGAGAGAGAGAGACCAGACAGAGAGAGAGACAGACAGACAGACAGACATAACTAGTATTCCCCAGGTGACCAGTCATTAGTCAGTTCCAGTGTTAGCGGTCACCCAGTCAAGGTTTCAGTACCGTCAGAGAAATCGAACTTTTCCATGAGTTTGGTCAATTTGTGTTCTGCTGACCGACATAAACGGTTTCCCTCAGGGCATAATTAGACCATCTTAGGCCTGTAAAATGTGTTTCTTGTAGTTTCAAGACATACAGGCAACACAAATGCACATATAAACACGTGCCAATGCACACAGTCACACACACACACACACACATATACATCAAAACACACACGCAGAGAGAGAGAGGGGGGGGATGAGAGAGAGAGAGAGAGAGAGAGAGAGAGAGAGAGAGAGAGAGAGAGAGAGAGAGAGAGAGAGAGAGAGGAGAGACTCAACTCAACTCAAATAGCCCAAAATAAGAGAGAGAGAGAGAGAGAGAGAGAGAGAGAGAGAGAGAGAGAGAGAGAGAGAGACAGACAGACAGACAGACAGACAGACAGACAGACAGACAGACAGACAGACAGACCGACAGAGAGAGACACACACACAAACAAAGCATCAATTCAAAAGCATACAGATGCATTTGCCAAAACACTTACATAACACGCACGCACTCTACCTGTCTTACTAGCTATGAATCTATGATTTGGGGCTAGCTAATTAAATGCAGTTTAATCATAGCTATGCCACCCTCATCGTGTTCGCGACTTTCAATCTCAAAGTGCCATCTCTCAGCTTCCTGACACTAACCCCCTCCTGACACTAATACCACCCCTTCTCTGGGTAAGGTATGTTGAGCACTCCTTAGTGAAAATGTCCAATGAGCATAGATAGTTGACGGGAAGTAGCAAACCTACAACTTTGCCGACTTCGTTTTAGGTATTAGGCAGGTTTAGCTGTGAAATTCGGGTTGCTCCCACCTGGAGAGAGCGTCGCAGCCACAGGCGCGCCACCCATTTAAAGAACAAACTTTGCATGCGATTTTTGTGTGTAATTGATGAAGAAGGAAGGGGGGGGGGGGGATAAATTTGGACCAAATGACAACTTTTTCGTTGCCACTGGGTTTAACGTGTGCTAAGCGCATGGGCACACGGGACCTCGGTTTTATCGTCTCACCCGAAAGACTCCACATTCAGACCGTAAGGCCTAGTGCAGAGTGGGAGAAAAAATCCCCTGTACCCAGGTTCGAACGCGGGTTTACTTGACACGAGGCGAACGCGTTACCACTGTGCCACTCTACACGTGGTGCTGCGTGGTTAATGCGGCAGCTGCTGTGTTCCCGCGCTGTTAAATTATTGTCTGGCAGAAGTTAGGGAATTCTTCTTGTCAATTAAATCGGCTACTTCCCTTTTTATTTCTGCCTCACTCTGCCAGTGTTGTGTATTCTTGTTTTGAAACTCGGGTGTCTGTCAGTCTGTCTGTCTGTCTCTTTATCTCTGTCCCGTCTGTTTCTGTGCATTTCGTGTTTGATTATGTATGTGTTTGTCTGTCTTACTCTCTGTCTGTGTTTGTTACGCACGACCATACACATACATTCATGCACAGAAGCGCGCGCACGCACGCAAGCACACACACGCACGCACACGCGCGCACACACACGCACACGCACACGCACGCACGCACACGCACACGCACACACACACACACACACACACACACACAACACACACACACACACACACGCACACACACAAGCACACAAACAAGCACACGCACTATCTCTTGTCTCTCTCTGTTTCTCCCTCTCTCTCCCTCTCTCTCACTCTCTCTCTCTCTCTCTGTCTCTTCTCTCTCTCTCTCTCTCTCTCTCTCTCTCTCTCTCTCTCTCTCATACAGACACACAGAACACAGACATACACACACACATGTACGCACGCACGCACGCATGCACGCACACACACACACACACACACACACACACACACACACACACACACACACACACACACACACACACACACACTGCAACACAATTAATGTTTAGACTTAAGTAAACAAACAAAAATCTTCTTTTGACGGCTTGTACTCTAGAAAACTGACGAACAAACTGACAAACGAAACCCACCCTCTACATGACAACATTGACAGCAGACGATCGGACAGAAGCGACAGACAACGAGCACCACGTGCAAAACCATCAAGGCTGTCACCTTCACTCTTGTATCCCCTCTGCCATTCGTTTCTTACAACGAATGCTGACTCTGTTGTGTGACCCTCTTCTGTTTCCCCCACAGTAGGCTGGTTTTACCCTATGTAAACAGTATGTGGGGGTTTTGTTCTCTGTTTTTTAAAGGGGCACCCTGACGGATGAGTTTTTTTTGCAAGAAACACGTCGAGATCACCAGAAAGGCAGCCTTTTCAAGGATCGGAACACTCACTTTGCTTTGGTTTTCTAGAAATTAAGACGTCAAAACGGCGATTCCTCCTTGGCGGAGATGCCGGGGAGAGTAGCTATTTTGGATGGGGTGGGTGGAGGTCACTCATTGTGGTTGAAGCGCTTTCTTTTTTTTGTAGTGCAGTAAAATGAAAATTGGAGCTATTTCCTTTGTTGTGAGCGAAACTCCTTTAGATAAACTGTATAAAAATAATAATAATAAAAAGGCTTGTATTGCTTGTAAACGATTTGGTCTAAACGCAGGGGGCCATTAGAAAAGAGACGGCAAACGCCTCCTCTTTCACTGAAATAATTTGACTTCCAGCACCTCCGCCAAGAAGGAATCGCCGATTTGACGGTTTTATTTCTAGGAAACCAGAGCAAAGAGAGTGTTGCAATTTCTTCTTTCGCTCATCTCTCTGCCCCTCGGCTCTCTCTCTCTCTCTCTGCCCTCTCATCTCTCTCTCTCTCTCTCTCTCTCTCTCTCTCTCTCTCTCTCTCTCTCCTCTCTCTCTCTCTCTCTCTCTCTCTCTCTCTCGCTCTCTCTCTCTCTCTCCCTCTCTCCCCCTCCGCACCCCTATTGGCGTTCTCTGCCCCTCATCTCTCTCTCTCTCTCTCTCTCTCTCCTCTCTCTCTCTCTCTCTCTCTCTCTCTCTCTCTCTCTCTTCTCTCTCTCTCTCTCTCTCCCTCTCTCCCCCTCCGCACCCCTATTGGCGTTCTCTGCCCCTCATCTCTCTCTCTCTCTCTCTCTCTCTCTCTCTCTCTCTCTCTCTCTCTCTCTCTCTCTCTCGCTCTCTCTCTCTCTCTCTCTCTCTCTCTCTCTCTCTCTCTCTCTCTCTCTCTCTCTCTCGGCATCTTCCAATTAGCCAGAGTAACGCAGAAGGCACCATCAGATACAACTGGCAGAGAGCGTAGTAGTCTACAGAATGGCTGCATTTCAAAGGGGAACTGTGCCCTGGAAAGTCCATTAGAACACAAGAGCATAGATAATCTGAGAGTAGGTATAGACAGTACGACAAACCGTTATCGATACGCATCAATGTTTGTTTTGATGATTTTGAGATCACAAACACATACTATGTGCGTGTTCGTATCTCGCCTCGACTCCTCTCACTGAGAGCTTTAAAATGAGATGCTACGTGATGTATTTACGAAGTATGCTTAACAGTTGCGCCCTTTTTTGAAAGGGTATGAGTCATGCTTCACGTAGAAATCATGTATTGGGTCTACTTGAGTATACAGAGAGAAAGTAGTAGAATTATGTTTTTTTAGATGGAAGTATTTCACGTGAATCATGCATGACTCGCATCGTCACAATCGCATCGCATTGACAGCGACTCGTATGTAGTGTGGCAGGCCCTTTACGTGTCCACTGCTCGTGCTCAATGCCAAAGGTTTCTGTATAATTTATATTTCCCCGTGTCAACACAGTGAGCCTTAAGTCATATTAAGAGTGGCCTATCACTGTGTTGCCATGGGGAAATAGAGATATCTCGCGAATAATGTTAACGTGTACACAGACCTTAACCCTTTCACCGCCAATGTCGCATTTTGCACCACAATGGTTTAACACCCATGTCAATAAAAAAAACATCAAATCAGGGCCTGTTATCTGAAGACCCTATTTTTTTGTAATTTTGGGAGGTAAGGATAGGCCTAATGTTATACATGTCACAGAGGAATTTGCAATATTGCAGATATTTTTTTCTCTACCCAAATAAGTTTAATGGTATTTTTTGGCTGAAAAAATGGCTGGCGGCGAAAGGGTTAAGAAAGTAGCTAATATCGTCTCGTTGTTGAAAGACTGGGTGAGTCATCACGGTATGATGGCATGTTCTTCTACCCCATCTCTCGTCTCTCTTATGCACTGACAAGCTGACGCTAGCTGTTGTACAACAAACTTGGCTGTGCTGTGTCTGACCTCCATCTCAGGCAGTGACCATTAACACGGCTGACCTTTCCTGTCCGGCCTGGCGGATGGACATTGACCTCCCAGCAAAGAGCACCGTCCACTTCGCCGATCTTTCCTTCCAGGACCTCTCCTCCTTCAAAATGGTCTCTCCTTTCATCTCCCTTTGCTTACAACTGATGTTCCTGGAATCCCCGCTCTCAACTTTCCCCTTACCATCCACCATTCTTCACCTCTTGACATCCTGTCTGTCTGTCTGTCTGTCTGTCTGTCCGTCTCTGTCTGTCCGTGTCTTATTCTATAATCTGTCTGTGTCATTCTCTCTGTGTGTTTCTGTCTGTCTGTCTGTTTATATCACCCCCATCCCCACCCCCAACCTCTCTCTCTATTTGAGAGAAGAAAAATCTGTTTAACGTCCTCCGGTCTGAAACAGACATGTATGGGACATTAGTAGATATAAAGATGGTGGGAACGATCCTGGAGGCATTGCCCGGAGGCAGTGCAACACCAGGAAAGTCCCGAATTTTTAACAATACAGATATTATTGCCAGACTCTCTTTCTGTTTCTCTTCTGTATTACAATATGCTAGATTTTGTATTGTTACTTCACCCGAATGAAATGTTCAAAATCAAAAAGCGTTCTTTTACACGTTAAGTCCATTTCATAGACTTCATCATCTGTTTGGCAGAAGCTGGGGGTACGGCGGGCCCGTACTCCAATTCTCCAGGCTACGGATACGGCGCTCATCACGGGACATTAAATGTGCGCAAATAAACTAATAACATTAACTCGGACATGTTCCTAACCCTATCCCTAACCCTATTCCTTACCAAGATGCGTTAAATATACGAAATAAGAAAATGCATTTGTTGACGAAAAATTCGACTAGGAAGAGTGCCCTGAACGTGGTCTGAGTGTTGCAAGAATGACGTACCAGCCACTGTGTACCTGTTCCCGTTGCGCTTCATCTGTCCCTTTCTTTCTTTGCGTATCAACAGAACCGTACAAGAAAATGGTAATGAAACTAAATCCAATACTAATGATTATTGGGGGTTTTCTGAAGGTGAACGTGAAAGTAGATGTGAAAACTAGTAGTCCAGCTAAGCATCACACATACCTGCATGGGCATAAGTGACCAGCACCACGAAAGGGACATTAATTGTCAAATTGACCATTCTGAGCAAATTGCACATGTGAAAACTTTAGACCTTTTTCTTTCTAACGATACAAGAACCATGCTTGTATTGTTTTTCGTTCTAGAGTTATGAGCATTTAAAGTTAGTAGGGTGAGCGTCGGCCATTTTGAAAAAAACAAAACAGTCTAAAGTCTAGCCTAGCTGAAGAAAATGCATCGAGCTACTCGTTTTAGACCAAATAGAGACAATATTAAAGATTGTCCTTTATAGATATGAAAGATAAGATGCTAGAGAACACACAAATACCCATAACTCGAAATTGACAAAAACGTGAGATTTTTGACTTTGCAAGCCTGTTGTGAGAAACCATCCCAGCGACTTAATGTCCCTTTCGTGGTGCTGGGTCACATATTATTATTGGGTGTACTCTGGAACGACTGTGGGTAGATGAAGACCTCCCTTGAAGACTTTCAGAATTTGGCTTATGCATGGCAAGGAATATTATCTAGGATAAGCTGCTGTAAGGAATCGAAGTTATTTGGGATAACTTTGTTTAAGGAATCAAGGAGGGTAGGGAGGTGTAGAGTGGCACAGAGGTAACGCGTTCGCCTCGTGTCAAGTAAAGCCGAGTTCGAACCTGGGTACAGGGGATTTTTCTTCTCACTTTGCACTAGGCCTTACGGTCTGAACGATAAACCGAGGTCCCTTGTGCCCATGCTCTTATCACACGTTAAACCCAGTGGCAACGAACAAGTTGTCATTTGGTCAACATTTAACACCCCCCCCCCCCCCCCTTTCCTTCTTCAAAAGTCTCACAAACATTGCATGCACATTTTTTTTAAATTGAGTGGTGCGCCTCTGCCTGTGACGCTCTCTCCAGGTGGGATGAACCCGAATTTTACAGAGAAACCTCTGTGACTATAAAGTATTTAATGCCTAATACCTAATATTCTTTAATCATTATCAGTAGGGGATAACCTGGTTTCAATGACTGAGTGGCTGAGACAAGCGCTCAAAAACCAATCTATCGATATTTGTTTAACAAACAATAATCACCCTTGAAATGATTGTCATCGTTCTTAAACAATCGTCATTCAGTTCTTGAACTGGGTAAATGATTATGTAAAGACTCATATAGTGCGGCTCTGATACAAGTAACTTTCTAGAACTGACTATAAACATACTTTACTCTCCACAGGTCTAGTATACGGGAGGAAGTCTACCACGATAAGGGGGGACACCCTGACGGATGAGTTTTTTGCAAGACCCACGTCGATATCACCAGAAAGACAGCCTTTTCAAGGATCGGAACACTCACTTTGCTCTGGTGTCCTATAAATCAAACCGTCAAAACGGCGATTCCTCCTTGGCGGAGTTGCCGGAGAGAGATGCCATTTTTGGACGGGGTGGGTGGAGGCCATTACAGTGGTTGAAGCTTTTTCTTCTTTGTAGTGCAGTAACAAACAAATCGGGAGCTATTTCCTTTGTTGTGAGCGAAACTCCTTTTGGTAAACTGTAAATAAAAAGGCTTGTATTGTGGACAGTTTGTGATTTTGTCTACGCGACTCAGGCGGCCATCTCTTTTCACTGAAAGAATCTGACTTCCAGCACCTCCGCCAAGCAGGAATCGCCGATTTTGACGGTTTGATTTCTAAGAACCCAGAGCAAGCAAAGTGAGTGTTGCGATCTCTGTAAAGGGAGTTTTCCTGGTGATCTCGACGTGTTTGTTGCCACAAAAAGTCATCCGTCAGGGTGCCCCTTTAAGGTTTGATATTGGTAGATAATTGTCGTGGACATTACCCAATACTAAGCTGTAGCTCAGGACGGATCCAACTTGGCAGCATCTTGGTGATTCATTGGGGAAATCATGAACACATTTATCTTTTTATTTGGGACAATATTGACTTTGCTGACAAACACGACCAGACTTGTAGTTTGCATACGTCTTCTTTCTGAACTGGAAGTAACGAGGCAGCGTTTGATTTTGGCAAATGCGTTTGAATATTTTCCTGTCAGTCAGTACGAGCATTAATGTCTATTAGGGGTTTGGTAGGCTACATGTGAACTAAAATTGCTCTCTCTCTCTCTCTCTCTCTCTCTCTCTCTCTCTCTCTCTCTCTCTCTCTCTCCCGTCTCTCTCTCTCTCTCTCTCTCTCTTCTCTCTCTCTCTCTCTCTC
>CM065694.1:48815968-48820968 GCA_017654935.2 Phymorhynchus buccinoides
AGGGTGGAGATAAAGGAGTACGAAATGTCTACATTTAATAAGTTGTGTGAGATCGACAGACAGACAGAGACAGATACAGAGAACGATAGAGAGGGGGAGAGACAGAGTGAGACATAAAGAAGTACGAAATGTCTACATAGTTTACAAATTTAAGATTTTGTTTGAGAGAGACAGACAGACAGTCAGACGGAGACATATAGAGAGAAAGAGAGAGGAGGAGAGACAGAGGGATACATAAAGTAGTATGACATGTCTACATAGTTTACACGTTTAAGAAGTTGTGTGAGACAGACAGATAGACAGACAGTCAGACGCATATATAGGTTCACAAATACAGACATTGGACACACAAAAAGGTTTTATCAAAGCAGACATTTCTGTATTTCAAATGCACCAACGTTTTAGTCCTTCAGACTAGGGGAACGGCGCTCAGCTTATAACTGAGCTTTTATATTCATTATATATATATATATATATATATATAGAGAGAGAGAGAGAGAGAGAGAGAGAGAGAGAGAGAGAGAGAGAGAGAGAGAGAGAGAGAGAGAGAGAGAGAGAGAGAGAGAGAGAGAGAGAGAGAGAGAGAGAGAGAACGAACGGACGAACGAACGAAATGTTATTTATTCAGGCTAATTAGTTACAGAGAGAGAGAGAGAGAGAGAGAGAGAGAGAGAGAGAGAGAGAGAGAGAGAGAGAGAGAGAGAGAGAGAGAGAGAGAGAGAGAGGGGGGGAGAAACAGAGTGAAGCATAAAGTACGAAATGTCTACATAGATAGTTTACACGTTTAAAAAGTTACGTGAGAGAGTCCGACAGACAGACAATCAGAGACAGAGATACAGAGACAGTGGAGACATGGACCGAGAGGAGAGACAGAGACAAAGAGAGAGACTCAGAGAGGGATACATTTGCAGCACAGGCTTCCACTCTCTTAGTTGATCAAATGGACCCTAATCAGGAGGACCAATCACACTAAAAGCCAAGACACCCTATGGAGTTACCTGCCACCTACCTGCCTGCCTACATCATATTTATTATTAACTGAAAGCACTAGCACAAAGCAAACCTCCGCCACTGAGCCATGGTATTCCCATCAAGACAGCCACCCACGCAGTCTCTGATATGAACACATCACATTTTCCTGTGTTTTAAACAGAAAATCTGTATTAACACCAACAAATTGAGGAATAAACAAGCAGAAAGAAAGGCAGAAGCGTTGACAAAGACAGAATAATAAGATCCTTATCGGATATGAAAGGAGAATATTATTTTTAAAGCCCTGGCAGAAGACAGACCGTTAAAAAACTCATCCAAGTCCATATGTCCGGAATTAATAGATAGCTGTCAATTTGATTACATTTGCTTTAAGGGAAGTAAATCTGTGTGCACACCATACCTTGATCACTTCTAAACTCGCTTAGTTCCCTTAGACCACATGTTTGCCGCTGACTGTGCTTTTGTAGTGGTTTGTTGTGAGGAAACCAATCGGTTTAGAGAGTTTTTCTATATAAAGTCTATATAATAATTATATGAAAGTTTGATCTACCACTTCCCTATGTCTAAACCTGAAGTAAAATCCTGTAATTTTGTTATTTCTCCTTTTGTTTATGTATGTTTTGTTTGTGTGTATGGCTCGGAGTGATTTGTGAGTGGATTTTTTTAATAAATAATTCGACGATTAGAACTACTGCAATACTAACTGGGAGCATGATCTCAAGCAAGAGGCATATCCCCTAACATCAGGTTAATGTACATCAGACAAAAAAGTAAATGAACAATTATAGCCTCCAAACTATGATTCCTACGAAGAATGCTACATTTAAAGACTCACTGGTCGACCACGATTAAGTCCCTTGTTTGTTTTTTTGGGTAGCTATGACCCACATACAAATGCCCCTAACTTCAAATTGAGGCTGCTCTTTAAAATGATGTTTCGTTTTCAATTTGGGGGCATTTGTATGGGAGTCAACCCTGGTCAAAACAAGATTTTTTACCAGCTATAAGAGGGAAAACGTGTGAAACCCGTGATTTTGACACGTGATCTGGTGGGTCTTTAAACGACAGTTTTCTCGCTTAGCGCTCAGTTTTCCAAGGACATTCAGCATAAAACGACACGAACAATCTGGGCAATGCTGACACCGAGAAAAATCTGTTTAACGTCCTCCGGTCTGAAACAGACACATTTAGTAGATATAAAGATGGTGGGAACGCTCCCGGAGGTAATGCCTGAAGGCAGTGCAACACCAGGAAAGTCCCGAATTTTTAACAATACAGATATTATTGTAAAATGCTCTGACACCTTACGACGAAGTTAATTTTTTACGTCCTCTCGGCCGAAGCCATACGGAACATGTCTGAAACCTTTTAAGTTTTACGTCCTCTTGGCAAAACCATACGGAATATAAAAAAAATTGACTCCTTAAAATAAGCAGGTCTTATATAGGAGCCGATGTGGCTCAGTTGGTTGAGTCGCTGGCTCGTAATCCGTCAGGTTTGCGAGTGTGCGGGTTCGAATCCAGCTCGGGTCGCAGTGGTGTGTCCTTGGGAAAGGCTCTTTACTCCTATTTTGCTCACTCCACCACCTAGGTGTAAAATAGGTACCTGACATCATTCAGTTGGGGGGAAAGTCCTTCGGATGAGACTTAAAACCGAGGTCCCGTGTGCGAACGCATACACATCGAACGCATGCACAAAGATATTGCGCATACGTCGAAGCCCATTCCACTATTCGGTAGGAGTAGGCCGTGTTGTGCCGGTGGAGTGGATGACAGGAACTCACATAGTATGCTTCCTGTGCGCCAGTAGCAGTCTAAACGAAGACATTGGGCGTGGGGCAGGATAAACGGGGTACGGGTGCGCCTCACTTCGCCTAATTACACTTCGCCTAATCCTTTGATCTCGACCTTCCGTGCCGGCAGTAACTTCTGGATGACACGAAAAACCCAAGCGTAACATTCCGCCTAAAAAACGATTAGCACAACTCGCCTAATCAGCCTAAATAGGTTATCGTGAAACAGCAAACAGCCGGTTTCAAATAAACCGAAATATTGCTTGATTTTACAACGATGTTGTTGTTTTATTTATTCTGGTCTCAAAAGACTTTTATTGATTGTAGTGGGTTTTTTTTATCAATATGCTGACATGTTTATACTTTCATCGATTTTTTCTAAAGCGTTAAGACCTTGTTGTAAGTTTTAGGCGAAGTGTTGCATATGATAAACACTCGATAATGATTAGGCCAAGTGTAATTATGCCAGATGTGATTAGGCGAGATGTTGTTAGGTGAAGTGTAATTAGGCGAAGCGTGATGCACAGGGATAAACATCCCCAATAGGAAGAAGAAGAAAACTAAAGATTATTAATAAGATATCCATGCATCCCAATATTACAACACTAAAGTGACATTTCTTTAGTTCAAGCCTCCTGTATTGAAATGAAACGCAAATCTGTTCATTTTTAAAACAAAACAGTTAAGATGTTTAAAGAAAGACAAACAAATGTAAAAGTAAACCATTCCTGGCGGAATTAGAACAACCAGGATCGCTCCAAGGCAGCATCAAAATGCCGTTATGTTATGCATTGTTATGCAGGGTTTGTCGTTAGCTATTGCAAGCTCCTAGCATAACATAACATAACCCCCCCCCCCCCCCCCCCCCCCCCCCCCCCCCCCCCCCCCCCCCCCCCCCCCCCCGAAAACGGAGTGTGGCTGCCCGCGTGGCAGAGCTAATCTAAAACGGTCACACGCGTAATGTTCTCATCCGTAGACGATGCATTTGTACCATAGTGTTCAAGTGCTTCGGCTGTTGGGATGGTCCCTGGAGTCTTTTAGCAATGGTACGCCAACAGCAACAACATACTGTTCGTATTAAACTGTCTTCATTTAGCATCACTCATTTAAAAGAGAGAAAAAAAAAGCAGAGTTCAAAGTATTTCTAGTACTGGGTTGGTGCCACAGCCAGAGAGAGAGAGAGAGAGAGAGAGAGAGAGAGAGAGAGAGAGAGAGAGAGAGAGAGAGAGAGAGAGAGAGAGAGAGAGAGAGACAGAGACAGAGACAGACAGACAGAGAGACAGAGAGAGAGAGCGAGAGAGAGAGAGAGAGAGACAGAGAGAGAGAGAGAGAGAGAGAGAGAGAGAGAGAGAGAGAGAGAGAGAGAGAGAGACCGAGAGAGAGAGACAGAGACAGAGACAGAGAGAGAGAGAGAGAGAGAGAGACCGCGAGAGAGAGAGAGAGAGAGACAGAGACAACAGAGAGAGAGAGACATATATATATATAGATAGAGAGAGAGAGACAGAGAGAGAGAGAGAGAGACAGAGAGAGAGAGAGAGAGAGAGAGAGAGAGAGAGAGAGAGAGAGAGAGAGAGAGAGAGAGAGAGAGAGAGAGAGAGAGAGAACTCAGAACTCAGAAACTTTATTTTACAAGGAAAAGAATTTAGGCTGGGCCTAGTCTTCCATTCTGTCCTTGGTTCTAAGCATGCAATACATAACTAATACTATAAATGAACATTGAGACACAGGAACATCGCCAAAAAAAAAAAAAAAAATAACAACAAACAGTAATATAGCAACGACATGGCAGGCAGAGCATCAACATAAGCAATAAAAACAAATAAAATAGAAAACTAACCAACCAGTTAAACAAAGTAATAGATTAAAAACACCTCTATTACTACAATATACTTCTTCTACTACAATTACTACTACTAGTGTTAGACGGAGCAAAAAGCCCATGGGCGGGTAAGAAGCCCACTCCAACTATGCCACAAAACAAAGCAAATCTCGGTCATATTCTGCCCATGAGACAAGTGTAAATGTTTAGCATTCGTCTCATGGACAAACCCGACCGAAACCCGCCCCACTCCATGAGACAACCGGCATGGGCGAGAGAGAGAGAGAGAGAGAGAGAGAGAGAGAGAGAGAGAGAGAGAGAGAGAGAGAGAGACAGAGAGAGAGACACACACACAGAGTGAGAGAGACAGAGAGAGAGAGACAGAGAGAGAGAGAG
>CM065694.1:48828468-48830968 GCA_017654935.2 Phymorhynchus buccinoides
CGTTCGCTTCGTGTCAAGTAAACACGAGTTCGAACCTGGGTACAGGTTTTTTTTTCCTCTCATTCTGCACTAGGCCTTAACGGTCTGAACGTGGAGTCTTTCGGATGAGACGATAAACCGAGGTCCCGTGTGCCCATGCACTTAGCATACGTTAAACCCAGTGGCAACGAAAAAGTTGTCATTTGGTCAAAATTTACCCCCCCCCCCCCCCCCCCCCCCCTCCTCTCATCCCTCATCAGTGACAAAAAAATCGCATGCAAAAAAACCCAACCAATTGGGTGGCGCGCCTCTGGAAGCGACGCGCTCTCCAGGTGGGAGCAACCGACAGTCACCCTACCAACCTTACATGCTTATAGCTCTAAAACGTAACACGTTACAAGAATGGTTCTTATATCATTTGAAAGAACATGGTCTCAAGTGTCTAGCTGTACCATTATCTCAGAATGGTCATTTTGACACTTAATGTCCCTATCGTGGTGCTAGGTCACAAATAATGAAAATCTATTTCACGTCCTCCGGTCTGGCGGGCACCGACACATATAGTAGACACTAGTAGATATAAAGATGGTGGGAACGATCCCGGAGGCAATACCCGGAGGCAGTGCAACACCAGGGAAGTCCCGAATACGTAACAATGCAGATGCGTAACGCTCACAAATAAGTGTACCTTCTATAGTTATACTTAAAGTTATAGCATCGTTCCTTTCTTTTCTGTAGAAACATTATTAAGTCGGACGAAATTGCCTACGAATGCCAGACATAAACCGGAGGCAATACCCGGAGGCAGTGCAACACCAGGAAAGTCCCGAATACGTAACAATGCAGATGCGTAACGCTCACAAATAAGTTTACCTTCTATAGTTATAGCATCGTTCCTTTCTTTTCTGTAGAAACATTATTAAGTCGGACGAAATTGCCTACGAATGCCAGACATAAACCGGAGGCAATACCCGGAGGCAGTGCAACACCAGGAAAGTCCCGAATACGTAACAATGCAGATGCGTAACGCTCACAACTAAGCTTACCTTCTATAGTTATAGCATCGTTCCTTTCTTTTCTGTAGAAACATTATTAAGTCGGACGAAATTGCCAACGAATGCCAGACATAAACCGGAGGAAATACCCGGAGGCAGTGCAACACCAGGAAAGTCCCGAATACGTAACAATGCAGATGCGTAACGCTCACAACTAAGCTTACCTTCTATAGTTATAGCATCGTTCCTTTCTTTTCTGTAGAAACATTATTAAGTCGGACGAAATTGCCAACGAATGCCAGACATAAAACAACGCTGATTCTGAAGTGAAGACGTTGCTTTGTCCCCAATCGAGAGCGAGAGATAGTAGGATAAGGCCGTGTACACATTATACGCGTAAATTCCGTACGGAAACCCAGAAGTAAGTGAAAGAAAGAAGGGTCAACGTTTACGGATTAGGCCGGGAAATTCGGACACGTGCGCAAATCTGTTCCCGTCTTTCTTGTACTTATTTATGTCGATAAATGTGTTTGTATGTGTGTTAGAGAGAGAGAGAGAGAGAGAGAGAGAGAGAGAGAGAGAGAGAGAGAGAGAGAGGGTGAGAGGAGAGAAGAGAGAGAGAGAGAGAGGCGGAGAGAGAGAGAGAGAGAGAGAGAGAGAGAGAGAGAGAGAGAGAGAGAGAGAGAGAGAGTTGCTTTGTATAATGAGTTGTTGCTGGTTGGTGTAATTCTTGAATTCTGTTTTTGTTGTCTATTATTTTGTTGATGAATAATTGATTGTAAAGCGCTTTGGGCTCATCCGAGGTAAAGCACTATATAAATGTACTATAATTATTATTATTATTATTATTATTATTATTATGGATTGCGCACGGGTTTCTGCACGGAATCTCCGCATGTATGTGTACACGGCCTTAGGGTCTTCATTTGGTGATTTCCGAAAATGGTACAACAATGAAACGTTGGTAGTGAAAGAGGTTTTTTTGTCGTCGAATCTGTATTGTTCTCATACTATGCTGTATTCGGTTTTGTTTTCTCTTAGAAATAGGCGTCTCTCTAGTTCCATTGTGCGCGTGCGCGTGCGCGTGCGTGTGCGCGTGCGTGTGCGTGTGCGCACGCGCAATCGCGCAGACATGGACGCTCGTACACGAGAACTCACGGAGGCACGTGGGGACACGAACAGAAATACTATTAAAAAAACACACGTATGTATGCTCTCTCTGTATCTTTCTGTCTCTTTCTGTCTCTTTCTCTCTCTCTCTCTCTCTCTCTCTCTCTCTCTCTCTCTCTCTCTCTCTCTCTTCTCTCCTCTCTCTCTCTCTCTCTCTCTCTCTCTCTCTCTCTCTCTCTCTCTCTCCCCCTCTCTCTCTCTTTGATTATTTGTCATGTTATTCTTGCCATGTCATGAAAGGGACTGTGGGCCTAAATCATTAAAACATTTTGGAGTTTCGGAGTTCTCCCTCTCTCTCTCTCTCTCTCCTCTCTCTCTCTCTCCTCTCTCTCCCCCCCCCTCTCTCTCTCTCTCTC
>CM065694.1:48835968-48838468 GCA_017654935.2 Phymorhynchus buccinoides
TAAATGGTGGTGTCCTGGTGATCTCGACGTGCTTCTTGCAAAAAACTCATCCATCAGGGTGTCCCTTTAAACCTGCGGATTAATTTTCTAAGATATTTGGTCCTTTTCTTTTTCAATTCTGGTTATGTCTGTCCTGTTTTGTGTGTGTTTTGTTTTTGCCTGTTCAGATTTTTGAAAACGTGAGTAATCTAATCAGTTTTGTTTCCATTATTTATTGATTTGTCTTGCAATTATTTTTGATGAGTCTTTCCTTGTTTTTAAAAACAATTATGTATTTCTATTTCCTACGATCGGGTTAATAATACAGGATTGTTCATACAAGAAAACATTGTTGAAAGTGTAATTTAATCCAAAAAAAGTGAAACCTATAAAATGTATCTTCTCTTATATTATTTACTATATCTTGTGTGACATTTAAATATCATCTCTATATCCGTGACATTAACACAAAAGACAAACAAGAACTGTGAATAAAGAAATTTACAGAACATAGCAAAAGAAAAGAAACAAACAATAGACGAATAAATAGTAAAATCTTTGAATTACAATCAGGTAGTGAACTCCATTATTCAATTATTTGTCTTTGCCCTATAATCATTTATTTTGTGTTGTTTGTTACCTGTTCTTCAAACAATTAATCGTAAAAATCAATGCTTCCAAGTTTATTTTATTGTTGTTTTCTTTCCAGTAATACACACAGGAAACACGCAAGATGCGAATAACCTCTTAAAGGGACACCCTGACGGATGAGATTTTGCAAGAAACACGTCGAGATCACCAGGAAGACAGCCTTTTCAAGGATCGGAACACTCACTTTGCTCTGTGTATGTGTGTGTGTGTGAAAATGACAGAGAGACAGAGAGGTAGGGAGAGAGAGAGAGAGAGAGAGAGAGAGAGAGAGAGAGAGAGAGAGAGAGAGAGAGAGAGAGAGAGAGAGAGAAAGCTGGATAGATAAGAACAAATTGTAGGCACCCTGATGGATCCGTATTTTGCACAAAACACGTCGAGATCACCGCCTGAGTTTAGACCAAATCGTTTGCACGAAATTTCCAAAATGCAAGCCTTTTTTTTTAATACAGTTTACCAAAAGGAGTTTGATGTATGTTGATGTATGCGTGTTTGCTTAAAAATGGAGAAAAAAACTCTTGCTAATTATCATTTTTTATAACAGAAAATGTCCAAAATTTTCTTTCAATGCTCAATATAGCTGTTAGTTCATTCATTCATCATGCACTGTACAGTCTGCAGCCATTATGGTTTTTCCCTCTTTCAACACAGAAAAACAAAAACACAAGGATGGTTTGTAATTTGATTTTGTTTTCTCTGTCCGACTCATGTACCCAGACTTGTAATGTATACATGTATGTAAATATGCATTGAATATCGAAGCATGCATTGATGAATGAGTGTGTGTAAGAAAGAAGGAATTGTAGAGTGGAAGGATGCGAGAGGGGAGATAAAAAATGTTATAACAAAAGGAGTTTCTCTCACAACAAAAGAAATAGCTCCATTTTGTTTTGTACTGCACTACAAAGAAGAAATAAAAGGCTTCACCCACTCTCAGTGGCCTCCACCCACCCCGTCCAAAATGACTTCTCTCTCCGGCAACTCCGCCAAGGAGGAATCGCCGTTTTGACGGATTGATTTCTAAGAAACACTTGAAAAGGCTGTCGTTCTGGTGACCTCGACGTGTCTCTTGCAACAAACTCATCCGTCAGGGTGTCCCTTGAACACAATGTTGCAATGTAGGGTTCGCGGAGTGACAACAAAGCTTAGAACCATTGGCGAGAGACTATTAGATTAACCAGAAAATAAGTCCCCCCGTGGGGATACCGGGGGGGTCTTTTGCATAAATAGTTCCCCCCACCTTCTGGAAGTTCTGTGCTTGTAACTTCCTCTAATCTGTCACTCTCTTTGACTCTTGCCTTTTCCCTTTGCTTACTGTCATCTACTATCTTTCTGCCTTAACCGATCCATTCTCCTGCCTTTTTTTTCTTCACGAAACGCTTTCAAAAAAGATTTCCTCCAGCCGAAGTCGGACTTGCTGGGCCTAACTATTTCTTAGTTAGGCGCATAACGGCAGCATGACGCATCTGCGCTCATAATTGGCAGGAAACTGCTTGAGCGATCGAAGAAGAAGAAGAAGAGAAAAACAAATAGGCAGTACGTGGTTGATGAAAAAGGGCAATTAGTTCACTTCAATCAGCGACTGTTTTGTCAATCGATAGTATTTTTACTGGCATGTTCTGTGAAGCTAGGAAGGAAGCTGTCTGTACTGTGTTTCGAGCTGAACCGCCCTTGTTAAGTGCTGACTTTTGTTACAAGGTGTTTGGACAAGGACCTGTTTGGTGGTCCACTGTTGTTGTCACAGCTAGTGTGTGTGTGTGTGTGTGTGTACGTGCGTGCGTGCGCGCTTCTATGCGCACGTTTTTACATTCGTGTATTAAACTGTATTATTAAACTCTCTCTCTCTATATATATATATCTTTGTCTCTTTCTC
>CM065694.1:48853468-48855968 GCA_017654935.2 Phymorhynchus buccinoides
CTCTCTCTCTCTCTCTCTCTCTCTCTCTCTCTCTCTCTCTCTCTCTCTCTATCTATCTATCTATCTATCTATCTATCTAGTATGAGGTTAATGCGTGCACGCGTGTGGGGGAGGGGGGAGAGAGGAATGTGAGGGGAGGGTGTTTGTGTGTTGTTCTGATTACATACGTTGTGTTTTTGGTATTCATGTCATTCATTCTTGTATTGATTGATTTCATAGATATCTATGGTTTAAACGAATTTTATTAATAATCAATATAGCAGCAACATAAACAATGCAAATGAGCACAACAAGTTTAACCCTTTCACCGCCAAAGTCGCATTTTAGCACCACAGTGATTTAACACATATGTCACTAAAAGGCATCATATTGGGGTCTATTATCCAAAGACCCTATTGTCTTAGTTTTGGGAAGTAAGGATAGACCTTATTTTATGTATGTCACAGAAGAATCCCCAATACTGCAGATGGGTTTTGTTCTCTTCCCAGGTAAATTTAATGGACATGTTTGGCTGAAATATGGCTGGCGGTGAAAGGGTTAAAGCTTATGCAAAGCGCTCACAGATATGATACATAATATTGGCTGCCAAAAGTAGATATCTATGGTGATGATACGTGAGCTAGTCTTTTAGAAATGTTTTAGCAAGATTATGCGCTATGTAAGCATTATTCATTACTATTATTATTTATCTATATATCTGTCTATCTATTTCTCCGAAATAGGTTGTAACTTTAAAAAAGAAGAAGAAGCAATGAACAGATTCCTGTACATTTATATCTGCTGTGACATAAGAATTAAACAAATGATGATAGAAAAATTCAGCTGAAGAGTGCCGCCCTGCACGCATGTTTGGATTATTTCATATTATTATTATTTTTATTATTTTTAATTTTTATTATTTTTTATTATTTTTATATTATTATTATTATTATAATTGTTGTTGTTTTTATTATTATTATTATAATTAATATATTACCTGCTGGTTTCTTTATTTAGTTATCGTCGGAAACGACAGACAGGCTTTCACATACATACATTTTATACATATACACAATCAATTCAGTGAATGTCTTCATTTTGTGAGCAATTGTCTTGTGAGCAAGTGTCTTGCGAGCAAAATGTCTTGTGAGCATATGTCTCAACACCACCCTACACTACACTGGGACCCATTAACTACAGTACTATACAATACACTGGTGACATCGATACGATTGCTCAATGACAGCGTGGATTCTAACGGAAAGGGGGTCAGATTGAACAGTGTAAAACAGAACACGAAAGTAGATGAGGTGGGGGTGGGGGGATTATGAATCGATGCCCTGGAGTCAGGACCCGGGTGTAGCTCTGCTTCCCTAAAGTGTAAGGAGTTTAACCCTTTCACCGCCAATGTCGCATTTTAGCACCACAATGGTTTAACACCCATGTCACTAAAAGGCTTCAAATCCAGACCTGTTATCCAAAGACCCTATTTTCTTAATTCTGGGAGGTAAGGATAGGCCTAATGTTATATATGTCACAGACGAATTCGCAATACTGCAGAATTTTGTTTTTTCTCTACCTAGTGAAGTTTCTGTTTTGGGGGCTGAAAAATGGCTGGCGGCGAAAGGGTTAAGGCTAAGGTGGTTGTGCCCGGGGGTCCCTACTTTCTGAAGACCTATACTGACCACCTCCTTCTAGACCTTCTAGTCCTTCTTCGCTATTGATGTGGGCACGGGGGGGGGGGGGGGGGGGGGGGATTCTGAGGAGAGAAGACATAATTATGGGGGGGAAGTGGCTGTATTTTGGTTCGATCAGTTGCGTTAGTTGGGAGCTCACATAGCACGTAGACACCAGTCAAGCATAATTACAGATGCAAGATACTCCCAGTCGCACACAGATACATAGGACTGCCTACAGGCAGACAAACAGAGAGAGAAAACTTGAAAACTTGAAAACTTAAACTTTGTTTTCCAAGGATATAGATTTTAGGCAACGCCTATTCTTCCAATCTGTCCTTGATACATATATACTTAACACAAAAGACAAACATGGCAAGGCATACTATTACGCATACAGAGCTGAATACAAAGGTAGCAAAGCAGTTGATATTATGAAACATAGTTAGGCTGAAATATGGGATTATAACAATTGCATAATTTTTAATACTCGCGCGTGCATACAAGCATGCAACCATACTTACACACTTGCGCGCATGTATATAAAGGAAACACACATTATACAACAGGGCAATATATATACATTCATCATCTAGGGTATGTAACAGGCAACAATTTGCATTAAATTGAGGACAATATTTCTAACATAATTAGGCACATTGTAGGCGAATAGTTAACAAATAGAATGAAATTAATAAAATGAAATTAATACATACTAACATCGGCATAAGCATCATTAATACATACAGAGAGAGAGAGAGAGAGAGAGAGAGAGAGAGAGAGAGAGAGAGAGTAATGATCATGATGCACACACAAACACACGCTCGCGCGTGCACGCGCAAAAC
>CM065694.1:48860968-48865968 GCA_017654935.2 Phymorhynchus buccinoides
CGGTTGTCACTTTCTTGTGATGAGACGGTAGAAAAGAGGGGGGGGGGGGTGAAGGGAGATAACCTCGGTAGGTGGTACGTGCCGACCGGGAAGAAAGAGATAACGCCCTTCCGCGGCTTTCGTTTGAAGCAGCGGGGCAATTAACGTGGTGGCTGGACAGAGAAATGAAAAAGGCGAGGGGGGGGGGGGGGGGGGGATGGGGGGGGTGAGAAAGGGGGGGGGGGGGGGGGGGTGTAGATAAGAAATAAAGAAAGCGGGTCGCGCGGGACACTTACGTCACAGAGAGAGAGAGTGAGACAAGGTTCAAGGACATAGAGAGAGAGAGAGAGAGCGAGACAGAGAAAGAGAGAGAGAGAGAGAGAGAGAGAGAGTGAGACAGAGACAGAGAGAGATCAGAGAAAGAGATAGAGAGAGAGACAGAGAGAGAGAGAGAGAGAGAGAGAGAGAGAGAGAGGGAGTGGGAGGGGGCATGGGGAAGAGAGAGAGAGAGAGAAAAGAGAGAGAGAGAAAAAAAAACAAAAGAGAGAGGGTGGGGGATGGGGAGAGAGAGAGAGAGAGAGAGAGAGAGGAGAGATAAGAGAGAGAGAGATAAATGAATGGGGTGGTGAGCGAGCGGAAACGAACAATGTTAGATGGAAGCCACAAAAGGAATCATTAGTTGCCCTTTCTTGATGTGCCCTAAGGCACGTGCACACATTGTTAGGGTGCGCGGACGTGCAATGCTCGCTCTCTCTCTCTCTCTCTCTCTCTCTCTCTCTCTCTCTCTCTCTCTCTCCTCTCTCTCTCTCTCTCTCTCTCTCTCTCTCTGTCCTCGCTCTCTTGGGATCTCAAACTCTCCTTGAACCTTGTCTCGCTCTCGCGCGCGTGTTGTCGCGTGCGCGTGTTTGTGTGTCTGTGTGTGATGTGTGTGTCAGTGTGTATGTTTGTGTGTGTGTGTGTGTGTGTGTGTGTGTGTGTGTGTGTGTGTGGTATGAGCGCGCGAGAGTGTGAGCGTGTGTAAGTGCAATCTAACTGTTAGGTTAGAAATAATGCAATGTTTTTTTTATGTGTTTTTAATTACATAATATATATGCGACTAATTAATTGTGATTTTTTTTAATTTAAAGCACTCCTAAATCAGACAAGCGCAACTTCAAACCAAGGCCTATTTCTTCATCTGCGTTGGTGCAAAATACACAAAAGGATGTAAAGGACAGATGCAGGCACACACGCACTCACGCACGCTCGCACGCACGCACCGCACACACACACGCACGCGCGCGCGCACACACGCACACACACATACACACACACACACACACACACACACACACACACACACACACATACACAGTGTGTGTCAGTGTGTGTGGGGTGGTTTTTGTTCCTATTATTATTATGCATTTTCATGATGTTTGTATTTTTGTTGGAGGGCAGGATGAAAAAAAGCCTGGTTAGCTTATTCTTTAACCCTCAATAAAGATCATTTTGACTTGACTTGACACACACACACTCTCTCTCTCGAGGAATATACGCACACATTCAGCCCTTCACTCGCTCACTAAATCCGCGTGAAAAAATGTAGAGAAAAAAAATAAGGCACCAGAGGGATTTGAACCCTCGACCTTCTGCTTACTAGGCAGACGCTCTAACCAACTGAGCTATGGCGCCTTCTTGTAAATCGAAAAGCGCATATAGCTAATAAGAAATTGTATTATGAACTCATTGATTTTGGTGCAGTCATCATCATGACATCACAGCTGGTGTCAAAAAGGACAGCGAGACCGAGAATAAGGAAATCGTTATAGCAACACACACTACTGTGTAGGGTAAGACGGGGTAAAAAGCCCATGTGCGGGTAAGAAGCCCATGCCAATTATCTCATGAAATGAAGCACATTTCAGTCACATTTTGCCCATGAGAGGAGTGTTAATGCTTAGCATTCGTCTCATGGGCAAATTTGACTGAAATGTGCTTTATTTCATGAGATTATTGGCATGGGCTTCTTACCCGCCCATGGGCTTTTTACCCCGTCTTCACCTACGTGATGTTTTCTAAAGCAGGAAAGGGATAACAAAATGCAAGCAGGGCCGGATCCAGGTGTTACCTGGGTTCCATAAACACTAGAGGGAAGGTTACAAACAAGGGTGGGGGTCTGGGGGCCAGCGTAGACCCTCCGAAGGGGTCCAGGGGCAATGCCCTGGTAGGGGTCAGGGGGTTAACGCCCCCTGAAACTGAAGCTTTTTTAACAAAATAAAGTGCCAAAACTCCCATTTAATTGTACCTCAAAACAACAAAACAGTAACTATGACTATGTTTTTTTTTTTCTTTCTCTTTCTCTTTTTTTTTTTTGGGGGGGTGAGAGCGTGTGTGTGGGGGAGGGGGGGGATTTTTTGTGTGACTGATGAGGGAAGGAAAAAAAAAAAAAGGTGGGTTTTTTTCGGGTAAATTTTTGACCAAATGACAACTTTGTCGTTGCCACTTGGTTTTAACGTGTGCTAAGTGCATGGACAACTCGGTTTATCGTCTCATCCGAAAGACTCCACAGTTCAGACCGTAAGGCCTAGTGCAGAGTGAGAGGAAAAATCCCCTGTACCCAGGTTCAAACTCGGGTTTATTGTATAGGAGGCGAACGACAGAACACGATAAGAGAAGCACAAAGGCATTGAAATAAACCTACGTGGCAGGTGATGGTGAAAGGTCGTTTAACGTCCGCCGGCCTGGAACAGGCAAATAAGGGACATTAACCCTTTCGCCGCCAATGTCGCATTTATGCACCACAATGGTTTAACCCCCATGTCATTAAAAGGCATCAAATCAGGGCCTGTTATCCGAAGACCCTATTTTCTTAATATTGGGAGATAAGGTTGGCCTAATCTTATGCATATTATAGAGGAATTCCCAATATTGCAAATACAATTTGTCCTCTACCCAGTTAATTTTAATGGTATTTTGTGGCTGAAAAATGGCTGGCGGCGAAAGGGTTAATGACTATAAAGATAGTGGGGCGATCCTGGAGGTACTGCAATACCAGGAAAGTTCCGAAGTTGGGTTTTTTTTAATAATCAAGACAGATGAGAAACCAGAGTAAAAAAAACTCTGTGTGGCAGGTGTGAATAATCATTATATTATATAACAAGGGCGTCGCCGAGCGGCAGACATGTCCGTCACCAGCAATGCCACGCACTTGCGACACCCCGTAGAGTGTCACATCCTGACACAAAATTGGAAGGGATTCTGTCTTCTAGTTCACGAGATACAGCTTGAAGAAGAAACATATAGCGCAAAGAAGGAAATTTCGGTTTTCAAGGTCACACTTCAAGGTCAAGGTCAGCATGGTGATAATTTATGCTCGGATGTTTTCTTCTCTAGGGTATACAGTACCACACACAATCTGAAGCGCTTCTGTCAAGTACCAATGTGGAAAATATGGCTTAAAACCCCATGTGTAGACCCCTACCACTTTCAAGGCCTACGGATCGCCCGGACCGTGACCATGATCTTGATCGGTATGCCACCATCAGAACGGGCATAAGCCAAAGTACCGTCATGCCAAATTTGAAGACTCTAACACTAACGGTGTGGGAGTTATGGCCCCTGAAAGATTTTCGGTTTTCAAGGTCGTACGCCAAGGTCAAGGTCACGACGGCAATATGGTTTGCGCGGATGCCTTCCTCTCATGGTGACACACCAGCATACACAATTTGACGTGATTCTGTCAACCCGTTCGAAAGATATCCTTGGGACAGACAGAAGGAGAAAAAAATGACCCTCCGATTTTCAGGCTCCAGCGATCTTTTTGACCTTGACCTTGACCTTGATCGGTATTTATATATATATATATGCCATCATCAGAACGGGCATAAGCCAAACCACCTTCATACCAAGTTTCAACATCCTATGCTGATCGGTGCCCGAGATATGGCTAAAAATAGATTTTCGGTTTTCAAGGTCGTACGTCAAGGTCAAGGTCACGACGGCAAAATGGTTTGCGCCGATCTCTTCCTATTAAGGAGGCACACCTTCTCGCAAAATTTGACGCGATTCGGTCAAGCGGTTCGGGAGATATCCTTGGGACAGACAGAAAAAAAAATAAAGAAAACAAAAATACAAACCAGCCCATCGCAATAGTCCGTCTTGGTGACGGACTAATTATGTATAATCCATGTGAGTTCTGTGCGTTGTTCAGGGAATTAGGCGAACACTGTGGAACAGAGACCCCTATTGGCCACTGCAGCAACTATGTTTTGCTAGAGTGAATGCCCTTGGTAGCTGCTTGATTACTGAGCAAACAAGAGCATAACTCTCGCCAATAACCTATTTGAGGCCTCTAAATGGCTGCCTTTCGCAAGAGTGAATGCCCTTTTCAGTACTGACCAACAAGGGATTCACTCTCACTGTCACGGGCGTTAATAAACCTAGTTGCAGAGGCCAATAAGTTATATGATCTTGATCCTCCTGGTCTCTATTTTTTCACAGTCTGAATTTTGAACTCATGGCGCAAACCTCCGCCAAGAAATAGCCGTTTGTCCTCATTTTGTGTGTAGGAAAAGTAACGAGGACCTGTTATGTAACTCTAATAAGGAGTGACGGTTTTACTTCCCTTGGGCTATAAACTTGGCTTTTGAGAGAGAATGAGAGAGAGAGAGAGAGAGAGATAGAGAGGAGAGAGAGAGAGAGATATTTTTTTGGAGGAAGAGAGGAGATCAACGAGGAGAGAGAGAGAGAGAGAGAGTGAAAGAGAGAGAGCAGAGAGAGAGAGAGAGGAGAGAGAGAGAGAGAGAGAGAGATGAGAGAGAGAGAGGAGAGAGAGAGAGAGAGAGAGAGAGAGAGAGAGAGAGAGAGAGAGAGTTTGTATATGCGCGCGCGAAGCGTAGCGAGCGTGTTTGCTAATATTGGATAATTGAGACAATAAAAGATACGATCAGACTTAATAATAATCATAAGTCATAAGTTTCTTTATTGTCCATTGGCATTGTACAACGCACATGGAAACTTGTCTTCCACCGTGTAAAATAAGA
>CM065694.1:48880968-48888468 GCA_017654935.2 Phymorhynchus buccinoides
CTGGTATAGCAGTACCTCCAGGATCTGTTCAGAGCTTTGAATGATGGTTGGTTGATGGTTCGTCCCATATGTGCTGTTTTGCAGCCGAGTGGGAGTGAAGACCTAACTTTCATTCTATCATTTCGATAGTTCAGAAAATGTATCCAATGTTTCTCTTCTGCTCAGTGAAACGATGGACAAATGTGCACACATAGCTATTCGTATGACGGAATAGAAGATGTGTATTGCTTGCTGTACAAACGATGGACAAATGTGCACATAGCTATTCGTATGACGGAATAGATGTGTATTGCTTGCTGTACAAACGATGGACAAATGTACACACATAGCTATTCGTATGACGGAATAGATGTGTATTGCTTGCTGTACAAACGATGGACAAATGTGCACACATAGCTATTCGTATGACGGAATAGATGTGTATTGCTTGCTGTACAAACGATGGACAAATGTGCATACATAGCTATTCGTATGACGGAATAGATGTGTATTGCTTGCTGTACAAACGATGGACAAATGTGCACATAGCTATTCGTATGACGGAATATTATTGCTTGCTGTACAAACGATGGACAAATGTGAATAGCTATTCGTATGACGGAATATTGTGTATTGCTTGCTGTACAAACGATGGACAAATGTGCACACATAGCTATTCGTATGACGGAATAGATGTGTATTGCTTGCTGTACAAACGATGGACAAATGTGCACACATAGCTATTCGTATGACGGAATAGATGTGTATTGCTTGCTGTACAAACGATGGACAAATGTGCATACATAGCTATTCGTATGACGGAATAGATGTGTATTGCTTGCTGTACAAACGATGGACAAATGCACACATGCTTGCTGTACAAACGATGGACAAATGTGCACACATAGCTATTCGTATGACGGAATAGATGTGTATTGCTTGCTGTACAAACGATGGACAAATGTGCACACATAGCTATTCGTATGACGGAATAGATGTGTATTGCTTGCTGTACAAACGATGGACAAATGTGCACACATAGCTATTCGTATGACGGAATAGATGTGTATTGCTTGCTGTACAAACGATGGACAAATGTGCACACATAGCTATTCGTATGACGGAATAGCTATTCGTATGATGTGTATTGCTTGCTGTACAAACGATGGACAAATGTGCACACATAGCTATTCGTATGACGGAATAGATGTGTATTGCTTGCTGTACAAACGATGGACAAATGTGCACACATAGCTATTCGTATGACGGAATAGATGTGTATTGCTTGCTGTACAAACGATGGACAAATGTGCACACATAGCTATTCGTATGACGGAATAGATGTGTATTGCTTGCTGTACAAACGATGGACAAATGTGCACACATAGCTATTCGTATGACGGAATAGATGTGTATTGCTTGCTGTACAAACGATGGACAAATGTGCACACATAGCTATTCGTATGACGGAATAGATGTGTATTGCTTGCTGTACAAACGATGGACAAATGTGCACACATAGCTATTCGTATGACGGAATAGATGTGTATTGCTTGCTGTACAAACGATGGACAAATGTGCACACATAGCTATTCGTATGACGGAATAGATGTGTATGTGTATTGCTTGCTGTACAAACGATGGACAAATGTGCACACATAGCTATTCGTATGACGGAATAGATGTGTATTGCTTGCTGTACAAACGATGGACAAATGTGCACACATAGCTATTCGTATGACGGAATAGATGTGTATTGCTTGCTGTACAAACGATGGACAAATGTGCACACATAGCTATTCGTATGACGGAATAGATGTGTATTGCTTGCTGTACAAACGATGGACAAATGTGCACACATAGCTATTCGTATGACGGAATAGATGTGTATTGCTTGCTGTACAAACGATGGACAAATGTGCACACATAGCTATTCGTATGACGGAATAGATGTGTATTGCTTGCTGTACAAACGATGGACAAATGTGCACACATAGCTATTCGTATGACGGAATAGATGTGTATTGCTTGCTGTACAAACGATGGACAAATGTGCACACATAGCTATTCGTATGACGGAATAGATGTGTATTGCTTGCTGTACAAACGATGGACAAATGTGCACACATAGCTATTCGTATGACGGAATAGATGTGTATTGCTTGCTGTACAAACGATGGACAAATGTGCACACATAGCTATTCGTATGACGGAATAGATGTGTATTGCTTGCTGTACAAACGATGGACAAATGTGCACACATAGCTATTCGTATGACGGAATAGATGTGTATTGCTTGCTGTACAAACGATGGACAAATGTGCACACATAGCTATTCGTATGACGGAATAGATGTGTATTGCTTGCTGTACAAACGATGGACAAATGTGCACACATAGCTATTCGTATGACGGAATAGATGTGTATTGCTTGCTGTACAAACGATGGACAAATGTGCACACATAGCTATTCGTATGACGGAATAGATGTGTATTGCTTGCTGTACAAACGATGGACAAATGTGCACACATAGCTATTCGTATGACGGAATAGATGTGTATTGCTTGCTGTACAAACGATGGACAAATGTGCACACATAGCTATTCGTATGACGGAATAGATGTGTATTGCTTGCTGTACAAACGATGGACAAATGTGCACACATAGCTATTCGTATGACGGAATAGATGTGTATTGCTTGCTGTACAAACGATGGACAAATGTGCACACATAGCTATTCGTATGACGGAATAGATGTGTATTGCTTGCTGTACAAACGATGGACAAATGTGCACACATAGCTATTCGTATGACGGAATAGATGTGTATTGCTTGCTGTACAA
This sequence comes from Phymorhynchus buccinoides, assembly GCA_017654935.2. Classification (NCBI taxonomy): domain Eukaryota; kingdom Metazoa; phylum Mollusca; class Gastropoda; order Neogastropoda; family Raphitomidae; genus Phymorhynchus; species Phymorhynchus buccinoides. Next base: position 48,883,791 of record CM065694.1, read on the forward strand.
ACGATGGACAAATGTGCACACATAGCTATTCGTATGACGGAATAGATGTGTATTGCTTGCTGTACAAACGATGGACAAATGTGCACACATAGCTATTCGTATGACGGAATAGATGTGTATTGCTTGCTGTACAAACGATGGACAAATGTGCACACATAGCTATTCGTATGACGGAATAGATGTGTATTGCTTGCTGTACAAACGATGGACAAATGTGCACACATAGCTATTCGTATGACGGAATAGATGTGTATTGCTTGCTGTACAAACGATGGACAAATGTGCACACATAGCTATTCGTATGACGGAATAGATGTGTATTGCTTGCTGTACAAACGATGGACAAATGTGCACACATAGCTATTCGTATGACGGAATAGATGTGTATTGCTTGCTGTACAAACGATGGACAAATGTGCACACATAGCTATTCGTATGACGGAATAGATGTGTATTGCTTGCTGTACAAACGATGGACAAATGTGCACACATAGCTATTCGTATGACGGAATAGATGTGTATTGCTTGCTGTACAAACGATGGACAAATGTGCACACATAGCTATTCGTATGACGGAATAGATGTGTATTGCTTGCTGTACAAACGATGGACAAATGTGCACACATAGCTATTCGTATGACGGAATAGATGTGTATTGCTTGCTGTACAAACGATGGACAAATGTGCACACATAGCTATTCGTATGACGGAATAGATGTGTATTGCTTGCTGTACAAACGATGTGTATTGCTTGCTGTACAAACGATGGACAAATGTGCACACATAGCTATTCGTATGACGGAATAGATGTGTATTGCTTGCTGTACAAACGATGGACAAATGTGCACACATAGCTATTCGTATGACGGAATAGATGTGTATTGCTTGCTGTACAAACGATGGACAAATGTGCACACATAGCTATTCGTATGACGGAATAGATGTGTATTGCTTGCTGTACAAACGATGGACAAATGTGCACACATAGCTATTCGTATGACGGAATAGATGTGTATTGCTTGCTGTACAAACGATGGACAAATGTGACAAATGTATGACAATACTTGCTGTACAAACGATGGAGTGCTAGCTATTCGTATGACGGAATAGATGTGTATTGCTTGCTGTACAAACGATGGACAAATGTGCACACATAGCTATTCGTATGACGGAATAGATGTGTATTGCTTGCTGTACAAACGATGGACAAATGTGCACACATAGCTATTCGTATGACGGAATAGATGTGTATTGCTTGCTGTACAAACGATGGACAAATGTGCATACATAGCTATTCGTATGACGGAATAGATGTGTATTGCTTGCTGTACAAACGATGGACAAATGTGCACACATAGCTATTCGTATGACGGAATAGATGTGTATTGCTTGCTGTACAAACGATGGACAAATGTGCACACATAGCTATTCGTATGACGGAATAGATGTGTATTGCTTGCTGTACAAACGATGGACAAATGTGCACATAGCTATTCGTATGACGGAATAGATGTGTATTGCTTGCTGTACAAACGATGGACAAATGTGCACACATAGCTATTCGTATGACGGAATAGATGTGTATTGCTTGCTGTACAAACGATGGACAAATGTGCATACATAGCTATTCGTATGACGGAATAGAAGATGTGTATTGCTTGCTGTACAAACGATGGACAAATGTGCACACATAGCTATTCGTATGACGGAATAGATGTGTATTGCTTGCTGTACAAACGATGGACAAATGTGCACACATAGCTATTCGTATGACGGAATAGATGTGTATTGCTTGCTGTACAAACGATGGACAAATGTGCATACATAGCTATTCGTATGACGGAATAGATGTGTATTGCTTGCTGTACAAACGATGGACAAATGTGCACACATAGCTATTCGTATGACGGAATAGATGTGTATTGCTTGCTGTACAAACGATGGACAAATGTGCACACATAGCTATTCGTATGACGGAATGGACAAATGTGCATGTGTATGACGGAATGCTTGCTGTACAAACGATGGACAAATGTGCACACATAGCTATTCGTATGACGGAATAGATGTGTATTGCTTGCTGTACAAACGATGGACAAATGTGCACACATAGCTATTCGTATGACGGAATAGATGTGTATTGCTTGCTGTACAAACGATGGACAAATGTGCACACATAGCTATTCGTATGACGGAATAGATGTGTATTGCTTGCTGTACAAACGATGGACAAATGTGCACACATAGCTATTCGTATGACGGAATAGATGTGTATTGCTTGCTGTACAAACGATGGACAAATGTGCACACATAGCTATTCGTATGACGGAATAGATGTGTATTGCTTGCTGTACAAACGATGGACAAATGTGCACACATAGCTATTCGTATGACGGAATAGATGTGTATTGCTTGCTGTACAAACGATGGACAAATGTGCACACATAGCTATTCGTATGACGGAATAGATGTGTATTGCTTGCTGTACAAACGATGGACAAATGTGCACACATAGCTATTCGTATGACGGAATATATGTGTATTGCTTGCTGTACAAACGATGGACAAATGTGCACACATAGCTATTCGTATGACGGAATATATGTGTATTGCTTGCTGTACAAACGATGGACAAATGTGCACACATAGCTATTCGTATGACGGAATAGATGTGTATTGCTTGCTGTACAAACGATGGACAAATGTGCACACATAGCTATTCGTATGACGGAATAGATGTGTATTGCTTGCTGTACAAACGATGGACAAATGTGCACACATAGCTATTCGTATGACGGAATAGATGTGTATTGCTTGCTGTACAAACGATGGACAAATGTGCACACATAGCTATTCGTATGACGGAATAGATGTGTATTGCTTGCTGTACAAACGATGGACAAATGTGCACACATAGCTATTCGTATGACGGAATAGATGTGTATTGCTTGCTGTACAAACGATGGACAAATGTGCACACATAGCTATTCGTATGACGGAATAGATGTGTATTGCTTGCTGTACAAACGATGGACAAATGTGCACACATAGCTATTCGTATGACGGAATAGAAGATGTGTATTGCTTGCTGTACAAACGATGGACAAATGTGCACACATAGCTATTCGTATGACGGAATAGATGTGTATTGCTTGCTGTACAAACGATGGACAAATGTGCACACATAGCTATTCGTATGACGGAATAGATGTGTATTGCTTGCTGTACAAACGATGGACAAATGTGCACACATAGCTATTCGTATGACGGAATAGATGTGTATTGCTTGCTGTACAAACGATGGACAAATGTGCACACATAGCTATTCGTATGACGGAATAGATGTGTATTGCTTGCTGTACAAACGATGGACAAATGTGCACACATAGCTATTCGTATGACGGAATAGATGTGTATTGCTTGCTGTACAAACGATGGACAAATGTGCACACATAGCTATTCGTATGACGGAATAGATGTGTATTGCTTGCTGTACAAACGATGGACAAATGTGCACACATAGCTATTCGTATGACGGAATTTATGTGTATGTGTATTGCTTGCTGTACAAACGATGGACAAATGTGCACACATAGCTATTCGTATGACGGAATAGATGTGTATGTGTATTGCTTGCTGTACAAACGATGGACAAATGTGCACACATAGCTATTCGTATGACGGAATAGATGTGTATTGCTTGCTGTACAAACGATGGACAAATGTGCACACATAGCTATTCGTATGACGGAATAGAAGATGTGTATTGCTTGCTGTACAAACGATGGACAAATGTGCACACATAGCTATTCGTATGACGGAATAGAAGATGTGTATTGCTTGCTGTACAAACGATGGACAAATGTGCACACATAGCTATTCGTATGACGGAATAGAAGATGTGTATTGCTTGCTGTACAAACGATGGACAAATGTGCACACATAGCTATTCGTATGACGGAATAGATGTGTATTGCTTGCTGTACAAACGATGGACAAATGTGCATACATAGCTATTCGTATGACGGAATAGAAGATGTGTATTGCTTGCTGTACAAACAATGGACAAATGTGCACACATAGCTATTCGTATGACGGAATAGATGTGTATTGCTTGCTGTACAAACGATGGACAAATGTGCATACATAGCTATTCGTATGACGGAATAGAAGATGTGTATTGCTTGCTGTACAAACAATGGACAAATGTGCACACATAGCTATTCGTATGACGGAATAGATGTGTATTGCTTGCTGTACAAACGATGGACAAATGTGCACACATAGCTATTCGTATGACGGAATAGATGTGTATTGCTTGCTGTACAAACGATGGACAAATGTGCATACATAGCTATTCGTATGACGGAATAGATGTGTATTGCTTGCTGTACAAACGATGGACAAATGTACATACATAGCTATTCGTATGACGGAATAGAAGATGTGTATTGCTTGCTGTAATATGCTGTAATATGGCTACACATCTAATATTTCAGCAGTTATTTCTTTTCATTCAAGACAGTACCAGAGCCGGACCTACGGGGGTGGGGGGTGGGGGGTTTAGGGGGCTGCAGCCCCCACCCTTTTTCCTAAAAAAAAAAAAAAAAAAATGTCGCCGAGCGGCAGCTAAAGTTCCTCGCGGGCTATACCTAGCACTCATCAGCACCACCAGTTG
>CM065694.1:48893468-48895968 GCA_017654935.2 Phymorhynchus buccinoides
CAAAATAAATACTGAGAAGAAGAAAAAATACGAAGGCCTGTACTTTTGTGTTAGTTGTAGTGAGACTAGAGTAGCCTACCTTAACTATTTCTAACTAACCTGCGCTCTCGTCGCAGGGCTGCGCACATCCTCGTTGCTATGGTAGAGATATCGCATGTGAACTTTAAAAAGTCATAGTTCCTTAGGTTAACAGAAAATAGTGCTTCAAAGTGGCTCAACCCGCTTACTAAGTTTCATTCGCTTATAAGAAAACTGATTGGCTGGCTGCCGGTTTATTTTGGGACCTTAAAATTATATTTTCTTTCTTATGAGTGTGCCTCAAAGTTCGACATATATGCAAACCGCTTATATATCACAAACTCGGTTACTAAGCAAGTGGATTCTTTGAAACATCCGCAGATGTAAGTACTGTATATTGTGTACATATTGCCTAAATGTCACGTTTGTATCTGTTACCATTATTTAGGTTTGCAGTTGGCAACCTATGCAAATCGGCCAGTACAGATTTTCTTGCAAAGGGAAGCAACTGGCCAGCATGGAAAGTTAATTAGAAAGCATGAACTGAAAGGCCCATCCTTCAAAAAAAGAGAGGAAAAGACAGTCTAGTTCCTTAACAAAACAAAATAGAAATATAGCCGAAAATTATACGAAACTCGCTTATAAGCAAACTACTTATAAGCAAGCAATCTATTTTCCTTAATTCCTTCTTTCTTAAAGATCAAAGCTCGGATATAAGAAAACCGCTTATAAGAAAACTCGCTTATAAGGAAACTTTCGCTTCCCATGAAGCGAAAAACTCGGATATGCCGAAATTCTTCTTTCTTATCTATTTGGTTTGTTCCAGTGACGTTGCAGTCTGTTTCTTATATTTGATTTTTTTTGTTTAGTTTTTCTTATCTATGATCCAAACTCGGATATAAGAAAACTCGCTTATAAGAAAACTCGAGCAGCTACCTCACAGACAAGCAACCTTAATTCCTTCTCCCATCTGCAATGGAAACTTGGACTTAAGAAAAGTATGTCTATACAAGAGAGTTGGTTTGCAGTTCGTGCTTTAAGAAAACTTTTTATAAGCAAGCAAATTCTATTTTCTTATAAGCGAATTACCATTGACAACATTTTCTTAAAGACCCACCAGATCACATGTCAAAATCACGGGTTCCACATGTTTTCCCTCTTATAGCTGGTACAAAATCTTGTTTTGACCAGGTTTGACTCCCATACAAATGCCCCCAAATTGAAAATGAAACATTTTAAAGAGCAGCCTCAATTTGAAGTTGGGGGAATTTGTATGTGGGTCACAGCTACCCAGAAAAAACAAGGGACTTAATCATGTTGGGTCAGTGTGTCTTTAAAAGTGAGTTGGACCTGAACTGAAAGGAGAAAATTGAAGTCGTTCCGAGAAAATTGAAGTCGTTCCAAAAAAGGAAAGTTTACCTCATACCAGTTGCATCACAGACAGTCTAAACAGTACAGGCACTTGATTGCAAGACTAATTGAGTTGTTTTTGTTCCTTTATTCTATACTTTCCTTCAGTATTCTGTGCAAAATAAATGTTGAGCAGAAGAAAAAAAATATGAGTACCTGTACTTTTGTGTTGGTGGTAGAGAGACTGTCCATCCTTTTATTTTCAGCAGCAATGGCAGAGAGGAAAAGGCAATCCATTTCTTTAAGAAGATAAATACAAATAACTGAATATGTGGACGAAAATCCACATAAACAAAAGCAAACGATTGATAAAAAGCTGCATGGGTGGACAGTAAATGGTAATAGTTCAGTACAAGAAAGGTGAAGGGGTATGTATTTGATAACAGTAAAAAGGAAAAAAAAGCTTGTTAGTTTGAGTGGTTGTAGGCACCTTTAAATCTTCTTCTTAGTAGACGATTTTGATTTTATGATGTAAGAAATGCATCAAATTAGGAAAAAGGATGTTCTCTTCATTTTGTTTTGGATATAAGAAAACTCGAATATGGTAATAAGCAAAAAATGATATCCCTTCGATTTTCTTATAACCGAGTTTTGCTGTATTTTGATTTTATGATGTAAAACATGAGTCATAGGTCGCAAGTTTCTTTATAGTCCATTGGCATTGTACAAACGCAAATACAAAATTATCTTCCAATGTGTAAAATGAGTTATACATCCAAATTAGAATATTGATTAAAACAAGAAACAGAAATTTACATTTAAATAAATATGTTACTCTCACACCACACCCACTCATTCATCTGCTCTCCGCTATCTTGCTCGCTCATCATGCAACTCACACCACGTCTGCCTTCATTTTTGTTTTTAATTTTCTGTTCCGTTCTTTCTTTTTTTTCCTCCTTTGTTTTGCATTTTCCCCCTTTTTTTTCATGCACCAAATTAGGTAAAAGCATTTTCTCTTCGTTTTATGTTTCTGTTTGTGTTTTATTTTATTTTTTTTCTTTTTCTCTCTTCTTATATCCGAGTATCGGATATAAGAAAACCCGGATATAAGAAAACAAAAAATTATCTC
>CM065694.1:48900968-48903468 GCA_017654935.2 Phymorhynchus buccinoides
TGAAAACGTTCCTACGCCACTGCTTCGTACAGTCAAACCTCTATTTTGAAGACTTCCAAACAGTCAGAAAAATGGGTCTTAAATAGGAGAGTTCTTAATATAACAGAGGTGAGGTGTTTTTTAGATATAAAATATAAGCTACGTTATCCGTTCCCCCCAAAAATTGATCTTAAATGAGAGGAGATCGTTTAACGTAGAGTCTTATAATAGAGGTTTGACTGTACCTGCATCAGCGCATAGTTTTAGGCCGTGTACACACATAAGCGGATATTCCGTGCGGAAACCTGTGCGCAATCCATAAATAAGTGAAACAAAGAAGGGACAAGATTTGCGCATGTGTCCGAATTTCCCCATTATGCGTAAACTTTTAACCTTTCTTCCATTTATTCGGTGTTTTCCGTACGGAACTTATGGAAGAGGCAGAGGAGGGGGCATATCTTAACATTTGCCATTTCTTAGTTCAACACTGACTCTAAAGCCGGCGACAGACTATGTGACTGCCTCGTGTGACTCGATCAGGTCGTCACGTTTCACCTCATTTGCAAACCGCCCTGCTCGATCGGTCTGACTCAGTCGGCCCCAGTCAGGTGACAGGGCCGAATAGGGCGGGTTCTAAATCGAGCTGATCGAGTCAGATGGCTTGTGACCTCTTCTGTGCGGGAAACAAAATGTGATCTACGTCACGACCTGATCGAGTCATATGAGACAGTCGCACAGTCTGTCGCCCGCTTAAAAGTCAGACGTATTCGTACCCGCATCAGCGCATACTTTTAGTCTCTTGCCTTCTTAATACCGGCGAGTGTATGTTTTGCTAACTTTGCGAGCAGGATTGCGGCGAAGAAACATTGCTTCGGATTCAAGTTTACCATTTTAGGGGGGGGGGGGGGGGGGGTCATTCTGAAGTCTGTTGTCCATTGATAGTGGACACAGGGATGCTGTGATTGAGAGGCTTGTCATGTTCGACGACTTTGAACTCTGTGCACTTGTCCTCTACACGAGTCTCTCTCTCTCTCTGTCTCTCTCTCTCTCTCTCTCTCTCTCTCTCTCTCTCTCTCTCTCTCTCTCTCTCTCTCTCTCTCGTCTCTTCTCATTCTCTCTCTCTCTCTCTCTCTCTCTCTCTCTCTCTCTCTCTCTCTCTCTCTCTCTCTCTCTCTCTCGCTCTCTGTCTCTCTCTCTCTCTCTCTCTCTCTCTCTCTCTCTCTCTCTCTCTCTCTCTCTCTCTCTCTCTCTCTCTCTCTCTCTGTGTCTGTCTCTCTCTCTGTCTCTCTCTCTCTCTCCTCTCTCTCTCTCTCTCTGTCCGCTCTCTCTCTCTCTCTCTCTCTGTCTCTCTCTCTCTCTCTCTCTCTCTCTCTCTCTCTCTCTCTCTCTCTCTCCTCTCTCTCTCTCCTCTCTCTCTCTCTCTCTCTCTCCTCTCTCTCTCTCTCTCTCTCTCTCTCTCTCTCTCTCTCTCTCTCTCTCTCTCTCTCTCTCTCTCTCTCTCTCTCTCTCTCTCTCTCTCTCTCTCTCTTCTCTCTCTCTCTCTCTCTCTCTCTCTTAAGCATGGCACACTTCAATAATGTACTTCATTGTTCATGTCCTATTCAAGCTCTAGATGTATTTTATTCTACATTCCTATCCGTAATAGAGAAACACGCACCTCTTAGAAGCAAAAGAGTAAAAAGTTCTACTCTTCCTGGATGGCTAACTCCCCAAATAGCAGAAGCAAGGAAAAAACGAAATCAACTGAAATACAAATACAAATTACTGAGGAAAGAAAACATTGATTCACTACCTGATGATGTTAAAGCAGAAAAGCTACTGGAGCGTGAAAACGCTGAATCGGAATTTAAAAAACTAAGAAACAAAGTCAATGATCTCATTCGTGACTCCAGGAAACAACACTTCAACAAAATGGTATCTGCAAACAACGACACATCTACTTTATGGCGAGCCATAAACACTATCACACATAAGTCTAATTGCCAGCAGACAAATAACCGGTCGCTAGATGCATTCAATAACCACTTTATAAATTTAGCAGAGTCTGTAAGTCCAACAGATACATCACAACCTGCAAAAGACTATATACCACCACCTTCTTTTCAAACCTAAGCCTGGCAGTTCATTTAAAATACCTTCACTAGCTGTTCACGAAGTTGGCTCTCTTATTTCAAATCTAAAAAATACTAAATCAATGGGACCTGATAAAATAAGTAGTTCTCTCTTAAAACTTTCACTTCCCTACATAATAGAACCTCTTACCTTTATATACAACGCATGTCTAGACCAGAACATTGTTCCACCTGATCTTAAATCAGCAAAAGTTATACCATTGCCTAAAAGTAAAGATATTTCTGACTTGAATAATTTTAGGCCAATCTCTCTTCTTTCAGTTCTGTCTAAACCACTAGAAAAACATATTCATAAACATCTAATGCAATATTTAGAAGATAATAATTTGTTTCACCCCTTACAATCTGGCTTTCGACATCACCATTCTTGTCAAACTGCCCTAGTCCAC
>CM065694.1:48908468-48910968 GCA_017654935.2 Phymorhynchus buccinoides
TTGAACCATTGTGGTGCTAAAATGCGACATTGGCGGTGAAAGGGTTAAGGGCACAAACAGCATGTAACTTACGTTTGGGGATTGAAAGACCGTTGGCAGGTTGCCCTCTATTTCAGCTGTCTATGAATGTGCTGTATGTTAAAATACATGAATACTAATGAAGGAGAGGAATCTCAAGAGGTAAGAATTCAAGGCGTTGGGTAATATGAATTGAAAATATCCCTGACAACTTCAAATCATATACCTTGCTCTCCCTCTCTCTCTCTCGTTACTCTCTCAGTCTCTCTGTGTGTCTCTGTTCTCTCGCTCTTCTTTCTCCTCTGCATCCTGTCTCTGTCTCTCTCTCTCTCTCTCTCTCTCTCTCTCTCTCTCCATCTCTCTCTCTCTCTCTCTCTTCTCCTCTCTCCTCTCTCTCATTCGGTCCGGCCTCCTCTCGCTCTCTCCTCTCTCCTCTCTCTCTCTTTTCCCCTCTCTCTCTCTCTCTCTCTCTCTCTCTCTCTCGCTCTCACACACACACACACACAGAATAGAGAGAAGAGAAAGAGAGATGAGAGAGACGGAGAAAGAGAGAGAGACAGAGAGAGAGAGACAGAGAGAGACAGATAGAGAGATAAACTACGGGTTATGAGTTATTTTCTGTAGTGATGGATGCCTATGATGCTGCACAGTGGCATCAGTCAACACAGTGAAAGGACAGCGGTGATGGGGTAACCTACTACTGGTCAGGTCACAATGACAAAAACATTATATGAATCTATAATAGAATGCGAGGAGGGCCGGCTTAAAACTCGAGTACCGCGTAAATGTCGGACTTTCGCTCGCGATGCGGGTCAAGATACACGCTTCGTCTATTTATTCCGCTAGTTGATTTTGAAGGCAAAATGTTTCTCACGTGTCAAATGGCATTATTTATTAAATGGCATTATCTGGTCCGACTGACTGCTTTCCCTTCTTCCTCTTATAATAAAATTTGTACATCGACTTTCGACGAAGCCTTAATAGCTTAAGACCGGGTCGCAAATCCGTAGGTCGCGGGTTCGAGTCTGCCCCTCGCCACAATTTTTTTTCCCTTCTTCTTCGATCGCGCGGACAGGTTCCTATCAATTATGAACGCAGATGCTTCATGCTGCCGTGCGGAGCACGGGTTTATCTAGTATATTATATTAGTATGATTCCTGACGAAAAAAACGTTGGGTTTTGAAAGCTTAATAATAAAATGGTGTTCGTGTGTTTACTTTGAGAAACAATATTATTATATTATATTAGGTCGGTCTGCTTCATTGGTGTGTGTGTGTGTGCGCGCGTTTGTGTGTGTGTGTGTTTTTGTGTGTGTGTGCGTGTGTGTGCGTGCGTGCGTGTGTGTGTGTGTGTGTGTTGGTGTGTCTGTGTGTTTGTTTGTGTGTTGTGTTTTGTGTGCGTGTGTGTGTTTATGTGTGTGCGTGTGGTGTGTGCTTGTGCTTTGTGTTTGTGTGTGTGTGTGTATGTGTGTGCGCGCGCTTGCGTGTTCACGCGCGTTTGTGTGTGAGTGAGTTTGCGTGCGCGCGTGTGTGTATATATACTTGCGTTCGCGCGTTCTTGACTGTGTGTGTGTGTGTGTGTGTGCGCGCGCGATTGCGTGCTCGCGCGCGTTTGTTTGTGAGTGAGTTTGCGTGCGCGCGTGTGTGTGTGTGTTTTTGAGTTAATTTAAAAAAACCCAACAAGAACACTATTTTATTGTCGTAGAATCTTACACGGTTTTTGACACGATGATACATGCTGTGTGTGTGTGTGTGTGTGTGTGTGTGTGTGTGTGTGTGTGTGTGTGTGTGTGTGTGTGTGTGTGTGTGTGTGTGTGTGTGGGAGAGTGATTGAGTGAGTGTGTGTGTGTGTGTGTGTTTGTGAGTGAATAACGAACAACACCAAGAACAAGAACACTATTTTATTGTCGTAGAACCTTACACGGTTATTGACACGATGATACATGCAGCATAGAAATAACATTGGTGTTCGAAAGTTTACCCCCGAAGCTGAAAACATTTGAAGACAAATCGTCTTGGGGTGCATCGGTATGAAATAAATCACTCACTTTGGATGATTATGGACATGTATTTCATAAAGTGTGTGTGTGTGAGAGAGAGATCAAATCAAATCAAATCAAATAGGTTTTTTTATTGCCATTAGCATACATAAGCCTTTATGGCAAGGGGATACTGTCAAATAACATATCATTGTTGTAGGCAAATAAAGAACATCAGTCTATTCTTAATGAAAGAAACAATAATGCAAAAAAGACAACTATTTAGAAATAAAATAAAATTAAAATAAAACTAAAATATAGTTATTTAGTGAGCAATCTTTCTGGTAACATCTTCCTCCTCTCTTTTCACCTGCTCTTTCCTTTCACCCCCCCCCCCCCCCCCCCCCCCTCCCTCTTCTCCCACATGTATACAAAACCATCCGTCCACATTTGTAATTAACTAAACATAATGTAATTCTTTATACACTATAAGTACATAAATGT
>CM065694.1:48915968-48925968 GCA_017654935.2 Phymorhynchus buccinoides
TTGTTGTCGCCTGTCTGTCGTTTCCGACAATGACTGTCAGATAGCACAGGGGCAGATGCTATTCCGGCGGGCTGGGCGAGAATTAGTTTACAGTGGAGATGCCTTGTCCAGGGTACATCCCCACCCACTCTCTCGGCCAAAGGGATTTGAGGACGAGAGTTGGCGTTGGGGAAGGTCCCCAAAGGCCAACCAATCCTTTGGCTGCAGCACCAGAGCCGGTACATAGGCCCCCTCGTTCGAGAGCCATAGCCTTCCACGAAAGACTAAGCTGTAGCATAATATACTGTATTTTCTGGATTTATAGCTTGCTTTTTCTTCTCTTCCCATCACCTACCGTCGACCACGTCTATATAATAAAAAAAAAAAATCATATTTTTGTTGGTTTGATATTTACGTTGCTAATACCAACTCGAGATCAAAACGATATATATTTTAGTTGCAATTATTGTGAACATACGTTCAATTCAATTCAATTCAATACAACTTTATTCATCCTTGTGTGGAAATTAAATTGTGCGATCACAGGCTCGATAAACAATACTAAAAATATTCAGATTACATAAATCGAAACACCACAGTTAAGACAATAAAATGCATATAACATCATCAAGGAATTAAATAAAAAGAGGGAGAGAATTTGATTAGAATTATGTGAAAAACATGAAGAACGTACACTCATAAAAACTACTAATATTTACCTAAAATAGATGAACCAATTAAGATTAAGATTAAGATTACAAGGCCATGCCAGGGCTGTCACCACGTTAAACTTCACGTTAGCTCCGTATTGTACTTTGTCGTGATTTCGAAGTAACAATTTGCTCGGTTTGACCACGTTTTCATAGCATCATTTAACTGCTTGTTGTTGGGGTTTTCCCTTTGTGCTCTCGCCTGTGTTTTCGTAATGTTTGCTTTAACCCTTTCACCGCCAGCTATATTTCAGCCAAAATGTTTCAATAAATTTACCTGCGTAGAGAACAAAATCCATCTGCAATATTGGGGATTCTTCTGTGACATATATATATATATATATAAAAATAGGGTCTATCCTTACTTCCCAACACTAAGACAATATGGTATTTAAATAGTATACCCCCATTTGATGCCTTTTGGTGACATAGGTGTTCATCACTGTGGTGCTAAAATGCGACTTTGGCGGTGAAAGGGTTAATGGTGAGAGAGAGAGAGAGAGAGAGAGAGAGAGAGAGAGAGAGAGAGAGAGAGAGAGAGAGAGATTCACAATTCACACACAATTCACAAAGTTTACTGATCCAGGCCTTCTGCCCATATCAGAGGGGAGGGGGTTGCAAAAGGAAAAAAACAACAATGACAACAAATCATCACCAAAGAACTCCATTATAAGCGAACATACACAGAAAAAGCAACAAGGACAACAAATCACCAGCACAAAGAACTCCATTATAAGCGAACATACACACACAAAGCAACAAGGACAACAAATCACCAGCACAAAGAACTCCATTGTAAGCGAACATACACACACAAAGCAACAAGGACAACAAATCACCAGCACAAAGAACTCCATTGTAAGCGAACATATAAACAAAAAGCAACATTGAAAACAAATCATCATCGCCAAAGACTGGATTATAAAGTGAACATACAAAAAGCATCAAATGTATCAAATTGGCCTTGCCATGAGTTAAAGAGTTACATTATGAAGCGAACATACACAAAAAGCATCGATGACACAAATCAACAGTGCCAAGAGTTAAATTATGAAGCGAACATACAGAGAGAGAGAGAGAGAGAGAGAGAGAGAGAGAGAGAGAGAGAGTATGAAAGAAACATCTCTGTGAATAGATATCATCTCAGTAGTTGGCCCTCTCTAGTCATGTCTATTAGGTTTTGAAATTAAAATTTCAGAACATTATTATTTTGTTCATTTTACATAAGATTTTCATAAGATGTTTACTATTTCTGGTTTAACTTTGTGCTGGTTTGCTTTTATTATGGATTTTCGATTTGATGCAAAGAAGACACCATTCTCTTGTAGAATGTCTTTTTTGCTCAGGTTGGCATCCACTGGACAGTCAAATTGCAGGCCGATCATGCAAACTGATGAGACCTTCTTCTGAGTCAGGGTATCTCAGAGAGAGAGAGAGAGAGAGATAGAGAGAGAGAGAGAGAGAGAGAGAGAGAGAGAGAGAGAGAGAGAGAGAGAGAGAGAGAGAGAGAGAGACAGACAGACAGAGACAGACAGACAGACAGAGAGACAGAGACAGAGAGAGCGTAACATGAGCTAGGGTAAGAAATCAAGAAAAGACAACTGTTCAGTTAAAACTTTGGGATTGTCTGTCGTGCAGAGCTATTTTGCGTGCAGAGATATATAATGTCCCTGTGTTGTCTCGTCTGACTTCGGATTCATCACTGCTGCACATTGTAGCGACACCTCCGGGAGTCGACTTGCTCATGTTTTCCTACTGGTGTTAGTAGTCTGCTGCTTTGCTTTCCTTTCACCCTTTCACCGCCAATGTCGCATTTATGCACCACAATGGTTTAACACCCATGTCACTAAAATGCATCAAATCAGGGCCTGTTATCTGAAGACCCTATTTTCGTAAATGCGGGAAGTGAGGACAGGCCTAATGTTAAGCATGTCACAGAGGAATTCCCAATATTGCAGATAGATTAAAAAAATTCCTACCCAGTTAAGCTTAATGGTAGTTTTTGGCTGACAAATTGCTGGCGGTAAAAGGGTTAAAGGTGGACCCTGACGGATGCGTTTTTGCAAGAAACACGTCGAGATCACCAGGAAAACACCCTTTACAGAGATCGCAATACCCACTTTGCTCTGGATTACTAGAAATCAAACCGTCAAATCGGCGATTCCTCCTTGGCGGAGGTGCTGGAAGTCAAATTATTTCACTGAAAGAGAAGGCGTGTGCCGTCTCTTTTTTAATGGCCGCTTGAGTTTAGACCAAATTGTTTGCACGAAATTTTCGCAATACAAGCCTTTTTTATTTTTATTTTGTTAAATTTATACAGTTTATCTAAAGGAGTTTCGCTCACAACAAAGGAAATAGCTTCTTTTTTTTTTTATTGCACGACAAAAAAGAAAAAGCGTCAGCCACAATGGGATTGGCCTCCACCCACCCCATCCAAAATGACTTCTCTCTCCGGCATCTCCGCCAAGGAGGAATCGCCGTTTTGACGGTTTGATTTATAGGAAACCAGAGCAAAGGGAGTTGTTCCGATCCTTAAAAAGGCTGTCTTTCTGGCGATCTCGACGTGTTCCTTGCAAAAACTCATCCGTCAGGGTGCCCCTTTAACACGAAAAAATACCGGTGGCTCTTTCGACATATCATGCAAACTCATCAAAAAGTTCGGTACTTTCTTTCTTCTTGCAATGAGTTTCAGACTTGAACTGCTGATAAAAAAATGATTGTCAAGAAACTGTACTAGGTTAAGGTCTATGTATATACACGTTAACATTATTCAGGGGATATTTCTATTTCCCCACGAAGCAACACAGTTAAGGTCTGTGTATATACACGTTAACATTATTCACGAGATATTTCTATTTCCCCACGAGGCAACGCAGTGATAGCCCACTCTTTAAGGTATGTGTACACAGTTAACATTATTCTGAACGATATATTTCTATTTCCCCATGGCAACACAGTGATAGCCCACTCTTAATACGACTTACAGCTCACGGTGTTGCCATGGGGAAAGTTATAGTTTTTACAAAAATATTTTATTTTATATACTTCTTCATATTGTTTTGTAATAATGTTTTTCTTCTTGATTGTTTTCTCTCGTAATATTTGTAAAGCGCTCTGAGGATTATTTATTTTATCATGGAAGAGCGCTATAGAAAGTTTATTATTATTATTATTATTATTATTATTATTATTATTATTATTATTATTGTTATTATGTGAACAGCGTTAACGTGTACACTATGAGACCTTTACCCTTTCTTGAAAAAGCGTCATGTTATTGGCGGAGGAATACAGAAACATAAACCTTTTCAAGAAAGGGTAAAGGTCTATGTTTCTGTATTCCTCCGCCAATAACATGACGTTTTTGCCTTTGCTCGCTTAGTTAATTGTCTGTCTGGTTGTTAACAGCATAACCAACAAACAAAAAGACAATGATTTCAATGAAATGCAGAAAAGGGGAGGAGGGGTGGGGTTGGAATTTTGGCGTCCGGTAGAAAGCGCGCACTGCTATAAAGCGCGCAGTTGTTATTTACTTAACACTTAGCCTACACATTAAAATCGAGGACAACACCATTTCCTTGCCACACACTGTTTAATCCCCCCCTGTATCCGATCTCAGCTCATTTCCCTACGAAATGCCTGTAACGATCCTGTCAGTGTTTTCGGTGATAATAATAATAATAATTGTAAGCCAGCACCACGAAAGGGACATTAAGTGTCAAAATGACCATTCTGAGACAATGGTCCAGTAAAAACAACTTCAAACAATTCTCTTTCAATAGGGCAATTGCCACGAGTGTTCGTTCACTATACCAGACTACTAATTTGCCCGAGCTCGTTCTGCCCGAGTTAGGCTGACCTTTCTAATTCAACTCTCTAAATTCAACTCGGTGAAACTCAAGGTCGCCGCGCGTGGCAAATGCTCTATTGATATAAGAACCATTGTTGTAACTGTTTTTCGTTTTAGAGTAATGGGCATTCATTTAGATACCATGATAAAGATTATCCTTTGTAAATAATATGAAAGATGAGATGTTAGAGAGCACGAAAATGCCCATAACTCAAAATTGATTTTTGTTTTAAATGAGATTTTTTTTACTTTGCGAGCTTGTTGTTAGAAACTAGCCCAGCGACTTGATGTCCCTTTCGTGGTGCTGGGTCACAAATATTATGATCGGTGTTGTCAATAAATCATTATTATAATTGTTATCATGAGTCAACACACTCCTTCGTTTCCTTTGTTGTTGATTTTTCGTTTTTTTGTTTTTGTTTCCTGTCTGATAATCAGAAAATGTGTGAAAATAACGAGAAAGGGTTGAAATGTAACACCCTGTATTGAAAACAGTTATTGCATGCACGTTGTGTAATCTATGCTCTCTCTTGTTCAATGGCTGAAAGTTTGCTGCAAGGCGATTACACGCTCTACTGTGTGTTTTCCGTTTCTGGAGAAACTCTTTCAGGGTATTGTTTCTTACTTCGGTTATGCTGCCAAGGGCTTCCAGAGACTTTAGTGTTTGATCAAGCACATTTTTCTTTGGGAGTGCGGAATAATGAAAATCCCAATTCTGTTTATTCTGGCCACTAAGGGAGAGAGAGGCTGTGCTTTTCTTGGGTAGGTAGGTGTACCCAAGGAAATGAGGTCCTGGAAACAGACACCCTCCAAAATGGTTATCTGCAGTGAAAGAGACTCGTGGAGAGAGGGTTTGGGGTTTACATAGCTCTTCTTCCTCTATGCGTCCGTTTGTTGGCCTGTGGGTTGATTAGTGAATTATATCAGTCTCTCTAATTCATCTCTCTCTCTATATATGTGATGGTGCATGGGAAAAACCTACATAAGTCGCTCAGAATGGTTTGAGCAAAAGCCGAAAATAGTCAACACCCCCCAAAATATCCCATTTCTAGTTATGTCCATTGGTAATGTATTCTACCAGTACCCACAACATGAAAGACAATTGTGAACGATTTCTCTGCTTATTTGATCGTTTTCTAAATCAAGTCAATAGAAACAAAGAGATAAAAAAATTAATTGTATCTTCCATGCCTGCTTTCTGCAAAATGATCTGTTTCGAATGCCAAACTTCAAATATAAAATGAAAACTAGACAAGATACCTCAATTCGGTTTTCTGTATATTAAAAACGAATCTTTCCTCCACCATTAACAAAACGTTAAATATCAATTTATGCCAAAATTCCATTATGTCTGTTTTTCCCATGCACTGTCATATTATATTCTTCGTTTCCCATTACTTTTTGTGTGGACAGTCACGGAGACGGCACACTGCAGAAGTGTTTATCAGATTCCCCCAGCTCACTTGGGTGTGCATTGAAGGCCGGAGCTCTACGGAGATGATTTCTTGTGCACACAGCTGCATTGTTCACCTTCGTGTATGGTGCCTTCTTCCCTCCCCTTACAACCTTCTCACCACCTTCACATGTAGACGTCTGTTAAGTCCTCTCGGGGACGTTTTGTCTTTAGGTGGGTAAGTATTAGGTACTTCATAGTCACAGAGGCGTCTGTGTGAAATTCGGGTTGTTCCCAACTGGAGAGCGCGTCGCAGCCAGAGGCGCGTCGCAGCCAGAGGCGCGTCGCAGCCAGAGGCGCGCCACGTTTTTTTGCATGCAATTTGTGTGTGACTGATGAGGAAGGAAAGGGAGGGGGTTAAATTGTGACCAAATGACAACTTTTTCGTTGCCACTGGGTTTAACGTGTGCTAAGTGCATGGGCACACGGGACCTCGCTTTATCGTCTCATCCGAAAGACTCCACGTTCAGACCGTAAGGCCTAGTGCAAAGTGAGAGGAAAAATTCCCTCTACTCAGGTTCGAACTCGGGTTTACTTGACACGAGGCGAACGCGCTACCACTGTGCCACTCTACACCACGTGCCACATTAGTCGAACTTGAGCATGTTTCTGCTTTTGTTGTTGTTGTATTTATTGCAAATATTTATTTCATTACGCGCCATGTTGCATTTTACCACACAACATTCGAAGCCATTCTACCCACTGGTTCATGAGATACAGCTCGGACATGAAGGAAGGACATTTCGGTTTTGTGAGTCTTCCTTGGCGGAGGTTTTGCACTACTGGCGGTTCACAATTCAGGATCTGAATAGGTTGTGACACGCTGATCAAGCATATATATGGCTATGGGAGACCCTAGGCTTATTGGGATATCATGGTATCCGCGAGAGGACAAATGTCCGCGAAAGGACTTAACAGGCGTCTGTGGAGGTTTGCTCTTTTACTGCGGTTCACCATTGCCATGCTAACAACGTAGTTATACTTACTTCAATCTACTTTGTTTCAACTTGTGGCAACAATTATTGTCAAGCCTTTCTGTGTTAGAACATCATATAATAAAAAGGCAAGTGTGTGTGTGTGTGTGTCTGTCTGTCTGTCTGTCTGTCTATGTGAAACACAAAACGGGCCTTATAACTCCGCCGTTTTTTGACCGAATCGCTTCAAATTTGCTGTGAGCCTGAGGCGGCCGTGTCATTTGCGCGGTTTGGCAAATGCGCGAAACGCGTATCCACCGGCCTCTCGGCGCCCGTATCTCCGGTATTTCTCGACCGATTGCCTTCAAATTTGGCAGGTCGATGTGCCAAACCGGAAGCGAATCGATTCAGAAACGCACGCGATATACGCCGCTTCACCTTTTCACAAATAACTCCGCCGTTTCTTAACCGAATCGCTTCAAATTTGCTATCAGGCTTGCTGTGGCAGGGGCAAAGCCTGGCAGCAAACATGAAGAGAATCGGGAGAGCGCGTCACTCTCAGGGAAACGGGGCCTTATAACTCCGCCTTTTCTTAACCGAATCGTTTCAAATTTGCTGTACTCAGAGTTACCAGTACTTGGCGTTACCGTTACTAGGCGTTACCGTTACTAGGGAGAGTGCGTCACTCTCAGAGCAGCGCCAACGGGAAACGGGGCCTTATAACTCCGCCGTTTCTTAACCGAATCGCTTCAAATTTGCTGTGCTCAGCGTTACCAGTAGTTGGCGTTACCGTTACTAGGCGTTACCGTTACTAGGCGTTACCGGTACTCGGCGTTGCACTAGTCAAGAATAAACTACGACTCAAATCATAGCGTTGAAATGAAATTCCAACACACACGCACACACGCACGCACACGCACACACACACACGCACACGCACACGCACACGCACACGCACACGCACACACACGCACACACACACACACACACACACACACACACACACACACACATACACACGCACACATAAACACATATAGCAGACGGAATGTGACTGCCCACGTGGCGGGATAATTTAAAAAAACACCGAAGAACAACGGTCACACACGTAATATTCTCATCCCTAGCTGATGCATTTGTACCATAGTGTTCAAGTGCTTCGGTTTTGGGGATTAGAGTACCTTTAGTTTGGATGATCCCTGGAGTCGTTTAGCCAGGGTGCATCAACAACAACAAACAATGCAATTCTGAAAACGGTTCTTTCGTAAAAAATAGTTCCCCCACCTTCTGGAAGTTATGTGCTTGTAACTTCCTCTAATCTGCCACTCTCTTTGACTCTGCCTTTTCCCTTTGCTTTCTATCATCTACTATCTTTCTGACTTATTGGCCCATTCTCCTGCGTTTAAAAAAAAAATCTTCCAAATATTTGTTCTCCTTTGAGCTCCACCGAAATCGGAATGTGTCGGCTGTACGCAGCGGGGAGACCAGTGAAAACTGAAAACCGGACACATACGTACCTTACCCATTATGTCCATATGGCCTGGGAACGGAGAAGAAGAAGAATAAGAAGATAAAAAGGGTTAAAACCTGGGAGCAAAGGCTCGAAGTGCGACCATGTTTTACAGCTTTAACCCTTTCACCGCCAGTCATATTTCAGCCAAACATTTCCATTAAATTTACCTGGGTAGAGAACAAAATCCACCTGCAGTATTGGGGATTGTTCTGTGACAGATATAAAATAAGGTCTATCCTTACTTCCCAAAACTAGGCCAATAGGGTCTTTGGATAATAGACCTCAATTTGAAGCTTTTTATTGACATATGTGTTAAATTACTGTGGTGCTAAAATGCGACTTTGACGGTGAAAGGGTTAACAGCAGTCCTCTTCTCCGTTATTCTATTCAGTCTGCACCAGTATCAGATTCTGTCTTGCCTAACACGAGAAACAAACAACTCCTGTTTTCTACAGTAAGGTAAGCATCAAGACAAGAGTAAGGTAGTCTCCGTGTTTACTTAGATATGTAGAGTTTTTAGCCTGAAGTTCATTGACGATTTTCGCAAGAAAAAACACTAGGGGAGAGCACTTCGTGAACATTAGAGTTGTTTATCTCGATTACTCGGTCAAATACCATAGCAACAATGGCGTCGAAGCTTGAAACCGCAGGATGCGAGTCGGCGACTTGCAAAGATTTGTTTAGAAAAATGAGGGGTGGCCAGTGGCCACAAATTGATAGAACTTGCAAAATGTGACGTAAAAATATAAATAACATCAATTTTAGAATGCTGCACGGTGTTCTCCTTTAGGCTGAGTTGGCCTTTGTTATTATATTCTCTTCCCGTTGGTGTTTAAGAACAGATGTTGGAGGTAGACGAAGATTTCATAATAGAAATGCACAATTAATTATGCAGTCATTCGGATGATGCGGAACAGGGCTGGCCATGACAGCTACGTAGCAATTCTGGTGCAACGTTATGTTAGTAAGCCTATGTCCCATTGTTCACACACGCACAGAGAGAGAGAGAGAGAGAGAGAGAAAGAGGAGGGGGGAGAGAGAGATATACACACACACGTGTACACACACACACACACACACACACACACACACACACACACACACACACACACACACACACACACACACACACACATACACACACACATACACACACGCACGCCTGTGAGGCAAAATTATTGCCTGTGAGGCAAAATCTCATAACAACGATATTTATCCCAATCATTTCAACATTTTTACTGACGGTTCTTTACTAGGCAATGATGCAGGCTGTGGATTTGTCATTCCCACTTTAAAATCGAAAAAATATTTTAATCTTGGTAAAGACCTCCATTTTCACAGCTGAATTAATAGCAATTTTAATGGCTATTCAGTATGTTATAGATGTTCCATTTAACTTCTACGGTGTTCTGTTTTGTGTTGATTCTAAATCTGTTCTTCAAGCTTTAGAATCAACAAATCCAAAAAACAGGGCTGAAGTCAATATTCATATTCTTATATCAAGAGGTATTACAGTTGATTTTTGTTGGATCCCATCTCATGTTCGATTTCTGGAAATGAATGGGCTGATCGTACTGCTCG
>CM065694.1:48938468-48968468 GCA_017654935.2 Phymorhynchus buccinoides
GGGGGAGGGAAGGAAGCCTGATACTGTGTTTGGCCATCGACCCATACACAAAGTTTCTACCCCCCCCCCCCCCCTTCCCTTCCATTCCCCTCCCTGCCCGTCCCACCCTCCCTACCCTTCGCCCAACCTTCCCTTCCATTCCCTCCCTGCCCGTCCCCACCCTTCCCTACCCTTCGCCCACCTTCCCTTCCATTCCCCTCCCTACCCTTCGCCCACCCATAATTCAAGTGGAAATTGAAAACAAAGTTCAATGGATACAGAAATCAATCAATGAATGTAAATAATGAATAAATGCAAAATGCGCATTGCATCAATAAACACAAAGGGGGAGAGAGAGAGAGAGAGAAGGGCGAGAGAGAGAACACTGAACACTGGACACTGACACACTTTATTTAACAAGGATGAGGATTTTAGGCAATGCCTATTCTTACAATCTGTCCTTGGAGAGAGAGAGAGAGAGAGAGAGAGAGAGAGAGAGAGGAGAGAGAGAGAGAGAGAGAGAGAGAGAGAGAGAGGGGGTGGGGGTTGACAGAGAAAGAGAGAAAGGTACAGAGAGAGATGGGGAGAGAGAGAGATAGAGAGAGAGAGGAGAGAGAAAGAGAGTTAGAGAGAGAGGGAGGGAGAGAGAGAGAAAGAGAGAGAGCGAGAGAGACAGAGAGACACAGAGAGAGAGAGAAATCATGAGAGAGAGAAAGGCAGAAAAAAAGACATAAAGATGTTGTTTTCAATTAACAGAAACAGAGAGATTGACACAGAGAGACAGAGAGACAGAAAGAGAGACACAGAGAGAGATAAAGAGAGAGAGAGAGGGATAAAAGACATACGATATTGTTTTTCAATGAACAGAAACCGAGAGATTGAGGAGAGAGAGAGAGAGAGAGAGGAGAAGAGAGAGAGAGTTGAGAGAGAGAGAGAGAGAGAGAGAGAGAGAGAGAGAGAGGAGAGAAGAGAGAGAGAGACAGAGAGAGAGAGGACAGAGAGAGATATTATTGAGAAAGATGGAAAAGAAGGGTAGAGATAGAGACAGAAAGAAAAGAAGAAATCGAAGACAAAAATATGGTGTGTTTTTTCAAATAAACAAAAAAAACACAGAGAGATTGCCAGAAAGAGAGAGAGAGGGGGGGGAGGGTAGGAGAGAAGACGTAAGAGGAGGGGGGTGGGGGGGGGGGGGGGTGACAGGCAAACCTACACAAGTTGAAACAAGCTAATCCCCAGGCTGGAGCCAAAGCACACAACGCAGAGCCGGGGATAATTGCTTGTTTTGCTGACACGACCACTGGAAACTCCTCCTCCTGCCAGTAGTTCTGGCATCATACACAGCACAGGGACATACAGTTATTGCACTCTCTCTCTCTCTCTCTCTCTCTCTCTCTCTCTCTCTCTCCTCATCTCTCTTCTCTCTCTCTCTCTCTCTCTCTCTCTCTCTCTCTCTCTCTGTCTCTCGTCTCTCTCATCCTCTCTCTGCCTCCCCTACATCTTATTATATGCATGGGTTTCTTCAAATAAGTACATTTTAATGATGAAGTATGATTGAGGTATTTTTTTTTTTTTATGTTTGTGCACTTCTCTATTTTGAATGTTTAAAGATGAGTTTGAAAAGTAGGATTGGGTTTTATTTTCCCGTGTGTATGCGCTTACTTCACACATTTTGAATGTTAACAAGGGCGTCGCCGAGCGGCAGACATGTCCGTCACCAGCAATGCCACGCACTTGCGACACCCCGTAGAGTGTCACATCCTGACACAAAATTGGAAGGGATTCTGTCTTCTAGTTCACGAGATAACAGCTTGAAGAAGAAACATATAGCGCAAAGAAGGAAATTTCGGTTTTCAAGGTCACACTTCAAGGTCAAGGTCAGCATGGTGATAATTTATGCTCGGATGTTTTCTTCTCTAGGGTATACAGTACCACACACAATCTGAAGCGCTTCTGTCAAGTACAATGTGGAAAATATGGCTTAAAACCCAATGTGTAGACCCCTACCACTTTCAAGGCCTACTGATCGCCCGGACCGTGACCTTGACCTTGATCGGTATGCCACCATCAGAATGGACATAAGCCAAAGTATCTTCATGCCAAATTGGAAGACTCTAACACTAACGGTGTGGAAGTTATGGCCCCTGAAATATTTTCGGTTTTCAAGGTCGTACGCCAAGGTGAAGGTCACGACGGCAAAATGGTTTGCGCGGATGCCTTCCCTCTCATGGTGACACACCAGCACACAAAATTTGACGTGATTCTGTCAACCCGTTCGAAAGATATCCTTGGGACAGACAGAAGGAGAAAAAATGACCCTCCGATTTTCAGGCTCAGCGATCTTTTTGACCTTGACCTTGACCTTGATCGGTATGCCATCATCAGAACGGGCATAAGCCAAACCACCTTCATACCAAGTTTCAACATCCTATGTTGATCAGTGCCCGAGATATGGCTAAAAATAGATTTTCGGTTTTCAAGGTCGTACGTCAAGGTCAAGGTCACGACGGCAAAATGGTTTGCGCCGATCTCTTCCTATTAAGGAGGCACACCTTCACACAAAATTGGACGCGATTCGGTCAAGCGGTTCGGGAGATATCCTTGGGACAGACAGGGGGGAAAAAAAGAAGAAAAAAACCCAGACAAACCAGCCCATCGCAATGTCCGTTCACCTTCGGTGACGGACAATAATTAGTATAGTTAATAATAATAGGTTTGATTTTGTTATTGATGTGTTACAATATAGGGATGTTTTTTTGCATGCTTTATATTACTTTGTATGTGTTTTTTTCGTTTTCCATTTTCTACTTTTATATATGTATTTTGTCCAGAGGGCTGGATGTAAAAAAGCATGTTATTGCTTACTCTATTACCCTCTATAAATAAAATTCAATCAATCAATCAATCAATCTCTGATGCATACAATATTGGTTAAGATTGATGCACATGGATCAGCATAGACTACCACGAACAGCTTATAGTACATTAGTAACGCTTGATGATGAAGGTAAAAGAAACTGGGTAACAAATGTAAGAAGTATTCTGTGCACAAATGGTTTTGCATATGTGTGGACAAATCAAGGTGTCGGTTGTGTTCAGTCTTTTGTAAAAGAGTTTAGACAGAGGCTTGTTGATATTAGATGGCAAAATTGGGATGATCACATTAACACGAGTGAAAGATTTTGTTTTTATAAAGAATTTAAGATTTCAAATTCAATTGAACTATATACATCGTTTAACATAAGTAGGAAGTTGAAGGCGATGTTCACTAAGTTTAGATTTGGTGTGTCAGATTTAGCAGTACACAGCTCGAGATATTCATTAAATGAGGTAAGCCTGATATGTCCACTTTGCAAAACAGAAGCTGAAACTGAAATACATTTTGTTTTTTGTTGTTCTTGCTTAAATGATTTAAGATATAAATTCATACCAAGCATATATCATAACAAACAAAGTATGTTTTGGTTAGTATCGTTGGTGTCCTCGAAAAATGAAAGAATTGTGAGAAACTTTTGTCTGTATTTATATTTAGCCTTTAATAGACGACAGTCGTTGAATATCGAAGCTTGATGGGTTTCCTTGTGGGGTTATGAAAATGCTGCTTTTGAATTGATGATATTGTGCTTATAGTTATTAACAGTGGTACTTTTTTCTTGTGGCATATTGAATCTGTTGTATATTATGCTCCTTCAGATGGGGCAATGGCCTTATTGAATACAATTTCATTTCATTTCATTTCTCTCTCTCTCTCTCTCTCTCTCTCTCTCTCTCTCTCTCTCTCTCTCTCTCTCTCTCTCTCTCTCTCTCTCCTCTCTCTCATCTCTCTCTCTTTCTGTTCATTGAAAAAACCCAAACATCTTCATGTCTTCTTTTTTATTTGTTATTTCTGTCTGTATCTCTACACATCTTTTCCATCTTTCTCAATGATTTCTCTTGTTATATATCTGTTATTTTATTCTTAATCTCTCTCTCTCATTCTCTCTCTCTCTCTCTCTCTCTCTCTCTCTCTCTCTCTCTCTCTCTCTCTCTCTCTCTCTCTCTCTCTCTCTCTCTCTCTCTCTCTCTCTCTCTCTCTCTCTCTCTCTCTCTCTCTCTCTCTCTCTCTCTCTCTCTCTCTCTCTCTCTAATTGTATCTGTCTCATAACTCTCTCGAAATAAACTCACTCCGGAACTCTTTCTATCTGTGTTCACATGCCCCTGTGTATGTGTGTGTATGTGTGCGCGCGCGTACGTGTGTGTGTGTGTGTGTGTGTGTCTGTGTCTGTGTTTTAGTATATATGTGTGTAGGCGTGCGTGCGTGTGCGTGCGTGCGTGTGTGTGTGTGTGCTTGTGTGTGTGCGCGCGCGCGTGTGTGTGCGCGTGTGTGTGGTATGTGTATGTGCTCGCGCGCGCGCGTGCATGACCGTCTGTGCGTAAACGCGAAGAAATAAATATCAAAAGAACAGTAATATGTTTTTTTAATCACGCCAATATCAGAAGGAGAATCGGTACAAAACCAATATTAACGGAGATCATAAGACCAATTCCAGAGCAGAGGGGAGAGCTGTACCTCGTGAAAATTCATTTATGTATAACGATAATTATCACCACATGCTTCCTCTGTATCACATTATTCTTTTCTAATTCATTTGTGGGTGGGTGTTTTTGTTTTTTACAATTATAAGTCATACAATATAATCATAAGTTATGCAT
Organism: Phymorhynchus buccinoides; assembly: GCA_017654935.2. Classification (NCBI taxonomy): domain Eukaryota; kingdom Metazoa; phylum Mollusca; class Gastropoda; order Neogastropoda; family Raphitomidae; genus Phymorhynchus; species Phymorhynchus buccinoides. The sequence continues at coordinate 48,943,137 of CM065694.1, forward strand.
CATAATCATTCACTTATAAGTCATGCAATATAATTTGTTTTGGGTCTAATATCATCATTGCGTGAAAAGACGTTAAGTTAAGCTATCTGTATTCACATGCCCCTGTGTATGTGTGTGCGTGTGTATGTGTGTGTGCGCGCACGTGTGTGTGTATATATGTATGTGTGTGTGTCTATGTCTGTGTCTGTGCTTGCTTGCGTGCGTGAGGTGTGTGTGTGTGTGTGTGTGTGTGTGTATGTGTGTGCATGTGTGTGTGTGCGCGTGTGCGTGTGTGTGCATATATGTGTGTGTGTATTCGCGTGCGCGCGTGTGTGTGTGTGTGTGTGTGTATGTGTCATATATATATGACCTGGTATTGCACTACCTTCAGGATCTGCTCAGAGCTTTGATGAATGATGGTTGGTTGATAGTTCGTCCTATATGTGCTGTTTCGCTCCTTAGTACACGTCAAACTTCACTTTCATTCATTCTCTTTCCCTGTTGTTGTTTTTCTCCCCCCCCCCCCGTCTCTGTGTTTCTATTTACACGTCACCTTTCAGTTCATCGTTTTTTGCTTCGTCGTATCTGCTGCACTTCCACACTCTCCATCAGATTTCTAAAAAAAAAAAAAAATAATAAAAAATAAGAGAAAAAAGTGGGGAAAAAAACAAAAGGTAAAAAGAAAAAAAAGTGCTGAAAATAAATAAATAAATGACAAAAAACAAAAAGTTAGAGAGAAAAAGCGCAAGAAAACAACCAAAAAAACAAAAAGTAAAAGAAAAAAAGTGCAAAAAAACACACCAAAAAACGTAAGAGAACTAAAGTGCACCAAAAAAACCAAAAAAACAAGTGCAACGCCGAGCGGCTGCAAAGTCCCCTCGCAGCATCGCCGAGCTACTCCGAAATCCGAATGTGTCGGCTGTACACATACATCAAAACTCATCAAAACAGCACGTAACTACATAAAAAGGCATCAAAACAGCACGTAACTGAATAGTTTTTTTATATATAGCCTTGGGGTTCGGACCCGTGATTTGAGCGCGCGCGATCATGCGCACACGCGCGCACAGAACAATTCATGACAACTGTGTTATAGACCATTCATCAAGAAATGTTGTGATAAAAACTGCATTAAAATACATGCAAAACTTCGCGAGATATTAGCGATTATGTGTTCCGGGGTTTGAACCCCGTAACTGGCGCGACCTTGACCTTAATGTGAAACTAAATACATCAGTGGATAACTTGCATCTTGGCAAACTTGTATACCAAATTTGATTGATGATAGACTGAATAGTTTTTGAGAAAAACGGACGAATAGCCGGACGGACGGAGGCACGCCGGACGGACGGACGGACACCGGACGGACACCGGACGGACACCGGACGGACGGACCAGACAAAAACAATAGCTCCCCGAACCTTCGGCTCGGGGACAAAAAAGTAAGAGAAATAAATAAATGACGAAAAAACACAAAAGTAAGAGAGCAAAAAACCTGTGCATTAGTGGAGAACATGGCTGAAATACTCAGGAATAATATGATCACATACATGGGAGAACTTTGGAGAGAGAGAGAGAGAGAGAGAGAGAGAGAGAGAGAGAGAGAGAGAGAGAGAGAGAGAGAGAGAGAGAGAGAGAGAGAGAGAGAGAGAAACAAATAAACAAAATGACATGAGAGAGGGGTCTATAATCTGATGAAAGAGAAGAAAGGGCAGCCCACACAAAGGGCAAAAGTGGGTGAAGAAAAGACCACGGGATGAAGACAGATACACAGAACAAGACAACAAAACAAAGAACGAAAGATAGAAAGACAACACACACACACACACAAAAGACATAAATGTTACCCAGCACCACGAAAGGGACATTAAGTGTTAAGCTGACCATTCGGAGAAAATTATACGTTTGCAAACTTGAGACAATCCTCTCTCTAATCATACAAGAACCATTCTGGTATCTTTTTTCCCCGTTCCAGAGTTATGAGCATTTAAGGTTAGTAGGGTGAGCGTCGGCCATTTTAGAGAAAACACAGTCTAACGTCTATCCTACCTGAAGAAAATGCATTGACCTGCTCGTTTTAGAGCACTTATAAGACCATTTAAAGACCATATTAAAGATTATCCTTTATAAATATGAAAGATAAGATGTTAGAGAACACGCAAATACCCATAACTCACATTTGACCAAAAAAATGAGATTATTTTTTATACTTTCAAAGCCTGCTGTGAGAAACTAGCCCAGCGACTTAATGTCCCTTTCGTGGTGCCGGGTCACAACTAAGAGCACAGAGGAGAGAAAGAGCCACAACATGACAGGAAGGTTGAGAGAGAAAATAATTAAAACAGAAAAAGAAAAGTCGAACAAATCTTGAGGTGAAACTCGAGAGAAAGGGGGGGGGGGGGGGAGACGTAAGTGGTCACAGGCAACGAAAGTAAGCAAAGCAAAAATGATGAGAGGGGGGTAGGGGAGGGGTAGGGGAGGATAAGAAGAAAGGAGAGAAAGAAAAAAAATGTAAACACAAGAACGAGCAGTAACAATGAAGGCATAAGGCATCAGCAATAACACCCGGTGGGAGCTATTGACAAAGACTATAGAAACTTCCTAGTCCAATGACTCTTGGATTTTGTTTCTTCTTAAATGTCATTGTGTTGCTGCAGCGGCCTGTTGTTGTTGATGATGATGATGATGATGATGATGATGAATATGGTGATGATGATGATGATGATGATGAAGATGGTGGTGATGATGATGATGAAGTTGATGATGATGATGATGATGATGATGATGATGTTGATGATGATGATGATGATGTTGATGATGATGATTATGAAGATGATGATGATGATGTTGATGATGATAATGAAGATGATGATGATGTTGATGATGATGATGATAATGAAGATGATGATGATGTCGCCGATCATGCTTATGTTGATGATGATGATGGCGATGATGATGATGATGATTATGATGACGATGACGACGACGACGAAGAAGATGATGATGACGAAGATGATGACGACGATGACGACGACGAAGATGATGATGATGATGATGATGACAACGATGATGATGATGATGATGATGACGACGATGATGATGGTGGTGGTGAAAACGGTGGTGGTGGTGGTGGTGATGATGGTAGTATATTTTGTTTTATATTTTCACTTCAATACATGTGCTGTTTTGTTACCAGCATGCGTGTGTTGATTCATTGCATTGCCGCATTGGCTCAGGGATCATTTCAACAGCCGAAGCACTTGAACACTATGGCACAAACAAGGTTTCAAGGTTTATTTCCAAAAGCCCCTTGGGGGTACATGGAATAAAAACGAAAACTTGGAAGAAAATGAATGGAAAAGAAACAAAATTCAAAAGAAAAAGATTATAAAAAAAGAAAGAAAAAAAAAGACAAACACAAAGTACACAGAAAGGGCCGCCCGGCATAAGCAGCTAGGGATTGAGAACATTACGTGCGTGACCGTTTTTCATTACCCCGCCACGTGGGCAGCCACACTCCGACTTCGGAGGATTTTGAAATGGCGATTTGATGATGCTAGGAGCTTGTCATGGCTTAAGACAATCCCCGCCAACAACCATGCAGAACATAGCACCATTTTGATGTAGCCTTGGTGTTCTAGCTTAGGTCAACTGCTCTGACACAACCTGAGGCCAAGGCAGGTGGTAGGTAAGTGCGTAAATTTGGCTTTACAGTCGAACCTCCCGTACAAGACCTCTCATTATAAGACTCCCTCCCACACAAGACCTGCTTCTCTGAGACATTGCCTTTATTTGTAGGTATTAAAAATTAGCTCCCTTATAAGACCCCTCCCTACGAGAACCCTCCCTATAAGACCCCTCCCTTATAAGACCTCATTTTGGATGATTTTTGAAGGTCTTATAAGGGAGGTTCCACTGTATTAACATTGTTTCGTTTTCTGCTAAGGGCCAGCCACAGCGTCAGCTAAAATCGTATGACTGTACGATACGATTCGATCACGTGATATCGAAGCGCGCGAATCCCATTCATTTGTTCTTGGAGAACACGTGATCGCATTGAGCTTTAAAGATCCACCAGATCACGTGTCAAAATCACGGGTTTCACGGGTTTTCCCTCTTATATAGCTGCTAAGAAAACTTGTTTTTGACCAGGTTTGACTCCCATACAAATGCCCCCAAATTTCAAAGCGAAGCATCACTTTAAAGAGCAGCCTCAATTTGAAGTTGGGGACATTTGTATGTGGGTCACAGCTACCCAGAACAAAACACCAAGGGACTTAATCGTGGTGCGTCAGTGTGTCTTTAAGGTAATGCGCTATAGAAATGTCCTAAAAGAAATCAATCGAATCGTATCGTACAGTCACTGTACGATTTTAGTGGACGTGTGGCTGGCTGGCCCTTTACGGTTTTTTGTCCTTTGCCGATCTACGATTGCAAAGGAGTATGTTTTCGTTCGTGTATGTTTCTTTTTTTTTCTTTTTTTCTGTTTGTTTGTTGCTGGTGTTGTTGTTGTTTTTTTGGGGGGTTCTGGGTTTTTGTTTGTTCTGTCTGTCGCGCTAGGCGTGATGTAGGGCCTACTACTTCAACGCCACCGTCAACCATTGACCAAGTCCAGAAAGAGAATGGTAGCTTAGTGTACGAAAAGACGCAATCGATGATGTCATTAGAGATCTAGAAATATCATTATAGATCTAGGGCTTATGAGAATTTAAGGTACAGATTTTGGAGAGTTGGGGTATAAGGTGGAAATAATCAATCATATTTGAGGGCTAATAGTGTGTGTGACGTCATTGATGATGTCATAACTTTTGATGTCTGTAGCAGATAGGCGTGCTGTACTACTTCAACGCCATGTCCAAGAAGTACCACAAGTTCTTCAAGCGCACCCTCTTTTCCATTTCCCCCCCATTCAACTTGGTTATAAGGGGGAAAACTTCAAAATATGTTCTTATATCCGAGTTTCGGATATAAGAAAACTCGGATATAAGAAAACAAACAAAAATGTCTCCCTTCGATTTCCTTATAACCGAGTTTTGCTGTACTTTTTTAGTTTTTGTTCTGTCTGTCGTGCTAGGCGTGTTGTACTACTTCAACGCTACCGTCAACCCCATCCTGTACAACGCGATGTCCAAGAAGTACCGCAAGTTCTTCAAGCGCACCCTCTTTTCCATTTCCCCCCCATTCAACTCGGTTATAAGGGGAAAAACTTCAAAATATGTTCTTATATCCGAGTTTCGGATATAAGAAAACTCGGATATAAGAAAAAAAATATAAATATCTCCCTTCGATTTCCTTATAACCGAGTTTTGCTGTACTTTTTTTGTTTTTGTTCTGTCTGTCGTGCTAGGCGTGTTGTACTACTTCAACGCCACCGTCAACCCCATCCTGTACAACGTGATGTCCAAGAAGTACCGCAAGTTCTTCAAGCGCACCCTGTACCGCTGCCTGCGCATGCCCAACGCCGACTACCTGGAGACCAGCGTGTTCCGCTCCACGCCCCAGAACCACTCCGCCTCCCACCCCATGCACCAGAACCCGCGCCTCCTGGTGCGAGCCCGCACCCCCCACCAGCATCAGCAGCACCAGCCCAACGGCAACTGCTGCGAGGTGGAGAGCTCCACCGTATGACGGTGGCCCAAGACCAGAAAGGCTTCTGCTTCTTCTGCTGCTGCTGCTGCTGCTGCTGCTGCTGCTGCTGCTCCGGCTCCGGCTTCTTCTTCTCCTGCTCCGTCGCTGCTGCCTTCTTCTTCTTCTCGTCTTCTTCCTTCTGCGGGTGGTGGTCGTCGTCATCGTCGTCGTCGTGGTTCTTCCCAGCACCAGGCCCGGACTTTCATTGCCTTGAAAGAGCTCGGTGTTGGTGGTGGTGGTAGGAGGGGGAGGAGAGGGATGGGTTTGGAAGAGGAGGTGGAGGGGAGAGAGGAGGAGGAGGAGGTGGTGGGGAGGGTGGAGAGCGAGGCGAGCGGATCGACCACCATCACCGCGTTGTCGCTTGGAGCGCGGAGGTAGTTTGACTTTTAGGCTCGGGGGGGGGGGGGGGGGGGGGGGGGGGGGGGGGCTAGTTCCGGTAGTTGACTGTAATCGTGAATGCGTGTTAGACAGTCAACACGAGTAGAGTAGTAGTATGTAAATTAGACCAAACTCCCCCCAAGAAAACCACACAAAACGATTTGACTGTTTAGCCTATTTTACATACTACTACCCGTGTTGACTGTCTAAGTCTCATTCATGAATACGTGCCTTGGTTAGCCGCTGGCCCTGCAGTCATAAGTGCGTCTTAGACAGCCAAAACGGGGATTAGTATGCAAATTAGGCTAAAAACAGCCAATCGTTTGGGGGAGTTTATAGTCTTAATTTACGTACTATTCTCCGTGTTGACTGTCTAATTCGCACGCATGACTACAGTACCGGGCCAGATCAGGAGAACAAGGCCGTGGACGCCATCTGTTGGAAACTCAACAGGAGAAGTTTTTTTTTTTGGGGGTACACTCAATGGAAGAGGATTGGGGGTGTTTTTTTTGTGTGTACACGTGTGTGTGGTCCAAGCCTTCCTGTGTCGTTTTGCCTTTCTTCTTCTCTGGATAATCATTATCGTCGAACCGATGTTTGTTCAAGACTCAAGACTGAAGACTACTTTATTATTATTTCAAAAGTGAGAAACTGATTTGTGGCACTGCATAAACAACTGGTGTTTTGTTGGTTTGTCGAACGTTATGATGGTGAGACGCTATTAAAAGTTGTGTTCTGATTGTTTTAGTTCAAACAAACTCGGTGGAAAGAAGGGGGTTGTGGTGTAAATAAATTTAATATTCGTGACATTATGTTGGTGGGTTTTTGTGTGGGTCTGATTCGAACCACAGAAAGAAAGGATTAGTTTATTATTAACCCTTTCACCGCCAATGTCACATTTATGCACCACAATGGTTTAACACCCATGTCACTAAAAGGCATCACATCAAGGCCTGTTATCCGAAGACTCTATTTTCAACATTTTGGGAGGCAAGGATAGGCCTAATGTTACACATGTCACAGAGGAATACCCAGTATAGCAGATCATGTTGGGAGGCAAGGATAGGCCTAATTTTATACATGTCACAGAGGAATTCCCAGTATAGCAGATCATGTTGGGAGGCAAGGATAGGCCTAATTTTACACATGTCACAGAGGAATTCCCAGTATAGCAGATCATGTTGGGAGGCAAGGATAGGCCTAATTTTACACATGTCCCAGTCACAGAGGAATTCCCAGTATAGCAGATCATGTTGGGAGGCAAGGATAGGCCTAATGTTACACATGTCACAGAGGAATTCCCAGTATTGCTGTTCATGTTGGGAGGCAAGGATAGGCCTAATTTTACACATGTCACAGAGGAATTCCCAGTATAGCAGATCATGTTGGGAGGCAAGGATAGGCCTAATGTTATACATGTCACAGAGGAATTCCCAGTATTGCTGTTCATGTTGGGAGGCAAGGATAGGCCTAATGTTACACATGTCACAGAGGAATTCCCAGTATAGCAGATCATGTTGGGAGGCAAGGATAGGCCTAATGTTACACATGTCACAGAGGAATTCCCAGTATAGCAGATCATGTTGGGAGGTAAGGACAGGCCTAATGTTACACATGTCACAGAGGAATTCCCAGTATAGCAGATCATGTTGGGAGGTAAGGACAGGCCTAATGTTATACATGTCACAGAGGAATTCCCAGTATAGCAGATCATGTTGGGAGGTAAGGACAGGCCTAATGTTATACATGTCACAGAGGAATTCCCAATATAGCAGATCATGTTGGGAGGCAAGGATAGGCCTAATGTTACACATGTCACAGAGGAATTCCCAATATAGCAGATCATGTTGGGAGGCAAGGACAGGCCTAATGTTACACATGTCACAGAGGAATTCCCAATATAGCAGATCATGTTGGGAGGCAGGGATAGGCCTAATGTTATACATGTCACAGAGGAATTCCCAATATAGCAGATCATGTTGGGAGGCAAGGATAGGCCTAATGTTATACATGTCACAGAGGAATTCCCAATATAGCAGATCATGTTGGGAGGTAAGGATAGGCCTAATGTTACACATGTCACAGAGGAATTCCCAGTATTGCTGTTCATGTTGGGAGGCAAGGATAGGCCTAATGTTACACATGTCACAGAGGAATTCCCAGTATTGCTGTTCATGTTGGGAGGCAAGGATAGGCCTAATCTTATGCATGTCACAGAGGAATTCCCAGTATAGCAGATCATGTTGGGAGGCAAGGATAGGCCTAATGTTATACATGTCACAGAGGAATTCCCAGTATTGCTGTTCATGTTGGGAGGTAAGGATAGGCCTAATGTTATACATGTCACAGAGGAATTCCCAATATTGCTGATCATGTTGGGAGGTAAGGATAGGCCTAATGTTACACATGTCACAGAGGAATTCCCAATATTGCAGATCATGTTGGGAGGTAAGGATAGGCCTAATGTTACACATGTCACAGAGGAATTCCCAATATAGCAGATCATGTTGGGAGGTAAGGACAGGCCTAATGTTACACATGTCACAGAGGAATTCCCAATATAGCAGATCATGTTGGGAGGTAAGGACAGGCCTAATGTTACACATGTCACAGAGGAATTCCCAATATAGCAGATCATGTTGGGAGGCAAGGATAGGCCTAATGTTACACATGTCACAGAGGAATTCCCAGTATAGCAGATCATGTTGGGAGGTAAGGACAGGCCTAATGTTACACATGTCACAGAGGAATTCCCAGTATTGCTGTTCATGTTGGGAGGTAAGGATAGGCCTAATGTTACACATGTCACAGAGGAATTCCCAGTATAGCAGATCATGTTGGGAGGCAAGGACAGGCCTAATGTTACACATGTCACAGAGGAATTCCCAGTATAGCAGATCATGTTGGGAGGCAAGGATAGGCCTAATGTTACACATGTCACAGAGGAATTCCCAGTATAGCAGATCATGTTGGGAGGCAGGGACAGGCCTAATGTTACACATGTCACAGAGGAATTCCCAGTATTGCTGATCATGTTGGGAGGTAAGGACAGGCCTAATGTTACACATGTCACAGAGGAATTCCCAGTATTGCTGTTCATGTTGGGAGGTAAGGATAGGCCTAATGTTACACATGTCACAGAGGAATTCCCAATATAGCAGATCATGTTGGGAGGTAAGGATAGGCCTAATGTTACACATGTCACAGAGGAATTCCCAATATTGCAGATACATTTGTTTTCTCTACCCAGACACGTTTAATTGTATTTTTTTGCTCGACAAATGGCTGGCGGCGAAAGGGTTAAAACGCTAATCAAGCCACGATGGTAACCACAGATTTCAAACTGGAAAGCATGGATAGGCTCAAAGTAAAGTGTTCAGAGGCTCGTGCGGGATTTGCTACCCAACCAACCAAGCAAGTGCACTTCAGTACATCAGTTGAACTGTTGGTTTCTTCGATGGCAAATGACACTGGTTATACAGAACTAATGAAGTTACAGGCAAGACCCTTTTTTGACGCCGCTTTGTACAGCTCTGTTAAAACCCCAGGATCACAAAAATTAACTCAATTAAAGATCCCCCCCCCCCCCCCACTACAGTCACGTGTCACATTCCCTCTTATGCTTGGACGATTTCTTAAGATTTCTCACCCAGCTATAAGAGGGGAAACGTGTGAAAAAAACATGATTTTGACACATGACGTGGTGGGTCTTTAAGCATTATGACAGTGTTCAGAATATTCTTCAACACCAATCTGCTCTTTTTTTGTTGCCTTTTAAGAAAAAGTCATATTGGGGCTTGGACTTTTATGGTGGGTGTTGGAACCCAAAGAGCGCTTATACTGTTTTGTCGTTGTTGTTGTTCATAATAAGACCTATAATGTTGTCAAAAGAAAGATTGGTGTTCCGATAATTTTTGCTGAGCTTTGGGACAAGTTCCTGTGTGACTGGTCCTCAAAACAATATATGCTGTTTGTATTATATGCTGCTTGTTTTTGCGTAACACGTGGTAAGATTTAGCGTGGTGAAAGCCCTGACATGGCCTTAGTTGTCGACGGGGTTATGTTTAATTTAAATCTTAATCTTAATCTTGTTTTGTGATCTGCAGAAACTGATATGATATGATTCTACTACTGACCAGTTGATGATATCAATCTGTGGACAGTATCCAACGAGGTGAGCGTGCTGTGGAAACGTGCTGGGCACTGAGCAACTTAGGACGCGCATTTTACCGCCAGGGGGGCAATCAAACCAGTAGGGGCTTAGCGCATGATATTCTTAGTTGGGCGTAGTGAGAGAGAGAGGGATGGAAAGAGAGAGAGGGAGATGAGTCCCTCCCTCTATCTCTCTCCCTCACTACGCCCAACTAAGAATATCACGCGCTAAGCCCCTACTGGTTTGATTGCCCCCTGGCGGTCAAATCAGCGTCCTAAGTTGACCATCCTTGAATCAATTGTCAACTTTGCTTGGTTCTCCCGGTTATCATGATATAATCATGATATATTAGTGTATATATCTGAAGTGTTTGTAATCATGTCCATATCTTTCTTTATTGTGTCACAGGGTATACTTTCATTGGGGAGCGGGTTTGTTTTGTAAATACTGACTGTTCACCTCATGTAATGAGTTCATGGTTTATTTCTGTTCCTGATTTCTGCTTTGAAGAAGAAAAAAACAAAATGGGCAAAATATTGTGGAACGTTAGGAACCCTAACCCTAACCCTAACCCTAACCCTAACCACCCGAAACGACGCATATACATCCATTCTCGAACTGAATTCAACTGGACCATCATTGAGATACAAGGTTTCCTTTAACCCTTTCACCGCCAGCAATTTCGGCCCAAAAATACCCTTAAACCTAACTGGGTAGAGAAAAAAATTCTCTGCAATATTGAGAATTCCTCTGTGACATATGTAACATCAGGCCCATCCCCACCTCCCCAAAACAAGAAAACAGGGTCTCCAGACAACAGGCTCTGACCTGATGCCCTCTAGTGACATGGGTGTAAAACCAATGTGGTGACAAAAGTCGACATTGGCGCTGAAAGGGTTAACTTTTCAAATGATTTCATTGGTCACCTTTACGATTTTATGGCTAATAATACGAGGAAGACAAACACAAAACAACGAGGGGTTTTTTGCTGAAGAAGTGGGAATTTTCGGCAATCAAACCAGTAGGGACTTAGCGCGTGATATTCTTAGTTGGGCGTAGTGAGGGAGAGAGATAGAGGGAGGGACTCATCTCCCTCTCTCTCTTTCCATCCCTCTTTCTCTCACTACGCCCAACTAAGAATATCATGCGCTAAGCCCCAAGAAAGGTAGAAGTAGAAGTGGCAAAATTGTTTAAGCAAAGCCTTTGACCAAGTCAAGAAAGAAAATGGTAACTTAGTGTACGGAAAGACGCAATCGATGATGTCATTAGAGATCTAGAAATATCATTAGAGATCTAGGGCTTATGAGAGAATTTAACCCTTTCACCGCCAAAGTCTCATTTTAGCACCACAGTAATTTAACACCTATGTCACTAAAAGGCATCAAATTGGGGTCTATTATCCACAGACCCTGTTGTCATAGTTTTGGGCAGTAAGGAGAGACTATGTTTTATATACGTCACAGAAGAATCCCCAATACTGCAGATGGATTTTGTCCTCTACCCAGGTAAACTTAATGGGAATGTTTGGCTGAAATATGGCTGGCGGTGAAAGGGTTAAGGTAAAGATTTTTGGAGAGCTGGGGTATAAGGTGGAAACAATCAATGACATTTGAGGGTTAACCCCTTCACTGCCTACCCCGTGTCTACTGACAGTGTGTGTGACGTCATTGATGATGTCATAACGTTTGATGTCATAGTCCTGGACTACAGCTGGTGTTTGGTGTAGACAAGTCAGGAGAGATACTATATCTAGACCATTTTCCCAGATTGAGTCTTACGCTCACTGACAGGTCTATTTTAAATTTTACTATAAGAAAAAATTATAATTTCTTTTTTTTCCCTGGCGGTGAAGGAGTTCATCAGAACAAGCATTTGGTTAAAGGATTTTATTGAGACTTGTTTTTTCTCTTGACTTCCATTCATTTACAAAATGTATGCAGCACCATCCTTCATTATTCAACTTTAAAAGGAACTGGAGCGTTACGACGCTTGACCACCAGCCGATTGGCGGCAATTTCGGCCCCAGTGACCTTGACCTCTGACCAATAACCTTCATTTTCGCACTTTGCCTAGATATCCTAACTACGTATCCGCATGCAAAATTTGAGACTCCTAGGTCCCTCGTTCTAACTTTAACGTGTTATCAGCCATTGACCAATTGTGACCCAGCACCACGAAAGGGACATTAAGTGTCAAACACCATTCTGAGAAAAATATACAGTTGGAACCTTCAGACCATTCTCTTTCTAATGATACAAGAACCATTCTTGCATCTGTTTCCATTCCAGAGTTATAAGCATTTAGTTGGTAGGGTGGGTATCAGCCATTTTGAGAAAACACAGTCCAAAGTCTAGCCTAGCTGTAGCAAATGCATTGATCTACTCGTTTTAAAGCACTTTTAAGAGCATTTAGAAACCACATTGAAGGTTATCCTTTAACGATGTGAAGGATAGGATGTTGGAGAACACAAAAATACACATAATCCCAAATTAATACACAATAATAATAATAATAATAATAATAATAAATAGCATTTATAGCGCCTAATCTTAAAAAAGCCCTAAGCGCTTACAATAATGAATGAATAAACCAGCAAGCAATATAAATAAAGAAACGACAAAAATATATTATACACACGCGCGCGCGCGCACACGCACGCACTAAACACAGACACACGCACGCACTAAACAGACACACACACAAACACACACACGAACGCGCCACACACACACACACACACACACACACACACACACACACACACACACACACACACACACACACACACACACACACACACACACACGCCCGCACACGCACACGCAGCACACACGCACAAACAACACGCGGATAGAAGCGGCACAGTACTTTGAAAAGAAACATAGCAGGCTATGATTTGAAAAGAGTAGTTTTGAGAGAAGACTTAAATGAAGAAAGGGAGTTGGCAGAACGGAAGTCTATTCCATGAGGATGGGGCCTGGAAAGAGAAGGAGCGTTCGCCAAGGGTCGTGGTGCGGTAACGAGGGATCTGGAGGAGAGAAGTGTGAGATATTTGACTTTTCAAGCCTGTGAGAAACTATCTGAGCAACTTAATTTCCATTTCGTGGGGCTGGCTCACAATTACTTTTATTTGTTCCCCATTATTAGATACGCTGGTGTAGCGTTTTGATGCTTTTAGTTCAATGATATGCTAATTACGTGTGCGCGTGCAAAATGTGAGCCTCCTATAGGTCCGTACCTCCGTTCAAACGGTATCGTGTTAACATGGGGCCTACATAGCATAGTCAGACAGGAACAAACATACAGGCATCACTAAAAACATTACCATTCATGGCTGGTAATCACTATCCCATATAAATGAATCACCTCATAACTGTTTCTTGATCTGAGTTGTGTTCCTTGTTGGAGGTTTGTTCTGCGTCATACCTTTTACACGTGAGTTTGTCTCTACCCCCCTATTCTCTGTCACCTCGCATTCTCTCTCTTTCTCTTTCTCTCCCTCTTGTTTGGTTTACACACCAGCGAATAAAAGTTAAGGCCCAGAAAGATTATCATCCCCGAAAACTCACGAACTCAATAAAACGCACCCAGCTCATAACATAACTGAATTTATTCTTTGTTTTGTTTTGAGCTGGGTGCGTTTTGAGTTTGTGAGTTTTCGGAGATGATTGTCTTTCTGGGCCTTAACTTTTGGTCGCTAATTGATTCTGAGTGTGACTTTTCAAGAGGAGGGGGAAGTCGAAAGGGGCATTTTGTTGACTGAACTCGTTCTGATTAATGATTTTTTGGACTGAACTTAATGTTAAAAGAATAAAATCAGTTTTGTTATGAGCTGGGTGCGTTTTATTGAGTTCGTGAGTTTTCGGAGATGATTGTCTTTCTGGGCCTTAACTTTTGTTCGCTAGTGTATTATTCTTCACTCTTCTCTAACACACTCACGCTTCTAACGAAACAGGAAGCATTTAATTAACCAAACCAAAAAAATGAAGTTTACTGTCTGGCATTAATCTAATTCCATGTTTCTAAAAAATGTTGCCTTCCATATCATTTTGGTAAAACGTACAAAAAACACTATTCCTTCCACAATCACAAACGCAAAAACAAAAGATCCAGAGCCAATCATATAGTATAGCCGAAATTTGATTGCAGGCATTTGCGGTTGAAAAATACTACTACTTTTGTTTATCTGCGCTCATCTTGACGTTAGATCATTGCGTTGTTTTTATCAATTAATAAATGTCTGGCTTGTGGCATCTGTTACAATTAGCCGCTGGCTTGGAAACCTGACAGACTCTGGAGGTAAAAAAGAAGAAACATTCTGAATATGCCTAGTAGTGTCGGAAACTGTTGGGGTTTTTTCATTTGAATTTTTGACACTTGTTTTCGAAGAAATGAAATAGTTATCCGCGCCACTATGCTAATTGGCAAAAAACTCTCTCTCTCTCTCTCTCTCTCTCTCTCTCTCTCTCTCTCTCCTCTCTCTCTCTCTCTCTCTCTCTCTCTCTCTCTCTCTCTCTCTCTCTCTCTCTCTCTCTCTCTCTCTCTCTCTCTCCTCTCTCTCTCTCTCTCTCTCTCTCTCTCTCTCTCTCTCTCTCTCTCTCTCTCTCTCTCTCTCTCTCTCCTCCTCTCTCTCTCTCTCTCTCTCTCTCTCTCTCTCTCTCTCTCTCTCTCTCTCTCTCTCTCTCTCTCTCTCTCTCTCTCTCTCTCTTTGACATGGTGTGTCAACTGTTATAATCCCATATTTCAGCAGCCTATCTATGTTTCATAATATCAACTGCTTTGCTACCTTTGTATTCAGCTCTGTATGTGTAATAGTATGCCTTGCCATGTTTGTCTTTGTGTTAGTATATATGTATCAAGGACAGATTGGAAGAATAGGCGCTGCCTAAAATCTATATCCTTGCAAAATAAAGTTTAAGTTTTCAAGTTTTCTCTCTCTCCCTCTCTCTCTCTCTCTCTCTCTCTCTCTCTCTCTCTCTCTCTCTCTCTCTCTCTCTCTCTCTCTCTCTCTCTCTCTCTCTCTCTCTCTGAAACGGGCAAACATGCCTATTCAAATACCCCATTCAGACCTCAGACCTCTCTCTCTCACTCTCTCTCTCTCTCTCTCTCTCTCTCTCTCTCTCTCTCTCTCTCTCTCTCTCTCTCTCTCTCTCTCTCTCTCTCTCTCTCTCTCTCTCTCTCTCTCTCTCTCTCTCTCTCTCTCTCTCTCTCTCTCTCTCTCTCTCTCTCTCTCTCTCTCTCTCTCTCTCTCTCTCTCTCTCTCTCTCTCTCTCTCTCTCTCTCTCTCTCTCTCTCTCTCTCTCTCTCTCTCTCTCTCTCTCTCTCTCTCTCTCTCTCTCTCTCTCTCTCTCTCTCTCTCTCTCTCTCTCTCTCTCTCTCTCTCTGTCTCTCTCTCTGTCTCATGTGTCATTAAATAATGCTACTTTTATTCTATGTCATTGTTATGAAACATGGTGTGTCAATTTGTTAATTTTTATTTTATTTTTGTATATGGTTTCATCAATGTTTGCAAAGCGCTGAGAGCTTGCTTTTAGCATGATTGTTATCGCGCTATATCAATTAAATTATTATGATTATTATTATTATCATCATTATTATTATTATTATTATTGTTATTTATTAAATGTAAAGGAACGGGAGATATTCCTTGAAATCTAACAGACAGATAAGAACATCAAAACGGTGAACAGAAAAACTAAAAATTGATCCACAACAGAGCAGACACCGTTTTGACCGTTGAAGTTCCAATGCACAAACTGCCATGTTTCGCCCACTCGCGTTTCACCCACTCTATATTATTTTAGACAGCATGGCTATTAACATAAGATTCACTGTAAATACACGAAATAATACACATATTTATTTTAAAATTCATGGTTTATAAGGTGTGTGTTTTTTTAAAAACTTCCATCGCCACTGTCGCCTCTTGGCACCACAATGATTTAACACCCATATCACTGAAAGGCATCAAATGAGGATCTGTTAACCAATGACCTTAAGTTCTTAATTAATTTTTATGCATGTTACAGAGGAATCCCCAAATATTGCAGATACAATCTTTTCTCTACCCAGGTAAGTATAATGGTAAATTTTGGCTGAAAAATGGCTGGCGTTGAAAGGGTTGAAAAAACACCCACCCAAAAATGAAAATAATAAAACACGTCAACCAACTTTAAAACTTTAGCCATTTAAACGGAACCTGACAGTCGTTGTAGGGCAAACGCCCCCTTTGACACAATAAATATTTTCACATCAAAGCGTAGGTGTAGCATGCGCAGGCGAAACATGCAGTATCCGCAATTTAGATAACTCTGAAATCGTTTGATAACTCACACCAAACTTCACCCCTTTCCAATCTTTCTTTTTTTTTCCTTTTTTTTTTACATATAACACGATTATTAACAAAAAGGTGAATTTGTTGTCAGTATGACAATCTGTTTAGTTGTTCATGTTTGGCTCATTTTGAAGTGAGTCTATAGTTGTGCGTATGTGTGTAGGCTATGTGTGTGTTGCGTCCGTGGTCTAATCTCCAAACTATAACGTTGGCATGTTCTCGGGAAATAGAAGGCATATATTGTTCAAACTTCGCACACATATAGATGTCTATGCAAGCTTTCAAACAATAATGATTTGAATAATTAAATACTTAAAACAACACTGTAAGCAGATAGCAAACAGATAACATTTTCGATTAGTGGGTTAGAGAGTATTCAACAGGCAACATGAGTTAAGAAACTCATCAACACTGAAAGCCTCGATAGCTCATTGGTAGAGTGTCTGTCTGTCATGCCAATGGTTCCGGGTCCGATTCTCGGCATGGGCACTTTTTTTAAAATTATTATTTGTTTTAGTTGTATCCATTTGTACTTTAAAATTATATTGGCAATATTGTACTTTAGACATCCCCCTCAATCTTTGTTGTTGTCCCACATGTTCCTGTTCGAGTGAACCTTGAAGGCTTTGCTTCTTGTTCTATTCATTGTAGCACTGCGCTTTATTACCCGGCCAGACAGAGTCTGCAACGGATATTGTGTTTGGTCGGCCTGTATGTATGCATGTATATATGTATGTACATATGTATGTATGCATGCCGATTTTCTCACAAACTACTGAACGGATATTCATCAATTGTGGTCGAGGGGTAGACACAAGCAAAAAATGAAGCCTGTGTTCGATAATCACGACCTTGCCGCTTGTTATTGATTTGTTAAATATTTCTTTTGTTCCAAGCACAACTCATTTCAATGTTGTCAGCAATCAAAGGGAACTAACTACTCTAGGTTTGGGGCAAACAGTAAAACAAGAGAACTGTCCCTTTAACCAATATATTTAACCTATCTGACTGATTAGTTTTGTCAGCAATCAAAGGGAACTAACTACTCTAGGTTTGGGGCAAACAGTAAAAACAAGTAAAACGAGAGTACTGTCCCTTTAACAAATATAATTTGAACCTGTCCAACTGGTTAGTCGCAACATATTAAAATGAAGTGTGGCCGGGTTTGCACTAACCACGCTCTGCTAACGTTTTGCGCCGCTGGTGTAGTGGTATCATGCAAGATTCGCATTCTTGCGACCCGGGTTCGGTTCCCGGGCGGCGCACTATTTAAAAAAATTTTATTATCGATTGAGTGGCGGTACCATAGCCGATGAGGTTTAGCCGAGGCGTGCTTACCGCTACACCTATCTAAATTGTTAAAAATTCGGGACTTTACTGGTGTTGCACTGCCTCTGGACATTGCAGCCAGTATTGTTCCAACATCTTTGTATTTACAAATGTCCCATATGTGTCTATGACCGAGAGGACGTAAAACATCATTTTCACCATCACTGTCGCCATGCTTCTTGTTTTTGGGTTGTGAGGGATAGTCAAAAAGGAGGGAGATGGTTCTAGGTGTGGAGGCACTAAGGATGTAGGCAAGGAAAATACTGAGGACTATGGATTGTCGCGTGTCTCTGTGTGGTGATCGTTAGTGATCCTTCACACGAGCGCAAGGAAAATACTGAGGACTATGGATTGTCGCGTGTCTCTGTGTGGTGATCGTTAGTGATCCTTCACACGAACGCAAGGAAAACAATGGTTGGCATGTTGGAATAACAATGATAAATAAACGGACAATTTTCAACAACAACAACAAAAATAAAATAAAGGTCTCTTGTTGATTTATGGTGTATTTTCACTCGTTTAAATTAACGATCGATAGCTCCACAATTGGGTTTGTTTTAATATATTTAATTAAGCATTTAATTTTTCTGAGGTATTGTGGTGTTTGTTATTTGTGGAAATTATCTATCGTTGTGATGCTACTGTCATGGTTGATGATCTTTTTTCTTAAACTCATTATGTGACCTAGCACCACGAAAGGGACATTAAGTATCAAGATGACCATTCTGAGAAAATGTCACGGTTGAAAACGTCAGGTAATTCTCTTTCTAATTATATGAAAAACATTATTGTATCATTTTTCGTTGCAGAGTTATGGGCATTCATTTTAAAGTTGGCAAAGGTGACTGTCTGTTAGTTTGATAAATCACAGTCTACAGTCTAGCCTATCCTAAAACAAATGCATCAACCTATACATTTTAAAGCACTTTTTTGGAATATTTACAGACCATATTAAACATTATACTTTATGGATATGAAAGATAAGATGTTATCAGAGAGAGCACAAAAATACCTATAGTTCAAAAATTGATTTTAAAAAAAGAGATTTTTGACTTTGCAAGCCTGTTGTGATTTTTTTGTTTTAAAGCTCAGCTAGTTAACCCTTTCACCGCCAGCCATTTTTCGGCCAAAAATTGACATTAAATTGACCTGGGTAGAGAACAAAATCCATCTGCAGTATTGGGGAATCTTCTGTGACATATAAAATAAGGCCTATCCTTACTTACCAAAGGTAAGACAATGCGGTCTTTGGATAATAGACCCCAATTTGATGCCTTTTAGTGACATAGGTGTTAAATCAATGTGGTGCTAAAATGCGACTTTGGCGGTGAAAGGGTTAATGTACATTTCGTGGTGCTGGGTCACAACTTATTGTAAATAAAAACGTATGTGGTGATAACATTTCAAAGTAAGTGGATGAGAATATGCTATTCCTTGTTATTATCTTGTTTGATTCTTCTTCTTCTTCTTTTTGTTGTCGTTGTTGTTGTTGAACTGGAAACGTGTCTTGTCATTCTCCTTCATTATCTCGACGTCGTATTTATGACAATGTGGATAATCAAATAAAGTAATTATTGAAGACAACCAGACAGACGTGGTGAGGATACTTTTGGTGTATCTTTGATGATATCAAAAGAAAAGCTCGCATATGCACATGCACACACGCGCGCGCACGCACACACACACACACACACACACACACACATGCGCGCGCGCGCGTAGTCATGTCACAACATGTTTTTTTGCTCCTCAAATCGTTATGGGGTTCTCAATTTCTAGTTGACTAAGTTATTTGGTTTAAAAAAAATGTTATTCAGATCAACAGGGCACATATACATCAATACATTGTCAACATAAATGAGCAGCAACAAGCTTGAAGCTTATAGTGTGCTCGCTATCTACATGCATATTACATGTGACGACTGTTGGAAACAACCATACATAAACAATGGTGTAAGCAATCAAAATATGTTAACAAAGAACAAGCAAGAAAATAATGTTCATGAGCAATTGGAAACTTGAATAACAAAGTTAGTAACATTTATACATCAAAGTTATCAAGCTAACTTCAAATATCGAACATTGAATAATAAAATACATTAAATATTACAAATCTGATATAAGTTATTTCAAATTTAGAAGGCCGTTTTGTGTACGTATTTTATAGTTTTATAGTATTTTAGATTTCAGCAGGTTATTTAAACCAACACTGTTTCAAAGCATTTTTTGTTGTTGTTAAAGAATAATATTGCACGAAGAAAAAACGAATAATCTTTGCTTGGCTTAACCAACAGAAGAGTAAATGTGAGCACTGCTTTCCATAAGGCTTGAAATACCGACGGTGAAGGTCTCTGTGCACGTGCACATTGTTCACTCTTTCCCCATGGCAACACAATTGATATTCCAGTCATAAAGGTTATGTGTACACGTTAACATTATTCACAAAATATTTCTATTTCCCCCATGGCAAAACAGTGAGTTGTAAGTCATATTATGAGAGGCCTAACACGGTGTTGCCATGGGTAAATAGAGATATTTTGTGAATATTGTTAACGTGTACGCAGACCTTAAGACTATTTGAATATCACTGGGTTACCATGGGGGGGAGGGGGGGAGGGGGAGTAGAACATTCTCGACCATTAAATGTCAGGACGTAGAAGAAAAAAAACATCTGACGAAAAAAGAAATTGTCCTGATCAGCTCAAGAACTAGTTCGACTACCGGATTTGTGCACGACCGCCATTCTTGCTGTTCCCAGAGTTTGTGTGATTGTTGGAGTTCAGTCCTTTGACTTTTCCAGCTAGTTTGTGTATACAGGGACTTGGAGAGGAAATCAATGAAAGGTACAGTTTTGACACATGCGCGTGCAGTTCATGCGCCCGACATGAGCGCATTGACATGGGCATCATGCGATTGTACTTCCTTCGCATTCAAGGCCACAATTATGTCGTCATTTCCTAGTTCGACTGAGGTCAAAGGCTCGTTTATCAGACGATTTTGTTTCTTCCAATTTCTGACCATCGTTTTATTTCAAAAGAAAAATGTAAAATTAATAATAATAATCCCGAAAATTCGCCTTTTCACTTCAGTTATAGCATTTGTTCCTGTTCATCTAGCCATACAACACAGTCAAGACTTGGTATTATCTAACCACATTTGCACTAAGGTGTAGAGTGGCACAGAGGTAACGCATTCGCCTCGTTTTCTCTCACTCTGCACTAGGCCTTACGGTCTGAACGTATAATCTTTCGGATGAGACGATAAACCGAGGTCCCGTGTGTGCATGCACTTAGCACACGTTAACCCAATCAAAGACACTGAAAAGAAAGACTAACATCCGGTCCCTTTTCCCTATATGAGTAGTGAGGACAGAAACACTGGTTATGTTCCTTTTAAACGTGACACATTTAGGTTACATTAACTCTTTTTTTCAAACCTGAGAGAGTTATCTTTTCATGAGTCAGTTATACTTTGGATAACTACCCCACTAACGATAACTCTATCAGCCCGGCTCGCCCATGAGTCAGTTATACTTTGGATAACTACCTCACTAACGATAACTCTATCAGCCCGGCTCGCCGTAACTCTTAAGTAGTCCATCTTACCCTTTTAGAGTCTTTGACCCAGTGGCAACGAAAAAGTTGTCATTTGGTCAAAATGTACCCCGCCCCCTTTCCTTCCTCATCAGTCACACAAACAAATTGCAGGCAAAAAAAAGGGGTGGCGCGCCTCTGGCTGCGACGCTCTCTCCAGGTGGGAGCAGCCCGAATTTCACAGAGACGCCTCTGTGACAATAAAGTACCAAATATCAAATACCACTCCATTCAACTATACTAAAAAATAAAATAAAAATTTAGCCCCCACCCACCCCTTTCCTTCCTCATCAGTCACACAAAATATTTGCATGCACAAAAAAAGGTGGCGCGCCTCTGGCTGCGAAGCGCTGTCCAGGTGGGAGCAACCCGAATTTCACAGAGACGCCTCTGTGACTATAAAGTACAACATACCAAATACCACTCCACTCCTCTTAACTACACTACACTTCCCCGGTTGTATCCTTTAAGTCGTTGTGCTGCTATCGATCATGGGGGGTCACGACAGAAAACAGAAAGGGTCCACAATTAAAAAACACAAAAACAATCCCCCCCCCCCCTTCCTTCTTCATCAGTCACACAAAAAATTGCATGCAAAAAAAAGTGTGGCGTGCCTCTGGCTGCGACGCGTTCTCCAGGTGGGAGCAACCCGAGTTTCACAGAGACGCCTCTGTGACTATAAAGTACCAAATACCTAATACCACTCCACTCCACTTACACTACACTTTCCCGGTTGTATCCTTTAATTCCTTGTGCTGCTATCCATCATGGGGTCAACAGAAAGAGTCCACAGAAACAAACTGCCGCTCTGACCCCTTGTTGTGTGCTTATTGGCCACTGCAAAGACCACCTTTTGCACGAGTGAATGCCCGTGGTGGGTGGGGGAAGATCGATGCGTGAGTACTGACCAAACAAGGGCGTAACTCTCGCCAATAACCCAATTTGAGGCCCACTGCATGGCTGCCTTTTGCAAGAGTGAATGCCCTTTTGGATACTGACCAACGAGGGCGCGCATAACCCTCGCC
Organism: Phymorhynchus buccinoides; assembly: GCA_017654935.2. Classification (NCBI taxonomy): domain Eukaryota; kingdom Metazoa; phylum Mollusca; class Gastropoda; order Neogastropoda; family Raphitomidae; genus Phymorhynchus; species Phymorhynchus buccinoides. The sequence goes on from CM065694.1 coordinate 48,965,556, forward strand.
AATAACCCTATTTGAGGCTCATTGAATGGCTGCCTTTTGCAAGAGTGAATGCCCTTTTGGATACTGACCAGTAAGGGAATAACTCTCGCCAATAACCCTATTTGAAGCCCACTGAATGGCTGCCTTTTGCAAGAATGAATGTCCTTTTGGATACTGACCAACAAGGGCATAACTCTCGCCAACAACCCTATTTGAAGCCCACTGAATGGCTGCCTTTTGCAAGAATGAATGTCCTTTTGGATACTGACCAACAAGGGCATAACTCTCGCCAACAACCCTATTTGAGGCCCACTGAATGGATGCCTTTTGCAAAAGTGAATGCCTTTTGAATACTGACCAACAAGGGCTTAACTCTTGCCGTCAAGGGCGTTACTCCTAACCCCTAGTTGCAGTGGCCAATAGGGCTGCGCGTCACGTTAGCTGCTCTTGCAGTCCTCTCGTAAACGAAACAGGCATCGGGTGACAGACAGAGGCAATGTCAGGAAATAAAGGCAATGATCGATACAAATCGATTCGGCTACCCAGATTAAGGAACAGATTGAGAGAGAGAGAGAGAGAGAGAGAGAGAGAGAGAGAGAGAGAGAGAGAGAGAGAGAGAGAGAGAGAGAGAGAGAGAGAGAGAGAGAGAGAGAGAGAGAGAGAGAGAGAACGAACGAACGAAAACATTTGTGTACAGGGTAATGAGATAAGTATGCATACTTTTTACACCCAGCTCTGTGGCAAATGAAACTATCGAATAAACAACAATAGCAAAACATGCAATGAAAGAAAAAATAAACAACCACCAATAACGTGTAAAAAGTGAAAATGTTGAGGGAGAGAGGGAGAGAGAGAGAGAGAGAGAGAGAGAGAGAGAGAGAGAGAGAGAGAGAGAGAGAGAGAGAGAGATGGAGAGAGCGAGAGAGAGAGATAAACACACAGAGAGACAGACAGACAGAGAGAGAGCGATGACAAACAATCCAACATTTGTATGGGCATTTGCTACATTAGTGTCCAAAATTTAAAAAAATCAAATATCAAAATATAATTCTTAAGATGTCTTCAGAAAAGATGAATAACGTGATATTTCTTTCAATTAGTAGGCAAAGAGTTCCATAAGGAACCTCCGGAATAATGCAGACTGGATTGAGAGAGAGAGAGAGAGAGAGAGAGAGAGAGAGAGAGAGAGAGAGAGAGAGAGAGAGAGAGAGAGAGAGAGAGAGAGAGAGAGAGAGCTGGAGAGAGAGATGGAGAGAGAGAGACAGACAGAGAGAGAAGAGAGAGAGAGAGAGAGAGAGAGAGAGAGAGAGAGAGAGCTGGAGAGAGAGAGAGACAGAGAGAGAAAGAGACAGAGAGAGAGAGAGAAAGAGAGACAGAGACAAAGATGGACAGACAGACGAAGAGAGAGACAGAGAGTGAGGGAGAAGCAAAGACACGGGCATGAAAACAGACAGACAGACAGACAGGGGGAAAGAAAGGAGAAGGTCAAAAACAAAGAAGCAGAAACAGAGTGATCCATCACCTACCTAAAGGAAGAAGAGGGAGATGGGGGGGGTGGTGGGGGTGATGAGGTCAAAGACAAAGACGAAGGACGGAGTAGGGAGAAGGGGATGAATGGAAGGACAATGAAAGAAGGACAGAAGGAAAGAAAGAGAAAGAAAGAAACTTCTGTTCCGAAAGCAGACTCTGCTGACATTTGAGCGTGCAACTTTTGGTTAACAAAATTCTTGTTAGTTCTCATACTGAACTAAAAACAACTCTGCTTTTTTTTTTGGTTCTTATTTTTACTGCTTTCATGTGGTCTATGAGTGGTCGTCTTATCAATGTAGAAACAGAATCTTCTTTCTGAACGTTACTACTACTACTACTATTATGTCCGTTTTAGTTATTTGCATAACCGAGCAATGGGTTTCTTTTGCTTTCTCTCCTGTCAGTGAGAAAGGTGTCAGAGTGGCTAAGACGTTCGCCTGCCGATTGTAATGCGTGACTGCAGCGTGAGTGAGCCGGGTTCGAATCCCGGCCTCCTCCTCGCCCTTTCTTTCTAGTTTGACAGGAAAATCGAACTGAACGTCCAGTCCGTCGGATGGGGACTTAAAGCTATCCTCTGACCCGTGCGCTTTGCGCACGTAAAACATCCCATGGCTGTTGAAAGTCAGTAAGAGCAGGGAGAACTCTCGCTGCCTGGTATGGCCAAATTGATAGCTAGGTTTTCTGTCCCCCCCCCCCCCCCCCAAAAAAAAGGGTAGGCGTTGCACTTGTGGCGACGCGCTCCCGGGGGAGAGCAGTCCGAATTTCACAGAGATAAGTCTCTGTGACTAGAATAATACCAAATACCAATAAACAAATTGTGATTGTGAAAACAAAACCAAAGAAAACCAAATGAAAATTTCCTAACGGGGAATATTTTGTACATTCATTTTGGAATGCTGCCAACTGATGAGTTCCGGTATCTCTTGTAATTTGGACAATCACCTCCCTCCTTTGCCTAAAGACCCACCAGATCACGTGTCAAAATCACGGTTTCCACGTGTTTTCCATCTTATGGCTGGTAAGAAATCTTAAGAAATGTTCCTAACATAAGAGGGAATGTGACACGTGACGTGGGGGGTCTTTAAAGGTGGACCCTGACGGATGCGTTTTTGCAACAAACACGTCGAGATCACCAGGAAAACACCCTTTCAAGAGCTCGCAGCACTCACGTAACTCTGGTTTCCTTGAAATAAAACCGTCAAATCGGCGATTCCTCCTTGGCGAAGGTGCTGGAAGTCAAATTCTTTCAGTGAAATTCTTTCTAATGGCCGCCTGAGTTTAAACCAAATCGTTTGCACGAAATTTTCACAATACAAGAACACTTCTTTTTGTATATGCAGTTTACCTAAAGGAGTTTTGCTCACAACAAAGGAAAGAGATCCATTTTTTTTTACTGCACTACAA
>CM065694.1:48970968-48975968 GCA_017654935.2 Phymorhynchus buccinoides
GTATCCCTTCTTTTGTTTGTTGTTGCCACTTGTAAGGTCTTTCCCTATCCCTAACAACTATCATTGGAAAGAAATGTTGCATATGTGAAAGGGAATAACTTAAAACACATAGCTCTCTGGGTAAAACTATAAGTAGTCAGAATGTGGTGAATTGGTGTGCTGTGAAATGGGTACAACACCCTACCCTTTCCCTTATTTCTCTCTTCTTTGTGTTCCTATAGTATAAGTTTCCTGAAACGAAAAGTACGCAATGTAGGGGACACTTATTGATACGGTACCTCCTAAGGATAGAGATCTCTATCTCAAAGGCAGGTGATCTGAACGCTATAAAACGCTCACTGCTCGTAGAGGGCTATAGCTAACGGTCATTCTTTCTTCTAAATGTTCCAGTTAGTCTCTGTGACGTCAATATAAATCTTATATCATTTTGTTATCAAAAGATTGATGTCACACGAAACAGGATTCTGAATGCATTTTTGAGGCTGCGCCATTCAAAAGACGTAGTAGGTACAAATTACGCGACAGTGGTACGAATTGCGTAACTATGGCCCAATTATGTTTGCTTTGAATATTTTAATTTACGAAATGGACAACGTTGATTCCAACACTTCAAAGATTTTTTTAAATAGCATTTCCAGTTTTATTTTCTTTTATTGGTGCATTGAATAACAACATTTTAAAAAAAGCAGTACCCAAAATAACATCAGATGCTGCCAAAATGAAATAGCGTATTTCTTGCAAATTTGTTGTATTTTGGTTGTAATGCAATAACTCCCCTTCCCCTGTCCAAACTTCACGCACAAATATTGACCCTCACTCTTCCACCGTTTGGTAGGAAGCCAGGTGGTACGAATTGCGAGACAGGTACCACATCAACAAGTCTCCCCTACAGCTATGTAACGAATGATAAAGGGTGGGGTTGGTGTGACAATGTATCCCGCACGACCCCTCTTTCTGTATCTACACCGCCCTCCCCTTTTCATCTCTCTGCCGCCACTTTAATTGCCCGTCAACATCAAACAGACGCCAATTAAGGCATTTATCTCTTTGAAGCCCGATCTACCTTCCCATCACGAGAAAGTGACATCCACAGTCGGCGCCCTTTGAACCCTTCCTTTCCTAGCACGAGAAGGATAGGAATGTCGGCATGTGATAATGATGTAACCGGCCCATGATTGTTCTGTACTACTATGCATAATACTAGGACATCATCTTGTGACGTGTCGACTGCTATGAACCAATCACAGGCTCTCATTGTTTGAAAATGGGAGGGGAAAATTTGAGTAGTGAGGAAAGTTAGCCTACACATACTTTCTCACAAGACGCTGAAACCTGGCTGGAGCAACATTGCAGACTCAACCTCTCTCCCAGCCAGTCATAATAGCCCAACTAGTGAGTATTATTGACGGCTGGTGATTGATATTTTGTTTTGTTTGATCCTATTTTTGATCTAGATCCTATGTTCAATGATGAATAAGGAGTAGATATGTTATTGAAAAGAAGTGGTAAACATTCTGTTCTATTTATGTGCACTGATTATTTGTGTGTGTGTTTTTGACTTTAACTCTTTTGGTACCAGAACCGGATTTTATGCCTACTAACCCTTTTGTATATTTTTAGTAGGAAGCCTGTGGGTTGCAATCTTGCACTTTATGATACCATTCCTTTCCAGGTGTTGGATGGAGAGTGATGTTGGCTTGATCACCTTTTATGTTTTACTGATCTCAGTTTGTTAACTGAAATTCAGTTTATTTATTAACTAGTGCTATTGTACAAGGGCAGCCTTCTAGCCGGTTGGGATTCACTAATTCCCTGCCGACTGAAGCCCCTTGTCTCTAAGCCATAGAGACCTACATCCACCTTCTCCTGTGATTATCAGCAGGGCATCGTGGGCAGGAAGATCATCCCTGACTCACAAGCACCAAGACGGGAACACCGCCAAGACGCCCCGCACCCAGAATCCGCGAGGAGACCACGCCTGAACCGTGCCATCCCGCGAAAAACCGGAACGACTGGGAGCTACTCTCACCTGACGAGCAAGCCCAGCCAACCCAGCACTCAGATCACTACGGAGGAACTTGACAATAGCTAAGTTCACAGGACCGTGCCAATCATTTGAACTTTCCTCCGGACACTGAAGATAATTAGTAACCCTTCCCGCTTGGGGCTAACCTTCTAGAAAGACAAAAGTCTTGTAAATCCTTTCGGATTTCATTGTTTTTTTTTCATATTTTGTTTTGGCGCCATTGAGCTGCTTTATTATTATTGTTGCATAATCTTATGCAGATTTTGTGAGTAAATAAAATACAAGTGTCAAATAATTCTGAACCCTTTGGTCAGACTGATGAGAGTGGAAGTCTTGTAATTTCATGTAAAACCCTACGTCTCTCTGTCTGCCATTTAGAGCAAATCAACCACTTGTATTTCTTACAATCATACGAGCCAGAACCCGGGCACAAATATAAATTTATTAGATGAAAAGGGGCCGGGAAAGTTGCTCATCTCCCATACCCTAGAGAAGTGGGCTAAAGGCAAATTTTCGTTTGAAAATTTAACACACTAAAAGTCTTGCCTAGAGACTTAGCCTTTTAACCCATTACCTCGTCACAGTTGGGTTGGGGGTGTTTTTGGGGGGTGGGTGGTGGTTTTTTCCTTCTACCTGTCTGCAAGATAAAAATAATGTTACCATGACAACAGCTTAACCCTTTCACCGCCAGCCATATTTCAGGCAAGAATTCCCATTAAATGTACCTGGGTAGAGAACAAAATCCATCTGCAGTATTGGGGATTCTTCTGGGGCACATATAAAATAAGGTCTATCCTTGCTTCCCGAAACTAAGACAATAGGGTTTTTGAATATTAGACCCCAATTTGATGCCGTTTAGTGACATGGGTGTTAAATCACTGTGGTGCTAAATGCGACTTTGGCGGTGAAAGGGTTAAAGTAAATGGCAGGTCCGTCGTTGTTTCACCAAAAATGACTTCGTGTGTTCCTGTTCTTGTGTCGCTTTCTCTAAGAGGGAGAGGAATAAAAATTAAAGATTGAATGTAAGACAACCCAGATATACTTCCTTCAGCCAACACTGCGGGTTTTAAAAGGGCTACCCTGACGGATGAGTGTTTGAAAGAAACACGTCGAGATCACCAAAAAGACAGCCTTTTCAAGGATCGGAACACTCACTTTGCTCTGGTTTCCTAGAAATCAAACCGTCAAAACGGCGATTCCTCCTTGGCGGAAATGCCGGAAAGAGAAGTCATTTTGGATGGGGGGGGGGGGGGGTGGAGGTTACTCATTGTGGTTGAAGCTGTTTTTTTTTTTTTTGTAGTGCAGTAAAAACTAAATTGGAGCTGTTTTCTTTGTTGTGAGCGAAACGTCTTTAGGTAAACTGTATACCATTTTTAAAAAATAATAAAAAGGCTTGTATTGTGAAAATTTCGTGCAAACGATTTGGTCTAAACACAGGCGGTCATTAAAAAAGAGAAGGCACATGCCTTCTCTTTCACTGAAAGAAATTGACTTCCAGCACCTCCGCCAAGGAAGAGTCGCCAATTTGACGGTTTTATTTCTGGGAAACCAAAGCAAAGTGAGTGTTGCGATCTCTGTAAAGGGTGTCTTCCTGGTGATCTCGACGTGTTTCTTGCAAAAACTCATCCGTCAGGGTGCCCATTTAAGGACGCTTCTAAAAATACTCTCAGATTTTTTTCTTTTTTCTTTTTTACATTGCTTGCCCTTTCTTTTTTCTTGCGCGTAATTTCATCAAACGGTTGAACATGTGACCTAGCACCACAAAAGGGACATTAAGTCGCTGGGCTAGTTTCTTAACAGGCAAAGTCAAAAATCTCATTTTTTGTCAATTTTGAATTATGGGTATGTTTGTGTTCTCTAACATCTTATTTTTCATATTCATAAAGGATAATCTTTACTATGGTCTCTAAATGGTCTTATAAGTGTTTTCAAACGAGTAGGACAATGCATTTTTCTACAGGTAGGCTAGAGACTGTTTTCTCAAAATGACCGACGCTCACCCTACTAACATTTAAATGCCCATAACTCGGGAACGGAAAAAGATACAAGAATGGTTCTTGTATCATTATAAAGAGAATTGTCTGATGTTTTCAACTGTATACTTGTATCAGAATGGTCCGTTTGACGCTCAATGTCCCTTTCGTGGTGCTGGGTCACATTATAACCACAACTTATGATTATAAATAAACTACGGATCTTTTTTCCTATTATTTCACTGTATTTTAAGGTTTGTGTTGTTTTGCATATTCATTTTGTTTTTGTCGACTTTACTTCTGGGTAACGTTTATAACTCCCTCTGTAATCAATTTGATTGTGGGTTTGACTGTTTGAGGAAAGAAAGGAATCCTCGGAGGTTTTGTTATGGAACCAACACGTCACTCCCAGCTCTCTCTCTCTCTCTCTCTCTCTCTCTCTCTCTCTCTCTCTCTCTCCTCTCTCTCTCTCTCTCTCTCTCTCTCTCTCTCTCTCTCTCTCTCTCTCTCTCTCTCTCTTTCTCTCTCTCCCCCCTCTCTCTCTCCCTCTCTCTCTCTCTCTCTCTCTCTCTCTCTCTCTCTCTCCTCTCTCTCTCTCTCTCTCTCTCCTCCCTCCCCCCTCTCTCTCTCTCTCTCCCCCTCCTCCCTCTCTCTCTCTCCCCCCCGCTCTCTCTCTCCTCTGCCATCGTGTATTTCTTATTTCCTCTACTAATCTTTGGCATCGTTTTGCTTTTCTATCGATTGCTGAATACTATTTTTATTTTTTCTTTTTACGATTCTCTTTTGAGGCGATTTGTTCTCAACCGTCAATATTCTGGCATGATTCCTATAAGGATCGTTTGTAAGCGATCCAAGAAAACGGAGTTTGTTTTTATTTAAAATGAAAAGGAAAAGAAGAAAAAAAGAAAAAGTGAAGGAAGCTTCAACTATTCATCCGGTAATGTATCAAAGAAGATATTCTTTGCTCCCTCATCTCAATGCCTTGGCATGTTTATGCAGAA
>CM065694.1:48980968-48990968 GCA_017654935.2 Phymorhynchus buccinoides
CTGTTGTGTTTCAAGAAAGATTTATTCCAGTTCGTTCGGCCATAAGGTAAATTTAGGCATGTTTTTTACATCTCTTTTATATTATATTGAATGTTTGATGTATTTTTCATGGTTCAAAATACGCTTTATTATGTGATATGAGTTATTTTAGGGTTTGAATTTGCAAATGGTTAGATGAACATGTCGATTGCTCGCTTTGAGTTTTCCTGATCAGTTTTGCGGGTTTGCGTTTGATAAATTCAATTTTTCAAATGTAATATTGTGTTTAAGGAGAAATCCCGTTTTTTCTGTGCAAATTGATAGTTAACCTATTTGGCAGGGTTTTTTCGTGAGCGATCTGTAATGGTAATGTGAATTTTATAGTTTAGAATCGACCAAGATAGTAGATCGCTAAAGGTTCTTGTTAGTGTCGCTTTTGCTGGGTATCTGTCTGTTTCTAAATTGATCGTTTTGATTCGGAGAAAGGTGCTCAAATTTCGCTGATATGCTCTGTGTAATGAAAACGTTACTGAGAACGATCGAGATGTCCTTTTTCGGTAGATGTTTATTGTTTTGAACGATGAATAATTGTAAGAAGACTTCGTTTTTCGTTTCTCGCAGTTGTTGATAAATCGATTTATTAGTTGTGGTTTCCGTCATATGAGGCGGGAGCTTCTGCCCAATTTTTCCTTGGCAATTGTAGTCAAATCAATTTAGATTTATTGACAATAAATCATCTAGTTCAGTTGCAAGCAAGTTTAATTGCTTCCAACATGTATGCTGTAGCTTGCCAGTTTTGATGCAGTTTTTAAGTCCAATGCTAGGCTAGTTACGGGTTGGTTTGATATGATTATTTTGTTATTAATAATCCTTTGCTTGGTAGTCAAGTTCTTTTGCGAAATAATATCTTTTAAAGTCGCTCATTGATGTTCTTAGATGTTGGGATCTTATTTCCCTTTGTGTAGTTATCAAGGGAGTTTTAATTGCTTTGGTTCAATGTTGAGGAGAAGTTGTGTGCCCAGTTAAAGGGGTTTTCATGGGCCAATGTTTAACTGAAGTGATTCTCCCGGGCCAGTGTAGTCTAAGGGGGTGCTCTGGGCTAGTGCAACTTAAAGGGGGTTTCCAGGTTATAGCAACTGAAGGGATGTGTCAAGTTGTTGCCTAAATTAAAGGGGATTTCCGTGGCTGAAGTTTGGGCTTATATGTAATGGTCTATGGTAGTTCACATGTTCCTAATGATGTTTACGCGTTTGTTCGTTTTTGGAATGTGTTTTGATGTCGTTGTTTACTGCTGATGAAATTGTTTGATGATGTTGTGGCACAACGCTTATTGCCTTAGTTCTCATAGTTTTGCTATTGTGTTTTGTTCATTGCAGTATTTTACCGCCTTTGTCACCGTCGACATTGTTTACGCCGTCGGCAACGTCAGAGTAGTTGTAGTCACTAGTGTAACGTTATTGCCAAATGACTCATGGCTTTGTATGAATAAACGTCATCATAGTTTCAACATCTCTGTAGTGCGAGTTATTTCTTATTACCAAGCGAATTGACGAAAGTTGGATGGATCTGAAAGCACGCAAGCAGCCACAGACTTTATATAGAAAAACTCTACACCAATTGGTTTCCCCACAACAAACCACTACAAAAGCAAAATCAGAGGCAAAATTGTGGTCTAAGGGAGCGAAGCGAGTTTAGAAGTGACCAAGTTATGGTGTGCACACATATTTACTTCCCTTGAAGCAAATGCATCAAAATGACAGCTATCTATTCATTCCGGACATATATGGCCGGCACGATATGAATGATGGCCGTGTTGTTGAATCCAACAATCAATGTGACATGTCTGATTGAATGCTTACTCAGCTTATGATTTCCCCACTGTCTTGACATTGAGTGTGTGTTTGTTATTGTAAAGTTTGAAAACAAAATTGAGATGATTATTAAAATTAATCACAATCTGGAATGCTCTCTCTCTCTCTCTCTCTCTCTCTCTCTCTCTCTCTCTCTCTCTCTCTCTCTCTCTCTCTCTCTCTCTCTGTCTCTCTGTCTCCCTCTCTCTCTCTCTCTCTCTCTCTCTCTCTCTCTCTCTCTCTCTCTCTCTCTCTCTCTCTCTCTCTGTGTGTTATCGCGTTCTTGAATAACATAAATGGTATTGAGATAATACATAATACATGTATACAATCAAACTCAGCCACACACACACACACACACACACACACCACCCTTCCACACTTTCGCAAACATGTAAGCCAGTCATTCATTTCCGACCATGACTGCCAGATAACAGATGGGGCAGATGCTATTCCGGCGGGCTGGGCTAGAATTTATTTACAGTGGAGATGCCTTGCCCAGTGTACATCCCCACTCTCTCGGCCAAATGGATTTGAGGACTGCTGGTGTTGGGGAAGGTCCCCAAAGGCCAACCCATCCCTTTGGCTGCAGCACTGGAGCCGTTGCCAAGGTCCCCCTCGTACGCTCAATAAAAAAAGCAATGTTTAAGAAGTTCTAAAGGCGATACTTATTATTATAATTTTTCCATTAAGCTTTGGTTCGCAATCGCACCTGCTTTAAGAACTAAACGCGGGGTCCACTCAATCCACACACAAAATCCGTTAAACCTAGAATAAAATCGTGTTTTGTTTGAACATTAATCGAACACAGGGTTTCGGGTTGTTGCTGTTTTTTCAAGTAAAGTAGGTTTCGTCGGTGAAATTCAAAAACCTCGTATCTTGATTTTTGGTCAGCTTTCTAATTATTCCCGCCACCTTCCACCAAAAGCTCGTATCTCTAACGACTTTCTATCTGGGGTAAATGAGGTTGTGAAAATAGAAGAAAAACTCGTAAGTCCCAAATTCAGATCTAGTTAAGGACAAAAACCTCGTATCTTCGTTCTTTTCAAGTCTGAAAAAAAGGGAAAAAAAGTAATTTTAACGAAATATAGGAAAAAACTCGCAATGTCTTGAGCAACATATTCATCATAGTTAATCAATTGTGGTCAACGCGGTTAATTTTTAAAACAGTTTAATTTGTTTATTTGTTCTCAAAACTACCAAAATTGATGCACGAGGTTTTTGAATTTCACCGACGTTATGTTACTGTTCCTGTTTCTGTTTTGTTTCTCTAAATAATATCCACCTGTCTGTCTGCAGTTATTGAAGGTCCTCTTAAGAATTGAAAAGGATTTGAAGGACATTAATGTTGTAGACGGTTGCCTATCATATAAGAACAAATTCATAACTTCTATATATATAACCGAGCTGTGTGTGTGTGTGTGTGTGTGTGTGTGTGTGTGTGTGTGTGTGTGTGTGTGTGTGTGTGTGTGCGTGCGTGTGCGTGTGCGTGTGTGCGTGTGCGTGTGCGTGCGGGCGTGTGTGTGTATGTGTGTGCGTGTGTGTGTGTGTGTGTGTGTGTTTGTTCGGGATAAAACCATATTTAGCGTGGTTTTATCGCCGCCAATCTTTCACAGGATCCAGATGGATGATCCCGGGGTAACATAGGGTACATTACATTTTGCAACACGCTCCGTAATTAGCGTAATTAGCGTAATTAGAAAGCGAATCGACCAGCTCAGTGGTCCTACCCACTGCTTGTTTACAACTTTAAGGCAAACTTTTCAACAGACAGCATCAAGATACAATAGCCTAACGGTTAAGTCGTCGCACCTCACCCAAACGTTCCGGATTCGAACCTGGCTCCGTCCAATTTAAAAAAAAAAAGATTTATCCGCGAAACGGGTAGTAACCGGCTAGTTATCCATAAGTGTTGTAGCGCTGACCTTGTTATTTTTATTACATCATTAGATTTCAAAAATTTAGTTTTCCATTCAAATGAAGATTTCAGAAACATATCTTTTTGTTCACGAAGCTTTATTATTTAGCAACATTCTTTCCCATGCTTTCAACTGGTTATAATTAGATTTCACGTGTTTTCGGTTAATTAAAGTCATTTTCTTCTTTCTTCTTCTTCCGCAGACTTGAGCTCTGTTATAATTATTCTTGTCAGTTCGTTAATCTGATGGAACCATATACAGGCTTCCATAATAAAGCCAAAAGTAAAGCTAAGCAATATTCTCTATGTCATGATTTGGGTGGGTTTTTTCTCATACACATACCCTGATTGGATGCCTGTTAAGGGTCCGATATACCACATACGATTTGATCCCAATGCGATGCGATTTGACATTCATTTTTTTGTAAGGCATGATCCTCGTGAAATCCAACACAAAAAGGGAAAGAATTTGAATTTGAACTGCAACATTTAATTTTGACGTCATTGCTTTTAACTTGCATAATTGCGTCATACAGTATCTCCATGTTCGTTTTATCGGCCGATTCGCTTTATCTGCCATATTTTTCCTGGTCCCAAAAGTGGCCGATTAAGCGGATTCCACTGTATTTGAAGTCCCCTCTCGTACACGAATCTGATAGAATATCTATATTTTTGTATCAGACATTTTATGTGATTCATGTATTGGGGTCTACTTGAGTATAGAGGGATCCGGGATAGCGTCATAATGTCACGTGATTTTGTTGGTAACGAAAGTCGGACGCCATTTTGGCTGGAGCGCCGTTTTGGTTCAGATTACAGAGGTGAGCGTCAGTGAGTTTCGACAAATCGTCACAATGGTAATAAACTGTGCAGTAGCTAAATGTTCAGGACTAAAAGCAAACATCAGAATGGTCAACCTATGGCGATATTTTTCACGCCAGAGGGCAGTGAATGCGCACTAGGGGCTTATCACGCGATTTTCTTACTTGGGCGTAGTAAGAGAGAGAGAGAGAGATGGTAGGACCACTCACTGTCTCTCTCTCTTTCTTTATCCGCAACTAATAATATAGAGAGGATTAGCCCCACACGAGCATCATGCCCTCTGGCGTGAGAAAAACCGCACTAAGTCTCTCATTCAATGCGTTCCACCGCCAAGTATCTTAGCAACCCGAATAATCCAGCCATCATGGCCGACAGAGGTGACATTCTCATTTGCATACATGAACCCGGATCACTCTATAGTAAGCGAGAACAGTAGAATTATTTTTAGACAGACATATTTCACGTGAATCATGACTCACAGACTTCGTCACAATCGCGTCGCATTGGGGCTGAATCGTATGCAGTGTAGCTGATCCTTTAGTGAAGCGGGGGTTGAAACCCTTTCATCGCCACTGTCGCCTCTCGGCACCACACCGATTTAACACCAATGTCACTATTAAGCGGGAGACAGACTATGCGACTGCCTCATATGACTCGATCAGGTCGTGACGTTGACCAAATGTCGTTTCCCGCACCGAAGAGGTCGCAAGCCATCTGACTCGATCAGACTCGATCAGCGAAATTTAGAACCCGCCCTATTCGGACCTGTCACCTGAATGGACCCGACTGAGTCAGGCTGATCGAGCAGCATGGTATGCAAATGAGGTGAAACGTCACGACCTGATCGAGTCACATGAGGCAGTGACATAGTCTGTCGCCGGCTTAACAGGCATGAAATGAGGGTGTGGTATCCGGTGACCTTATCGATGGCTTGGAGTCAAAACGGACTATCTTTAGATAGTCCATTGACGTATTATTGGATTTATTACAAAAACTAATAACTTGTATCAAACAATGACTGCAGAAATATATAAAGGGGGTTTAGCTTTTTATATTTCAACAGTCTTTTTGTTATACAAGTTATTAGTTTTCGTAATAAGTTCAATAATATGTCAATGGACTATCTAAAGATAGTCTGTTTTGACTCCAAGCCATCGTTATGTTCTTATTCTGGGAGGTAAGGATAGACCCGATTTAATGCATATCAGAGAGGAATCCCCAATGTTACAGACGATATCTTTTCTCTACCCAGGTAAATTGAATGGAAAGTTTGGGCTGAAATATGGCTGGCGTTGAAAGGGTTAAACCAATGTGGCGCTAAATGGCGACTTTGGCGACGGAAGGGTTAATAATAAAAAGAGCAAGCAAAATCATCACTGTTGGCCAGAGGAATCGAAACAGCATAACCTTTTGTACTCAGGAAATTAGATAAATCCCTGAAACTTAAATAAACTAAAAACGTAGTTTTAACCAACTTCTTCTAGTGACTTATAAATATACTAGATGGTCCATTTTCTTTCGAGTGGGTGAAACCGTGTGAGGCGACCCTAAACCACCCCCACACGAGGAGAACTAATGCACTCCCCCCACCCACCACCCCCACACACACACACACAAAAGAATATACAAGCCCCCCCCCCAGACCCCCCCAAACCCCCCCCCCCCCCCCCAAAAAAAACCCAAAAAGAAGAACAAAAATGGGTATCCAGAGGAGATTCAAACTCACAACCTATTGCGTTCAAGCACAACGCATTAACCCTTTCACCGCCAATGTCGCATTTTGGCACCACAATGATTTAACACTCGTGCCATTAAAACTCTTGAATCAGGGTCTATTATTCAATAATATTGTGCTCCTAAATTTGGGCAGTAAGGATTGACCCTATTCTAAATGTGTCACAGACAAATCGCACAATATTGCAGATGAAATATTTCTGTAACCAAAATACATTTTATGGAAACGTTTGGTTCAAAGATGGCTGGCGGCGAAAGGGTTAAGCGAGCAACGCACTATCCACTGGACTATCACAGTGCCATCATATTTAGAGGCGAAAAGGTTCAGGCCACAGTCCAAATGCTTGCTACGTTAAAGTTTTGTGGGGTTTTTTAAAATGTCGCGGGTTTTTAAAAAAAAGGGATTCAGTATGCTTATTGATACTTCTACATAGTTACACTCTGTGTTTACTGATACAAGGTTGGCGGGGTTTTTTCTCTCCAAATGTTGAATCCCTTAAGGGTGTCTGGAGAGCGTCTGTACCCTTTTAGTTTTTACAGTAAGCTCGCTAAAACAAACTGAGGGTGGGAGAAATTTCACATTTAGTTCACGTGAAGCGCTTTGACCTTCGGGGATAGGCCTACTATGTGTATGTCGTCTGTTTGTCTATGTGCGTGCGCGTGTGCGCGTGTGTGTTTGTCTGTCTGTCTGTGTGTGTTTGTCTCTGTCTCGTTGTCTTTCTCTGTCTGTCTGTCTGTGTGCCTTTCTGTCTGTCTCTGACTGTCTGTCTCTGTTTGTCTCTCTGTGTCTCTTGTTTGTTAATTATTGCCACTTATTCATATGGGGCCTTGGCCTTTGAATGGAAAAACTATTCGACTTCGACCTCTCTCTCTCTCTCTCTCTCTCTCTCTCTCTCTCTCTCTCTCTCTCTCTCTCTCTCTCTCTGCAGACATTTCGCCAACCCTCAGTTTGCTTCAGTTTAGCTTACTGTAAACTAAAAGGATACAGCCTTAATTCTTATCCTTGTAAAAAAAAGTATGTGAATTTTGAAGTTTGAAGTTTCTGTCTGTCTGTTTGTCTGTTTGTCGCTCTGTCTGTCTGTCTGTCTGTCTGTCTGTCTGTCTGTCTCTCTCTCTCTCTCTCTCTCTCTCTCTCTCTCTCTCTCTCTCTCTCTCTCTCTCTCTCTCTCTCTCTCTCTCTCTCTCTCTCTCTCTCTCCATCTCTCGCTCCTGCCTTCGTGAATTCCTGATATAAAAACAAACAAACAAACAAAAAATCGCAATAAAGATTGCATCTGCCGGGTTTCACATATTGCTAGGTCAAGTTGAAAAGCTTGACAATATCTTTGAAAGCTGCCTCTGGTATTGAGAACACCTTTCAATGCAGCAACTAACTCACTCACTCTCTCTCTCTCTCTCTCTCTCTCTGTTGAGGTATATATGTGACCCAGCACCACGAAAGGGACATTAAGTCGCTGGGCTAGTTTCTCACAACAGGCTTGGAAAGTCAAAAAATCTCATGTTTTGTCAATTTTGAGTTGTGGGTAAATTCGTGTTCTCTAACATTTTATCTTTAATATGTATAAAGGATAATCTTTAATATGGTCTCTAAATGGTCTCATAAGTGTTTTAAATCAAATAGGTCAATGCAGTTTCTTCAGCTAGGCTGGAATTAACTGTGTTTTCTCAAAATGACCGACACTCACCCTACTAACTTTAAATGCTTCTAACTCTGGAACGGAAAATGATAGAAGAATGGTTCTTGTATGGTTAGAAGGAAACTTGTCTGGAGTTTCCAAAGGTATGATTATCTCAGAATGGTCAGTTTGACACTTAATGTCCCTTCGTGGTGCTGGGTCACATGTGTGTACGCGTTTCTGAACGTTTCTCTCTATTTTGGTCCCTTTCGGCCCCTCCCTCCATTATAACAAGTCCCTTTTTGCATGTAACAATGGATTGTTTTGGTTTGTGGCTCAAGCCACAAACCTATAACTCACTTTGTCGGTCGGTCGGTCTGTCGTTCCAAAATTGTCGCACATTTTGACAAAATTGTCGCACTTCAAATCGAGGCTACACTTCAAAATTAATTGAGGCCGCTCTTTAAAATGATGTATTTTAAAAGCGTACAAAATAATAAACATACGTAATACAGACACTACAACAGACACGACGAGTATGCGGTGCTTCTTTTGATGAGTATAAGTAGGATACATAGTTTTAAATGTTTTCCAAAAGATATAAAAAGTTACGAAATGGTGCAGAGATAACATTCTGGTTTACAGATTAAAATTATTGGAAAGCCAGGGGAGATGACTCCTGATTGGAGTGGTAAAAATAGACCGCACGCCACAAACTATTGCGATTTTGCGCTTGTTTAAATACTGGGTTTGTATTCACATTCAGATAGTATGAGACTTATCATCATGACATCTTAGAGAAGTCCCTCTGAAGTAATGAGGATTTAATAGGACTTTAGAAGGACTTTTAGCGATACCATGATAAGTCTCATACTATCTCAATGTGAATACAAGCACTGGTCACTTATCCTGATCCTGATCGCTTCTCGGCCTTTTGGCTAAGACAGTGATTCAGGAACGTAAATTTTTGTTTATACCCTGGTTGGTTTGTTCAGCCCGTCGTACATGGCGAAAGCCGATACGCGACGTTAAACTGAACTTCCATCCACTTTCTAAAGCTACGTTACGTTAGACATTGACTCTTCTATTACGCTACGCTGGGTTCTATTCACTTTAACCCTTTCACCGCCAATGTTGCATTTTGTGCACCACAATGAGTAACACCCATGTCACTAACATTCTTGACATATCAGGGTCTGTTATTCAACGATATTGTGCCCCTGAATTTAGGCAGTAAGGATTGACCCCATTCTAAATGTGTCACAGACAAATCCAACAATATTGCAGACAAAGTCTTTGCTGTAGCCCAGTAAATTTAATGAACATTTTTGGCTCAAAGATGGCTGGCGGTGAAAGGGTTAACGACATGCGCGCTTGCATGTATGTGTGTGTGTTTGTGTGTGTGTGTGTGTGTGTGTGTGTGTGTGTGTGTGTGTGTGTGTGTGTGTGTGTGGAGGAAGGGGGGGGGGGACATGCGTGCAGGTTAGCCCGCAAATAATGTTACTATTTTTATGAATACTTTAATGATTACATGTATGTGCAACTTGTCTTTTATTCTTTTTTTGTATTACCCTATTGCCTCTTGTCTATTTATTACCAACCGTGATCGTAGAGAGCGGATTGGTAATGTTTTCACTCGTGTCTGAGGTGGTGTTTGTATGTTTGTATGTATCCTCTCTAGCGTTTGAACGGATGGACTTAGGGTGCTCAAATTTTGCATGCGGGTAGGTAGTAGGAAGATCTAGGCCAAGTTCGATAATGAAGGTTATGGGTCAAAGGTCAAGGTCACTGGAGCCGAATAACGCTGCCGCGCGGTTGGTGATTTAGCGTCTTAACGCTCTAGTTTATTGATGCTTTCCCCTTGATTATTTATTGATTGATTTATTTATATATGCCTTTGAATTTGGGGGATTTGTATGTGGGTCACACCAACCCAGAAAAAACAACCCAGAGGACTTAAGCTTGCTGGAGCAGTGGGTCTTTAAAGGAGACAGACGACCTCTTGTTGCAGAAAAGTCGTTTCAAATCGGCTCTCAGGAACAAATACGCTTTTGTTGACTACTGTAGTTTGAACAATACGG
>CM065694.1:48995968-48998468 GCA_017654935.2 Phymorhynchus buccinoides
TAGGGATCTGGAGAGAAAGAGGGTCAAAACTGAACGTAAAGTGCGAGCTGGCGTATAGATGGAAATATTGTCGCAGAGGTAGGCTGGAGCAGCTTTATGGATATATTTATAGCAAAGTGTGTTTGATTTATACTCTATTCTGTCTGCGACAGGAAGCCAGTGCAAAGAACAGAGAAGAAGGCTAACATGATCGAACTTTTTCTTCCTAAGGACAAGACGAGCAGCTGTGTTTTGAATACGCTGGAGACAGGATAGAGAAGAGACTGATAGGCCAGAAAGGAGAGCATTACAGCAGTCAATACGAGACAGGATGAGGGAAGTAACAAGCTTTGCTGTGGCTTCATCTGAGAGGTATTTACGAATATAGCCAATGCGACGAATTTGATAGAATCAGGACTGACACACACACACCCCACCTCACCCCACCCCAGAAAAATCAGAGATAACAGTTATCATGATAACTGATAGAGGAAAGATTTAGAACCAGAACTAACGGAAGTGTTAACCAACCTAGAGCATCAAATTAAAGATAGTGGTGATGAACTATTAGAGGTTGATCCAGATGTTGTTAAGTGCTTGTTTTCAAAACTGAATGTCAGTAAGGCGGCAGGCCCAGATGCCCTGCATGGTAAACTGTTGAAGACTAGTGCCTCTGAACTGTGTGGTGTCCTTAGTTCTATTTTTAACTGGTCTCTCAAAACCTGCTTTGTCCCCAAGCTTTGGAAAAACTACTATTCGCCCTGTTCCCAAGAAAAAGAACCCCGTTGCTCTGAATGACTATCGCCCTGTGTCCCTAACCTCTATAGTTATGAAGTGCTTTGAGAGAATTGTCCTACGGCATCTTTTAACCGTTACCAGCCAGCATTCAGACCCCCTTCAGTTTGCTTATACGTCACACAGGAGCATTGATGATGCGATCCTAACCCTGCTTCACAACGCTTTTATTCACTTAAACGACTCAAAGTCTTTCGTTCGTATTCTTTTTATCGATTTTTCCTATGCCTTTAACACTATTCAGCCACACCTTTTAGCTCTGAAGTTGTTAGACCTTCATGTTGATCCTAAATTGACCCTCTGGCTCGTTAACCTTCTACTCAATAGAAGCCAGTCAGTCCGCTATCAGTCAGTGCTCTCCTCTCCACTCTCTACTTCAACTGGTGCGCCTCAGGGTACTGTTCTATCTCCTGTTCTTTTTACCTTGTATACCAACAACTGTAGAGGTACTAAAATTGTTCCTATCATAAAATATTTAGACGATTCGGCCATACAAGACCTTTCAAATTATGATTCTCACTACTTTAGTCAAGTTGCGAAATTCTGTCTGTGGTGTAAAGAAAACTATCTGGACCTCAATGTCCTCAAAACAAAAGAAATGTTAATAGACTTCAGAAAAGATCCACCCACTGTGCCAAAGGTAGAAATTGATGTTGAAACCGTGGAAAGAGTATCAGAATACAAATACTTAGGTACCATTTTGGACGACAAACTGACTTTCGACAAGAACACACACAACACACATAAGAAATGTCAATCAAGATTGTTTATTTTGCATAGACTGAGAAACATTGGTATTAACTCAAACATTTTGCATACGTAGCTGCATTGAGTCTGTGCTTACTGTTTCCTTTACGTGTTGGTTTGGAAGTCTGTGTTTGAAGAATAAGCGTGTGTTGGATGATGTGGTGAATGTGTGTAGTAAAGTTGTTGGAAAGAGAGATATGGGTTTGAATGAGATGTACGAAAGACGAACCAAGCATAAAGCCAGAAGGATTGTAAATGACACCTCCCATGTTTTGAAAAAACATTACGAACTATTACCTTCTAGACGTCACTACAAAACTTTTAAAGTCAACTTCAGGGCACAGAAATCCTTCATCCACAGATCCATCCACCTCCTAAACTCATGATCCTTTTAGGTTGAAATGTGTGTTCATCGTGTTAATAGAAACTATGCATGCTTATCCTTAGACGTGTATGTATCCACATAGAATGTGTATCTTTAAGCGTGTATTATGTGTAACCTTTAAATATGTACATTATGCTCACGCATGCTAAACGTCTATGTCCGTATATATTTTATGCATATTTTATTTGTATACTCATGTCACTTTAAGTCCAAATGTGCTTATATTCATGCATGCCGAATGTCGATGTCTTTGTTATTCTGGCACCGGAACAAACTTTCTCCTTGAGAGATAATAAAGTGAGTTTGATTGATTGATTGATTGATTGATCACCATCTACGTATTACGAATACCCTCCACCCACACCCACCCAAAAATAAAGGTTGCTCGGTTTCGTTTTGATTTTGGTGAGTTTTTTGGGTGTTTTTTTTTAAATTTAAAGAATGTGTTCACATTGTACGGACACAGAAGCAGGAGTTATTAACATCCAACAAAAGGAATACTACCATCTGCCTTGGCAGAGGAATACGGTGTTTTTGTTTGGTGGGGGGGTTGGGTTTTTTTTGGGGGGGGGGTTTCTCTCTCTTTTTAGGTGT
>CM065694.1:49003468-49030968 GCA_017654935.2 Phymorhynchus buccinoides
GTCACTCATTGTGGTTGAAGCTTTGTTTTCTTTTTTGTAGTGCAGTAAAAAAACAAATGGAGCTATTTCCTTTGTTGTGAACGAAATTCCTTTAGATAAACTGTATAAAAAATATAAAAAAAATTAAAGAACAAAAAAGGCTTGTATTGTGAAACATTCCTGCAAGCGATTTGGTTAAACTCAGGCGGCCACTGAAATAATTTGACTTCCAGCACCTCCGCCAAGAAGGAATCGCCGAGAGAAGAGCAAAGTGAGTATTGCGATCTCTGTAAAGGGTGTTTTCCTGGTGATCTCGACGTGTTTCTTGCAAAAACGTATCCGTCAGGGTGCCCGTTTAAAGAAGATGCGAGGTCTACAACTGAAATAAGGGACACGCAAAAGAACAAAACGTAAAACAAACGAATAGGTTTAGCCCCAACATTGAACATTTGAACAAACCACACAAACAACTTGTGTTTCTCTACGGACTTCGTTGTATACTTATAAGCAACTAAAGTAAATAGGGAATGAAAATTGCTTGTATATAGTCAGTTCAGGGATTCTTGAATTCTAGCACATATTGTACATTTTATACATTTTACATGGAGTGGGTTTGTTTTTACATAAATGTTCTAAATAATTGTTTTAAATGTTTCTGCACAACAGAATGAAAGTTAGGTTTTACGCCCACTCGGCAGCAAAACAGCACATATGGGACGAACCGTCAACCAACCGTCATTCAATGCTCTGAGCAGATTCCGGCGGTACTGCAATTCCAGGTCTGATCCTGATAAACTAGGTACAAGGATGGTTAAACTGAGAGTTTATCCACAACTGACATTCATTCCTGTTCTCCATGTGCTGCTATTGCTTGGTTTATGTTGGTTTGACTGAATGCACAAAAGAAAACGTTTCTTCTATTATTCATGCCCTGATCTGATCTTAGTTTATTCTCGTCTGTTTCATACAGGCAGTTATACTTTTAACATTGTTGTTGGGTTTAAAACCAAATAAGATTTCAGCCTTCTTCACACACAAAAAAAGAGCAAGCAAAACTCACAGAGAATAAACACCATCCTATAGTTTTGATTATGTTCGCAACAGTCTAACATTTAAAGGGCCTCCTTCACTTTCGGTTGCGATTTCTCAGAGGACAAAATGTATAAAACCGAATTCTTGTTTCAATACTTTTGATGACTGAAATATATATATAATCAATCTGTGTCAATATTTGGTAAATGTTACATGCAAAATGGTCATTTTCGTTCGCATATACTTGTACGTTTAACAATACTTTAATTTCTGCGTAATTGTTATGCATTGGATTCTTCCTACCACTTACATAATATTCTATATAATTGATATGTCATTGTAGTGACATTAGAATAAAACACACTGTAAAAACAACGTGTGAAAAGGTAGGGGATAATGAAATAAGGAAGCACAAATAATCAGTCTTGTGTACGCATGTTTGCAAGCACAAAAGCGGAAAACTCTACAACCCTTCTGGCTAATGCAAAGATTTTCTAAAGGCTAAAACAAAAATGAAGTGTACGAAGAAGTCCAGCAAAAAACTCAACATTACAAGTTCAAGTTATAAGTGATGTTTGGTAAGATTCCAGTTAACAACACTAGCATAAAAGTAAACCATTAATGTGTTTGGTAAAATCCAAGGAACAATGCTTGTACAATTTAAGACGTGCAGATTAGTTGCTTTCGGTTAATGGTACAAGAATACGTTAGGAGGTTGTGTCAAATTCAGTATTAGTAAATTTGAGTCATTTTAGAGCAGAATTGTCAATGTCTCTTCTTGACAAAATGTTTTGTATAGCTATAGAGGTGTTTGAACTCCAGCATTTCATTAAAAACCTCTGGCAGTTCCAGTTCATCAATACGATGGAGACGGTCGTGAGAACATCCCAGGAAATGAGAGACCAGCAGTAGGCACATCCCTTCCAGTGATCGGACACTTTTCTGCAGCAGCCGAGGAATATTCCTCTCCACTGTGTTCACTAAGTCTTGATCCAAAAGGGTAACGGTCCTTATGCTGTGATAATACTGCTGGTAGGAGACAGCTCCCGACTCCAGAAGCAGGCATAGGTGGGAGGGGCTTTGTTCTTCGAGGCACTCTACGCACAGTTCTGAACCATCAGGGTAATGCGTGGACAATCCTTTTCTGATGCAAATTAGGGTGTATGAGATTCTGTCTTCTTCGTAAAATTCAAAACACTCAACCATTTTCTTGCCTATCACTTCCGGACATGCTAGATATATTTCGTACAAACATAGATCGTTTAGCAAATCAGCCTGTGTCTGATCATGCATGTACATTTGAATCAGCTGATTGATGACAGCTTCGTCGGTGCAAAATGCGAAAAATTCTTTCACAAACGCAATGTGTTTGATCTGAGCAGCTGCTACTAGGATCATACCACGCGTGCTCTGATCTGGCGATGCTAATTTCATTAACCTGTTTCTTTTTAGCAAACCATTGGCTTCTTCTTGGTCAGCAGCATGGATTCCGAAATACACCAGCCAATTGTGTAAATATGGTATCATGCTGCACAACCCGACGAGTGCCTTCAGCTGCTCACGTTCAAATAAGTCAGTGTTGAGAAAATAACAGGTGTTTCTGTACAAAACATGTAAGATTTCCAATGTGACAAGTTGTGGAGCTCCGTGTGTATAGGAGAACCAAAATACACCGGACCAAAAATACTCAGAGGACATCCGGGTCTTCTTTTGCAGCAGAGGAGGTATTAGATCCCATTCCAAACACAATAGATAAGCCACCACAGCCAGTCCAATACACTGCTTTTGTACGCACATTTCCCCGAAGAGTCTTTTCTGTGCATCACTTACATCTCCAACGGTGCGGCGCAAGTGTTCTACAGGCAAGTGCTTAGCAATTCTACCAAATGTGTTCTTCACCCAATGGTTCAGATTCCAATATGTAGCATCCTTCATCGCAACGGCAGTGCTCCTCTTCTGGAATTCCTTGATGAAGGCGGGAAGAAAGAACGCCAGAAAGTCTCGCTGTTGTATTGTCCTAGTCCCAAACACGCGGTCATCAAACGAGTTGACATAATGTGCACATATCGTGGCCATGGCTTCAACTAGCTCCAGGTCTACAACCCAAGGATCGTCTTGGCGTTGTTCGTCAAAAATTCTGTTCCACATTTCACATTCGTCTACTGGAATTGCTTTTTGCCCATCTCTACCCAATCTGTTTTTGATATATCGATGCGCCATGACATGTAAGACTTGCTGCCGGTTTGACATTCCGCTGTTTCCTCTTCAGTGCTACTGGTAGTCACAACATCCTTATTCCTGGGTCGTCAAATCCTGTAAGTAAATGCAACAATGAATTGCATTGTTCAGTGTACAATATTTCTAAATATTCTATAAACATCTATCAACTCGTAGCAAAAGGCAAATTTAATACTAAACTATCTCCCTTTATTACCATAGTATTGAGTGCCAATGCAGCATCCACATTTTCACCCGTCAGAGAAGATAATCTACTGAAGAAAAATAAAACAATATGTCTTGCTATTCTAACACCAAATTATATCCCTTACAGCCGTAAATATAGATATAGCAGTGTCGAATCCAATGATTCCATTATGTGTGAAAGCAAACAGCGAAAGAAAAAACTATGAAATCTATGCTACTCAGTGACGCTTTCAGGTGAAAGAAAAAGCACCACGAAAGGGACATTAAGTCGCTGGGATAGTTTCTCATAACAGGCTTGCAAAGTCAAAAATCTCATTGTTTATCAATTTTGAGTTATGGGTATTTTCTTGCTCTCTAACATCTCATCTTTCATATTTATAAAAGATAATCTTTATTATGGTCGCTAAATACACAAAAAAGTGCTTTGAAATGAGTAGGTTGGCGCATGTTCTTCAGCTAGGCGAAACTGTAGACTGTGATTTATCAAAATGGCCGACGGTCACCCTATCAACTTTGAATGCTCATAACTCTAAAACGAAAACAAAATAATAAAAGAATGGTTCATATATCATTTGAAAGTGTATTGTCTTACATTTTTAACTGGACCATTGTCCCAGAATGGTCATTTTGACACTTAATGTTCCTTTCGTGGTGCTGGGTCACAACATTAATGGGACTGGGGTGGCAAGGTCCTGCAATGTGATTTCCATGGACATAACTATTTCTCCATATACTGCCAGAATCAACATGGGTCCGTCTCATCAGTGCCACAGTGTTGCAATATTGCTACGTAAGCAACCCACAAAACACTCGACTATGCACCACTATTAAAAGGACAACAATGGCGTACTTTTAAAGTTATGAAAGGTTTTGATTGTCGTGAAATGAGGAAAGAAAATTCGTCTACGCTGCCAAATTCTGTTCTTGCTATAAATATCTATTGATGAGCATTTTCACAAGCGTGTCTTTCCATTTGTGAGTAATGGCTATTGCTTATTGAATAGACGTGTTCTGTCCTACATATGACCAGGCGCAGAAACACCCCGGATAAAGCCTACATCCTTCATAGACACCAGCTCCAGAGCGTGCGTGCCTCATGCGAAATACCTGGGTGTCACGATTTCTGCTGATCTTAGGTGGGACACGGATCCACACAGTTGCTAGCGGATAATTGCTAGCTGACTATTGCTAGCGGATGATTGCTAGCAGGACAATTGCTAGCTACGACTATTGCTAGCTGAATAATTGCTAGCCGGACAATTTCTAGCGCGACTGTTGCTAGCTGAAAAATGGCTAGCATGACAGTTGCTAGCTGTGTGACAGTTGCTAGCTGATGTTATGTTGAGAGAAAAATAAATTGTTATTTTTGAAAAATTATTTTTCTTTTTCCTGAGATGTCATTGACATTGTAAACTGTTATCACATAACTGTAATTATAGTTTTCTTTTGCACATGCACGCTTTAGTCATGCATTCAGCGTTTTGTAATCTGTTTTCACTTGTGATCTTTTAAACAGTAATCACTTGCAACTTTTAACCCTTTTTCAGTTGACAGCGTACTTCTCTTTTGTGTCACTGCCAACTACAACATGGAGAATACTGCTGTTGTGTGGCACAAATCCGAAAAAGGAAAACCAAAAGCATCAGTACAGGGCCTTTTTTATCACTTTGAGAAACTGAGTGCTCGAGATCCATCAGTTTCGTTTTATGCTTGCGAACATACCAAGCCTGGTTACTGCAGAGCGCGACTACACATTCGAGGAGACACAATTGTCTTAAAGATTGGAGAACACAACCATGCCCCTGATCCTGTCCGGAATCAAGCACTGTCTATTTTGGAAAATGTCAGTTCTCAGGCTTCCCGCACTGAAGAATCAACAGTGGCCATAACAGCCACTCAAACTTCACAAGCCTTGCCTACTGCTTGCTGCACAACTTCCAAACGAAAGAGCTCTAAAGAGAATGCTTCAGAGAACAAGAAACCGACATGGCAGAGTACCGCCACTACCAAGAAGACTTAGAGACCTTGAGATACCCGAAGACTACCAGATGCTCCAAGATGGAAACACATTTCTTTTGAGAGAGAGAGAGAGAGAGAGAGAGAGAGAGAGAGAGAGAGAGAGAGAGAGAGAGAGAGAGAGAGAGGAGGGGGGGGGGGGGGAGAGATTTTCGCTGTTCTTTTACTTGCCTTCTTTTAGCAGGATGCGTTTGGAAGGTGAAGAGGATTTAATCGGTGAACAATGCTTTGGACAGCATTTGTTTTAAGAGAGAGAGAGAGAGAGAGAGAGAGAGAGAGAGAGAGAGAGAGAGAGAGAGAGAGAGAGAGAGAGAGAGAGAGAGATTTATAACTTTGGAATAGATACAGAATGAAATTCGTACGTTTTGGTCTGCTGATGTTTTATTTGTAAAGCTTGATACTCGGTCAAATAAACTTTCAAAATGTTTTGTATGTGTGCGTGTGTGCGTACGTGTGTGTG
Organism: Phymorhynchus buccinoides; assembly: GCA_017654935.2. Lineage (NCBI taxonomy): Eukaryota > Metazoa > Mollusca > Gastropoda > Neogastropoda > Raphitomidae > Phymorhynchus > Phymorhynchus buccinoides. The sequence continues at coordinate 49,009,380 of CM065694.1, forward strand.
TGTGCGTTAGCTAGCAATTTTCTTGTCAGCTAGCTAGCAACTGTCGCGCTAGCAATTTTTCAGCTAGCAACTGTCTTTCTAGCAATTGTCCAACTAGCAATTGTCCGCTAGCAACTGTCGGTACCCCGTAGGACACCCATGTGAACGACATGGTCAGCAGGGCAAACAAAACTATTGGATTCCTGACGAGGGCCTTGAAAGTCAACAACAAAACAGTCAAGGAACAGGCCTACAAAGCTATGGTGCATCCCCTCCTGGAATATACCAGCCCGGTCTGGGACTCCCACCACAAGGGCAGCATTGACGCCATTAAAAACAAGTCCACAGCCGAGCTACAAAATGGGTGGCCTGAGACTACCGTCAGTCAACACGATCTGCAGACCTCCTGAAAAAACCTGAAATGGCCCCTTCTACAGACCTGTCGAACTGAAGCCCGTCTTACTACCTTCTATAAATTCCATACAGGACTCATCTCAATCAACTCCAAGTATCTTCCAACTAATACCCAGCAGAAGAAAAGTCTCTGTCAATCCCATTCAGCTTCATACGACATCTCAAGCCACAGAACTCAGTACAGAAAACCCACAGTCTTCCCTCGCACCATCCCACAGTGGAACTGCCTCCCAGAAGACGTTGCCTCCTCTCAGTCATTGGGGGCATTCACAAGAGGCCTCCACAAACACAAACACCTCAACTGAAGCTGAAACTAGGGAACTAGGGGCCATAGATCAAAGTAGTGGTAAATGAAGGGCAGGAGCTGTGCCGATCGGGGTTCGCCGGGCTGGTCTTGCCTAGTCTTGCCTGGATGCTGCGGGGAAAAAAATCATAAAGATCCGTACAATTTTTATTTTATGTTTACTGTCCTTTTCCATCTCCTCTGCTGTATAACGTCCTAGTCTTCTACAACCCCCCAAAGTGCAGCAGGATCTTCAGCTTGATGAAGTTGGCTGCCTAAGGCAAAGAAGAAGAACCATCTACGAATTCTCTTACCTCCATTATTTGTATATGTGGATAACACGAATGGGACAACATACTGCATTGAAGCTGTCGTAGACTAGCAGACAGAATTAATGTGAAATAACTTCTTCTCAGGGTATTAGAATATCACTCCACTCCTCACCTCCGTGTTCAGCTAACGTGAACACAGTTCAAGTTGAATTGTGTCGATGCAGAGTTGCTTAGCCGTAGCGTTTTGTGAAACTATGCTTAAAGCACCTGGGACGGTATTCATGTCGAGATAGCATGAGACTTAGCATGATGCTAACTTAGAAGCTCTTCCAATGTCCTATAGGATTTAATAGGACTTTTGGAAGAGCTTCTAAGTTAGCATCATGCTAAGTCTCATGCTATCTCGACATGAATACCGTCCCTGGTCGTGTCCTATATCAGCACGTTCTTCCGAGAGCGCTTCAAGTGTTCTTTGGCAGACGTAGGATGTTGTTTGTTTGCTTTGAGCATGAAGACCGTGGTGGTCGTAGTCAATTTTTTAATTTAAGGATTACAAATGAATGAGATTTACCTTACATGTAATTTATGATGGCATTCAATTTCACGATTGCATGTTAATTGCTTTAAATAATGTGTGTTCCTATCAATTCACACTGCTACTTTGACAAGGTACCAGAATAGGGTCGAATGAAAGAAACGTATCATCAAGACACGGAAAGGCAATGGTGGTTGTGTCGATATCTTTTACTTTCATGAAGCACAATTGGCCTATCTCCACATTTGGAGTATGAATACTCACGGAAAGCAGCTTTTTTTCCCACACTGATTGACTGATTTACAGCATAATTGAAAGAGAACAATGTTTATAATGAAAGTCAGTGTCGATGCTTGAAAGCTTTCTTTACATGCTTCTTCTTCTTCTTCTTCTTCTTCTTCTTCTTCCGCGTTCCCAGGCCAAAAGGCCATCATGGATAAAGTACGTATGTGTCCTTTTTCAGTTTTCACTGGTCCACCCGCTGCGTACAGCCGACACATTCCGATTTCGGAGAAGCTCAAAGGAGAAAACAATATTTCAAATATTTGGTTTTTTTAAAAGGCAGGAGAATGGGGTCAATAAGTCAAAACGATAGTTGAGGATAGAAAGCAAAGGGAAAAAGCAGTCAAAGAGAGATTAGAGGAAGCTACAAGTACAGAACTTCCAGAGGGTGGGGGAACTATTTTTACGTTGATTATGTATTGGATGGTCAGTAATCATGAATATGTTCTTTCGGTTTTCATTTCTTCGTTTCTTTTACTTTATGTCTAAGTTGTCGAATATTGTTATTTCATTGAAAATATTCAAGTACCCCCCTCCCCCCCCCCCCCCCCCCCCCCCCCCCCCCCACCCCCCCCCCTCATCAGACCCAGGTGATGACCATAAAATGTCAAGTGTTCTCTCTCTCGTTCTCTCTCTCCGTAAATATGTAAATGTGTTTGTGTTGTACGTGTGTGTGCCACTGTGCGCGCGCGTGTGTGTGTCTCTCTTTGAGCGTGTGTGTGTGTGTGTGTGTGTGTGTGTGTGTGTGTGTGTGTGTGTGTGTGTGTGTGTGCGTGCGTGCGTGCGTGCGCGCGTGTGTGGCGATGTTTTGCTATGGACTGTAGCAGCGTGCGCTGTGACTTGCATGGGTAAAGGTGCAAGGTTTTATAAACATGATATCCAAAGGAAGACATACTGTTGGACACATAAGATCCATCTAAATACCACTTTATACCAGCGTATTTTCGACAAACGAACACAACCCAAGTCAGACGATTTGAAGGAAACAACATTTATTGTTCGCTCTTTATCTTAGCCAATTCACAAAGGACCATCAATATTCACAAGAAGAAAAAACAAACAGACCAAAATAAAACCCAATGAACACAACCCACCGAGACCAACACAATAACTTAGCAACTTGCGGTGCACAAAGAAAACATGTATATGCACCAACTAAATAAGAATAATAGTTGCAAAAAACAAGCAAACATTCAATGTAAGATTTAACATCTACCAACACTGGAGATCCTAGCAAAACATAATTATAGAATACAAATATAACCACAATAGAATAGGTAATTATATTATGATCAAGGAAATGGCAAACCAAAATTTTTAAAAAGAATATCAAAGTCCTTTTTTGTTTCTTGTATGATAGCACATTGCAGTTATCACAAATACTAAAACACTAAACATTGTTCAATCACCGTTCTATAATCCAACCCTCATTTTCTTGTTTCCATCCATCCCATTTTCTCATGGTTGTTTTGTAACCAAGTTTCAAGTTTCAAGTTTCAAATTTATTTCCAAAACAAAGCCCCATGGGGGTACATGGAAGAGAAAGAAAGGAAAAAAAGAACGTAAAAAAACAACAAAAACAAAAACAAAACAAAAAACGAGATGCTATTCACAAGAAAAGCGCTCGATAAACAGGCTTGACTAACACTTCCAATCAAACTAGACAAAGGTTACAGCATGCAATGTCACTACAGTTCACAAAATTATGAACACAATACATCACATATTCTTTAGTATCTCTGTATCATAACTAGTCGCTGCATACTACAGTATATCAATACAACATTAATGGAGAAAAAACCCCAACCAAAACCCCCAAAAAACCGTCAGTTAAAGCAATCCGTAAGTTAAAGTACATTAAATCACAGCTCGACCAATTTTTCCTATTACGTGGCAACAGAAAATGTCATGCAAAAACAACAAAAAAGACTTCTTTTTTCTTCTTCCCTTTTTTCCTTTCCTCCCTCCCTTCTCCCTTTTTTTCGGTGATCGGCACTGCAGTCATGATTTCCACCGTCACTGTAAACATCTTTCAAAGGTTGACCGGCATTTTGCTGGGTGGATAGAATGTTTGAATCCAATATAAAAACAAGCGCGAAATCGTAATAGTTTGTGGCACGCGGTCTATTTTTACCACTCCAATCATGAGTCACCTCCCCTGGCTTTTCAATCATTTTAATCTGTAAACCAGAATGTTATCTCTGCACCATTTCGTAACTTTTTATATCTTTTGGAAAACATTTAAAACTATGTATCCTACTTATACTCATCAAAAGAAGCACCGCATACTACTCGTGTCTGTTGTGTCTGTATTACGTATGTTTATTATTTTGTACGCTTTTAAAATACATCATTTTAAAGAGCGGCCTCAATTTGAAGTGTAGCCTCGATTTGAAGTGCGACAATTTTGTCAAAATGTGCGACAATTTTGGACCGACCGACCGACCGACCGACCGACCGACCGACAAAGTGAGTTATAGGTTTGTGGCTTGAGCCACAAACAAAAACACGTATGAGCTGGTTTAGTTATCCATATTACGATACAGTATAATCTTAATCCATAACGCCTAACTGTGTGCGTGGCTACTTCTAAAAATGACCTGGGCCTGTATTCACGTTGAGATAGCATGAGACTTAGCATCATGCTAACTTAGAAGCTCTTCCAAAAGTCCTATTAAATCCTATAGGACATTGGAAGAACTTCTAAGTTAGCATCATGCTAAGTTTCATGCTATCTCAACGTGAATATAGGCCCAGGAATACTCATGTGAGCTTTGGAAAGAGAGTAACCACTCACACTGTTGACTGGTAACAGTGGATAGGACAGCTAAAATAAAACAATTTGAAAACTAATTTTACCATTTGTTTAGCATTCTGCACACAGCTGTTCCACCCCATACAAAATCAAGCTATTTAGTTAAAAGACTGAATTTATAAATCTTAGATAAAAACTACACCCAGCTTTTGTTTGTAAACATATTTTGGCTGTATGTTCTTCGTTGTATTTGTAATATATTTCTTCCATCAGATTTATGGTAAACACTTATTTTGTTGAGCAGCATCATGCAACATATTTAGTAGACAATGTTCTTGAATAATACACAAACATAAATAAAATTGCCCATGAGTGAACATCTAACAATATCCACTGAATATAAGTAATTTAGTCACATACTACAACATTATTCGTGATTGTAATTTATGAAAAGCAACTTATGGTAAAATAAAGTTGGCTTGAAACAACTTCTGAAAATATAGAGAAACTAAATGTTCCTCCCGAAACAGCTGTGTGCAGTGCGTATCTAATAAGGCAATATTGGCTCCACAAGCGAACAATATGTCTTCCATGTGTAGGTAAAATTAACTTCTTCTTTTTTGTCACTTGTATAGTTGGTCGAATAAAGGTGGGTTTTTTGGAGGGTAATTGAATAAGACTTCATATTGAAGCACACTTAATGAATCAACAAAGTCAACAGCAGGGGTAGGGGTTTTTTCTTGTTATTCCCTTAGGAAGAATATCGGGACGTAAGAATAAAAATGGGTGTAGAATGAGAATGGGCACAATGACATTACACTGGTGGAAGTTTGCACTAAACTATGCCGCTGGGGTACCCACAAAGTCATAATCAATATCAGTTCTTGTCAGATAATTGCAAAGCTGAACATAACTGTATTCATTTTTTTTTAAACAGAAGCAAGTTCAACTAACGTGACAAGCATAACCGTAGCTAGACACATTTCACTAATGAATTCTAGCATTACTATACTTGTATATTTTATAAATGTTCTTTTACATCATTTTTAACCGTACGAGGTAGTAAAAATTGCAACCAATAAAACTGCAAAAACAAATTTCAACTATTTTTTAAGCCACGCTATACACGTAGAAAAGATACGTGTGACTCATTGACAATGGTGTTTTAGAAAATAGTGACGTTCATAGAGTAGTGAGGCTAAAGTCAATAGTCTCCCCTGAAAAAGGGGGCACGGTTCAAATTCAACAGTTTCCATTAACGTAGAAATATGTACCATGAAATTGAAGGGAAGTGACCAGGGCCTGTATTCACAATGAGATAGTATGAGACTTAGCATCAGGGTATCTTAGAAGCCCTTCTAAAGTAGTAGGATTTAATAGGACTTTAGGACTTCTAAGACAATTATGATGATAAGTCTCATGCTATCTGAATGTGAATACAGGCCCGGGTCTACTTTATAGGGAGACTGTTGGTCTACAATCTCACTTTTCCACAAGGGTCAATAGTTTTAGAAACACCAGTGGTAGTTTTACGATTTGTGATAAATTTAAGAAAAACAACTCTAGCACATGACATCAAGCATTATGGTGGTATAATCTATTAAAAGAATTGAGAGTTTCTGCCTCTCATATAATCCAATAGAAGGACTGATACAAATGAATGAGGTACATTTCAATCAAATACACAAACGACTGAATGTGGCGGATTTCGGTAGAGAGTAAAGGTCCGAGTTAGGAAGTCGTTTTTGACAGAGCTCAAGTCATCTACGTTTAGCTTGCAGGTCTTTTGTCAGGCAGATCGTGTTCAATACGTTTAAACTTGATCTTATCCTTCACGTGCTCCACCAGCTCCAATTCATCAATCCTGTGAAGGCGATCATGATCGTACCCCATTGTATGAGAGAGAAGCAGAACACACATCTCCTCCAGACGGCGGACACTTTTCTCCAGCAGTTGACTGTTCTCGCTTTCCACCTCGTCCACAACGTCTTGGTCCAAAGGGGTGACGTTCTCTTTACAGTGATAATACTGCTGGTAGGTGACTGCCCCCGACTTCAAGAACAGACGTAGTAGGTCAGGTTGCTTTTCCTTCAGGCATCTCGCACACAGCTCAGCACCGTTAGGGTAATGGGTAGACAACCCTTGTCTGATGCAGATAAGAGCAAAAGGTACCCTATCCTCCAGGCTAACCTCTGAATGTGAATGCGCATTGGTATTCTTCGCCTTGCCTTTCTCATTAGAAAACGACAGTGTACGTCAAGTTCCTTACACAAAATAGGATAGGCTTGTTCATCTATTATGTTAGGCAGTCGACGGACGACATCAACATTGGCGCAAAATACGAAGTGATCTTTCACAAATGTGGTATATGCGATTTGAGCTGCTGCTACGAGGAGAATATCACGTTTTTGTTCATCCTGACTGGCTCGTTGCATTTCCGTTTTTATTGCGACTTCGGCACGCTTTTTATCTTTAGCCCTAATCCTGAAATACACCTGCCACTTTTCCTGCCAAGGAGCTGTGCTGCATAAAACCGCAAGCTCGTTCAGCTGCCCTGGTTTAAATAAATCAGTATTGAAGTCATAGGCGACGTTTCTATCAAACATGCTGAGGAAGCTCATTTTAACATCCTGTGCTTCGCCATGCATAAAACAGAACCAGAATGCTTTGTACCAAGTGTCTGGACAAACCGTGAACCAGAGTGACGAGCACCAAGCACCTCGAATACCCACACCAACGTGCCTGTGAGCCTGCAGTAAATCCTCTACACGATTCCAATCTAAGCACATTAGATTAGCTATCAGAGCCACTATAAAGTAAAGCCGTTCACACTTCTGGTTAAATTGCAGTTTGTCGTCATCGCGAACTGTGTGTGATGTCATGCACAAGTTTTCCATGCGGAACTGATCAAAAATGGTACAAAAGGTACCTACCACACAAGACTTCATTTTCCTATATAAACTCCCGGCCTCTCTAATTGATGGTAAAGAGTTGCTCATCTTCAGGATTTCTTCGATGAAGGCTGGGAAGAAAAACGCCAGAAAATGTCTATTATGTAATGTGGTAATGAAATCAAAGATATCAGTGGAGTCCGATAACTCGGGACCTCGCTTGGAAGAAACAACTCGCTCAGCATATTGCCCAGATTTAATTGACTGCTCGAGACATCGCCCTGAGACTATTGCCATAGCCTCAACAAGCTGCATGTCAACATCCCAATGATCATCCTTGCGCTGTATGTCAAAAATACGGTTCCACATTTCTTGTTCATCTGCAGAGATTGGCAGCTCTCCACCCCTACCTGACCTGTTTTTGATGTATCGATGCACCTTGTCAATTAAGTCTTGCTGTGGGGTTGCCATATTTCTCTTTTCGACCTTGTGGTAATCACAGTCTTCTCTCTCTCTCTCTCTCTCTCTCTCTCTCTCTCTCTCTCTCTCTCTCTCTCTCTCTCTCTCTCTCCGATAGTTGGTGACTTCAAATCCTGCCAATACACGAGCAGAAAAGGATCAGTTAATCGGAAATATACTTCAAAGTACAAGATTTACTTCATTAGTTTAATTTTATCACTTACAATGCTCGTGTTTTTGTTGTTATTTCTGTATTTTACTTTCTACCTGTAATCCCATAGATTGCCCCACTTTACAAATAGGAATCAGTGTAACGCTTTAATACCAAGTACATACTATCACTGAAATGATTACATTCGCGATATAATACATTGATGATGTAACTAATCGAAGCACATAATTTGCTACTTTAACAATAAAATATACATTCAGACAATATCGCCCAATGATTAAAAGTTTTACAGTCGCAAACAGATGTAATATTATATCAATATTCATTCACTTTTTTTCATTTTTAAGATTTACTTTCGAAAAAAACATCATGAGGATAAACTTTATTTTTGCCTACTCTACTCTACTTCAAACGTAATTTCACCTATGGCAATGATCGTTACCAGAAATAAGATATTTGAAGATATGAGTAGTTTACAAGCGTACGTTAGTTTTATTTTCCTTCGTATGAGAAGTGATAATTAAGCATTAAGGTCCGATGGTGGACCAGCCCCAATCTCCCCTAAATCTTTGTACTAAATCTGGTCGTAAACTTGCTTGTTTAAAATACATAAAAGAAAGGGATAAATGTAACAAGGTTATAAGAAAAAATGAATACAGTATGATAAACAAGCTGCTAATGAGACTAAATCTAATCCCCCAACATTTAGAAATATGTCCAGGATAGATTGGGATAACTGCATTAAAAACCCTTTCACCACCAAAGTCGCATTTTAGCACCACAGTGATTGTAATACCATGTCACTAAAAGGCATCAAATTGGGGTCTATTATCCAAAGACCCTATTGTCTTAGTTTTGGGAAGTAAGGATAGACCTTATTTTATATATTTCACAGAAGAATCCCCAATACTGCAGATGGATTTTGTTCTCTACCCACGTAAATTTAATGGACAGTTTTGGCTGAAATATGGCTGGCAGTGAAAGGGTTAAAGACAATAGAAGGTAACATGGCAACATGTTGGATAATTAATTTGTTTTAGAGAAAAACAATGGTTATGCGCACAGCCAAACCAAAGCAATTTAGAAAATATGATAACTAAATAAAATAAAAAGAAATATAAAAAATAACTAATAAACAAATAAGTAATTAAATAGACATAAATGATTAGAACTAAATGCACAAAAACACAACAGACAAAAGAGGGTTGCGGGGAGGGATGCAAATAAATAAAAGGTACAGTGGCCCTAGTCTGGTGTGCCAGGCATTAGTGGAGCTGCCATGGTTTTTATGGCCTTGTATGCGTAATTAACATACGAAGATATAAGGTGGTGAAGAACAAAATTATAACAGGTTTGCCGCTCGACGACATCCCCCGGTGGCTATTTTATACAACAAGAACTTCTACTCACTGTATAACACCCACACACAACATCTAAAACTATTCCATGCAATGGTTTGCGATGATCAAGGCCATCTGCCATGTCATATAGCGAATAGGGGGAGGGGAATACATTTTTTTTTTAAACACCCCCCAAAAACCAATGCAATAGCTAGCATACAAAGGCAATATTAACATTTCTTCCCCTCAACCCAAAACGGTACAAGTGCAGTTGTAGTGCACGCGCACTATACCTTCACTTGCGACAAGTGCAGTTGTAGTACACGCGCACTATAACTTCACTTGCGCTCCAAGTGTCAAGTGTACTATCCGGGACAGAAAATATTGGTGATTTGTTTGACGGAAAAAGTGATAATTCATTCTTCAAATCCCCTATAGAGACAGCACTTTTTCCGTCTAAGATGGTTCAGATAGTGTTGTGAGGGGAAGAAATGTTAATATTGCCGCAGTAACAACAGTCTAAAAACACACACAGGTGCGGAATGGACAACCGTGTATTACGTTAAATATAGTGGAAGGGAGTTGAAAGGGAGGGGTAAAGATGGACATTCAGGTATTAGGTGACTTTCTAAGTTCAAATGCTTTGGAAATAAAATTTGCAAGTCTAAACGTGTGTTTAGGGCTTGCTAAAAGCATGGTTTGCGATGTATAACCGTGTGAAGAAAAACGGAGACGTGTCTGCCATTGAGCAACACCCCACCCCTGTGGCATAATGTATGCACCAATGGCTTGTACGCAAATTTTAGGTGATTCCATCAAGTGTAGAGTGGCACAGTGGTAGCGCATTCGAAGCGTGTCAAGTAAACCCGAGTTCGAACCTGGGTACAGGGGATTTTTCCTCTTACTTTGCACTAGGCCTTGCGGTCTGAACGTGGAGTGTTTTGGATGAGACGATAAACCGAGGTCCCGTGTGCCCATGCGCTTAGCACACGTTAAACCCAGTGGCAACGAAAACGTTGTCATTTTGTCAAAATGTACCCCCCTCCCTTCCTTCCTCATCAGTCACACAAAAATCGCATGCAAAAAAACAAAATGGGTGGCGCGCGTCTGGCTGCGACGCGCTCTCCAGGTGGGAGCAGCCCGAATTTTCACAGATCGCCTCTGTGACTATAATGTACCTAACCTAACCTAACCTAACCTAACCTAACCTAACCAAATAAATAGGTTGGGTTTTTTCCCGCAGTGCGCATCCCATAATCACTATAAATTTCTACATGAGAAAGGCGTGACGATCAGTACTTGAAGACTTGAAGTTCAGTTTCGCGTGTGTTTCCTTAGCCACCATTATTGCCTTGCAGTAGTTGAGGTATTTTGATTCGACTCCACTTACCTGTAAACAATGCAGAATCAATAGACAAATGGTGCGCTTCTGTTTCCGTTGGCCTCCTTGCGAACTGAACATGAAGTGACCGATTCAGAAAAGTACTCACACTTTTAGCCCTCTATTCATCCTATATCAAGAAACGTGAACATCGTGCAAGTGAAAGTCGGGCAAGGAAGGTTTTTTTTAAGACCCACCAGATCACGTGTCAAAATCACGGGTTGCACGTGTTTTCACTCTAATAGCTGGTAAGGAATCTTGTTTCGACCAAGTTTGACTCCCATACAAATGCCCCCAAATTCAAAACGAAACAATTTTAAAGAGCAGCCTCAATTTGAAGTCGGGGCCATTTGTATGTGGGTCACAGCTACCCAGGAAAAAGGGACTTAACCGTGGTGGGTCAGTGGGTCTTTAAAGACCCGGCTGGATTAAGTTCCTTGTTTTTTTCTGGGTCGGTGTGGCCCACATACAGACTTTCTTCATATACGATCGAGGCTGCGCTTTAAAGTGATGTCTCGTTTTCATGCATGAGGAAATGTGTATGGGAGCCACACTTGGTCAAAATAAGATGTCTTACCAGCGAGAGAGGGAAACATGTGAAACCCGTGATTTTCACTCACGGATCTGGTGGGTCTTTAAAGACACATTGACGCACCACGATTAAGTCCCTTGGTGTGTTTTTCTGGGTAGCTGTGACCCACATAGACATGTCCCCAACTTCAAATTGAGGCTGCTCTTTAAAATGATATTTCGTTTCCAATTTGGGGGCATTGCATGGGAGTCAAACCTGGTCAAAACAAGATTTCTTACCAGCTATAAGAAGGAAAACCCGTGATCTGGTGGGTCTTTAATGCAGCGTTGCACAGAGCACTGCAAAAGAAAACAAGCGCGGAATCGCAATAGTTTGTGGCGCGCGGTCTATTTTTACCACTCCAATCATGAGTCACCTCCCCTGGCTTTTCAATAATTTTAATATGTAAACCAGAATGTTATCTCTGCACCATTTCGTAACTTTTTATATCTTTTGGAAAACATTTAAAACTATTTTATCCTACTTATACTCATCGAAAGAAGCACCATTTCGTAACATACTCGTCGTGTCCTGTTATACTCATCGAAAGAAGCACCACATACTCGTCGTGTGTCTGTATTACGTATGCTTATTATTTTGTACGCTTTAAAATACATCATTTTAAAGAGCAGCCTCAATTTGAAGTGCAGCCTCGATTTGAAGTGCGACAATTTTGTAGCCTCGACAAAGTGAGTTATAGGTTTGTGGCTTGAGCCACAAACAAAAACCCCATACGGTACAGTATGGCACGGTGTGTGATTTTCAAGTCCCAGAGATTCATCTCGGTGAAATTCGTGCTGCCCCCTGTCGTATGCAAAAAAGTAGCATCGTGTAAATTCTTCGCTCGCTACTATGAGTTAGCATTTGCGACATTAAGGATGAACGCAATTTCACTTTTTTCGTATTTGAAACACTTTTCCGTACTCAAATCGTTCATATTTCATGACATTACGGGAAAAAGTGAAATTTAAAAAAATTCGCTCAATGTCGCAAATGCCGCAAATGCTAAGTCTCATAATAGCGAGCGAAGAATTTACACGATGCTACTTTTTTGCATACGACACCCCCTGCATTGGAGACGAGTCCGTCCTCCTTCTTTGTGAGTATACAAAACAAGAACAGGTAGAAGAGAAACGTAAAGATATGACGAGAGGTAAATAGAGTAAGACAAATAATATTGTAGTCTAGACCAAAACAAAATTGTGACCTAACACCACGAAAGGGACATTAAGTGTCAAAATGACCATTCTGAGATAATGGTGCAGTTAACAACTTCAGACAATTCTCTTGCAAATGATATAAGAACCATTCTTGTAACGTTTTCCGTTTTAGAGTTATAACCATTTAAAGTTGGTAGGGTGGCTGTCGGCCATTTTGAGAAATCACAGTCTAATGCTTAGCCTAGCTGAAGAAAATGCATCAACCTACTCATATAAAAGCACTTTTATGAGTATTTAAAGACGATAACTAGGATTGTCCTTCATAACTATGAAAGATGATATGTCAGAGAACACAAAAATACCCATAACTCAAAATTGACCAAAAAATGAAATTTTTTACTTTGCAAGCCTGTTGTGAGAAACTAGCCCAGCGACTTAATGTCCCTTTCGTGGTGCTGGGTCAATGGGAAATGGGAATAGTAAATCACCATTGAAGGAAAGACAGAAACACTCAAACTAATAAACCCAAAAAAATCCCTTTACTTGTGGTACAGTGGAAACTCCCTTATAAGACCTTCAAAAATCATCCACAATGAGGTCTTATAAGGGAGGTAATGGGTAGAGGTCATTGGGACTATGCATGCAGATATTTCATCTTCATCTTACTGATATATTGCCTGCTTTACTGCCACTTAGGTATAGGTTTATGCTATAAAAAAAAACCACCGTATTTTACGGACTACAAGGCGCACATGATTATAAGGCGCACCCCCAAAATTTAGGTATAGGTTTATGCTATATTAAAAACACACCGTATTTTACGGTCTACAAGGCGCACATGATTATAAGGCGCACCCCCAAAATTTAGGTATAGGTTTATGCTATATTAAAACACACCGTATTTTACGGTCTACAAGGCGCACATGATTATAAGGCGCACCCCCAAAATTTAGGTATAGGTTTATGCTATATAAAAAAAACCCCGTATTTTACAGACTGCAAGGCGCACATGATTATAAGGCGCACCCCCAAAATTTAGGCATAGGTTTATGCTATATAAAAAAACCCACCGTATTTTACGGTCTACAAGGCGCACATGATTATAAGGCGCACCCCCAAAATTTAGGTATAGGTTTATGCTATATAAAAAAAACCACCGTATTTTACGGACTACAAGGCGCACATGATTATAAGGCGCACCCCCAAAATGTAGGTATAGGTTTATGCTATATAAAAAAAACCACCGTATTTTACGGACTACAAGGCGCACATGATTATAAGGCGCACCCCCAACATTTAGGTATAGGTTTATGCTATATAAAAAAACCCGTATTTTACAGACTGCAAGGGCACATGATTATAAGGCGCACCCCCAAAATTTACACAAAATTCAGATTTTGTTATTATAGTTTCTTACTATGTAATTATTATCAGTCACTGTATAAGGCGCATGGGGTCTTAGTCTGGGTAGAAAAAAAAAGTATCGCCTAAGGCCGGGTTCACATTAGACGCGTAAGTACCGTACGGAAAACCCTAAATAAGTGGAAGAAAGAAGGATACAAGTTTACGCATATAGGGGAAATTCGGACACGTGCGCAAATCTTTTCCCTTCTTTGTCTCACTTTTGTTTATGGATTGCGCACGGGTTTCCGCATGGCATATCCGCTTATGTGTGTACACGGTCCGTAAAATTAAAGGTAGTTATATTGTTATCACTCTATTATCAATGTATGCCACTGTCTATAGCAGGCATGTATTAGTTGTGGAACATTTTAGTTGTCTTCCGTACTGTCTTCTATAGCACTGTTTCGAAATGAAAACGGAAGTAACAGACGATTTATGTGCCCGTTAGGACACTTTGTTCCGGTTAGGAAATGCTGTAAACACGGCATGGCTGCTCCGTAATTGAAGTAGAGGGGTGTTTAATTGATCAGTTATCAGTTTGTAGATTTAATAATATTAAGTCCTGTTTCATGTTTCTTTCTTAAAGTGTTTACATTCGTTGACTATAAACAGTTATGTTCTTATTTGTTTACTTGATACGACCACATTAATACCCTGTTATCAGTTTGTAGATTTAACAATATTAAGTCCTGTTTCATGTTTCTTTCTTAAAGTGTTTGCATTCGTTGACTATAAACAGTTATGTTCTTATTTGTTTACTTGATGCGACCACATTAATACCCTAAGACTTGAAGACAAGAACAAAATATAGTTGTTGTTTAAGGTAGGTAACTTCCATATTTTAATTCTAATTTTGAACCGGAACTACCCCAAACCGACTTCAAGACGAGACAGTAGGGAAAGATAACCCCCAAAGACCGAATTATGAAACAGTGCTATAGCCTCTATGGCTCAAACGGGGACTATTCTGGATAACCTTCCTCCACTCTCTTTGGCTTTGCGTGTTCCGTACCGTATCGACCATCTGCTCTCCTGCGATAAACATCCCTATTTGACATAGATACTGTAACCCTTTCACCGCCAAAGTCGCATTTTAGCACCACAGTGATTTAACACCTATGTCACTAAAGCTGGAGACAGACTATGCGACTGCCTCATATGACTCGATCAGGTCGTGACGTTGACCAAATTTTGTTTCCCGCACAGAAAAGGTCACAAGCCATCTGACTCGATCAGTGAAATTTAGAACCCGCCCTATTCGGCCCCGTCACCTGACTGGGCCCGACTGAGTCAGACTGATCAAGCAGGATGGTATGCAAATGAGGTGAAACGTCACGACCTGATCGAGTCACATGAGGCAGTCACATGCGAAAGTTTTGTTTTACGTCCTGCCAGCCGAAGCCATATGGGGGGACATTACTATGTATTTAGATGGGGAAAAAAAGGGGGGGGGGAGGGACAAAGTATGAGAAGTTTTCTTTAAATAAAGTTTATTTTATTTTAAAGTATTTCTTTATATAAAGTTAAGAGCAGTCACACAGTATGTCGCCCGCTTAACCCTTTCACCGCCAGCCATATTTCAGCCAAAAATGTCCATTTCATTTACCTGGGTAGAGATCAAAACCCATCTGCAGTATTGGGGATTCTTCTGTGACATGTATAAAATTAGGTCTACCCTTACTTCCCCAGACTAAGACAACAGGGTCTTTGGATAATAGACACCAATTTGATGCCTTTTAGTGACATAGGTGTTAAATCACTGTGGTGCTAAAATGCGACTTTGGCGGTGAAAGGGTTAAAAGGCATCAAAGTGGGGTCTATTATCCAAAGACCCCATTGTCTTAGTTTCAGGAAGCAAGGATAGGCCTTAGTTTAGATATGTCACAGAAGAATCCCCAATACTGCAGATGGATTTTGTTCTCTACCCGGGTAAACTTAATGGAAATGTTTGGCTGAAATATGGCTGGCGGTGAAAGGGTTAAGGGTCAGCTATACTACATACGATGCGATACGATTGCAATGCGATTTGACATTTGTGAGGCATGTTCCATGTCAAATGCAACTGTCTAACTGAATGTGATGAAATCTTACTAGTTTTGTTCACTATTAGTTTATGAAAGGTACGAAGGGGACGCTTGCTAGCCTAGGCTGATGAAGCTAGTCACTCTACTATACTATACTATACTATACTATACTATACTATACCATGCCATGCCATGCTATGCTATGCTATACTATACTATACTATACTATACTATACTATACTATACTATACCATGCCATGCCATGCCATGCCATGCCATGCCATGCCATACCATACTATACTATACTATGCTACGCTACGCTACGCTACGCTACGCTACGCTACGCTACGCTACGTTACGCTATGTTATGCTATACTACACTACACTACACTACACTACACTACACTACACTACTCTACGCTACGCTACGCTACGCTACGCTATACTATACTATACTATACTATACTATACTATACTATACTTTATTTGTAGTCCCCCACGTACACGAATCTGATGAAATAAAATATTATATGTAATTTTGTATCAGACATTGTATTTGATTCGTGTATTGGGGATCAACAACACAGTATTGTGAACGAAAATAGTGGAATTATTTTCAGACGGAGGTATTTCACGTGACTCATGACTCACAGATATCGTCACAATTATTGTAAACTATGTCAAGATTTCTCCCTGTTTCTCCCTTTTTTCATCAAATGCTTTACTTTTTACTTTTTCGTATTTTCTATTTTGACTATGTGTCTCTAAATTGATAGCACTTATTTTCTTTGTGTGTGTTTGATTTTTTTTTGGATTTTTTTTTTGCCTTGTCCTTTGCTCAATTATCAAGTATAAATGATGTATTTTTGCACTTACACAGTCTGTCATTCACCAAATATTTTTTCATGAAATATTTCAGGAGCACGCTATAAGCCCTAGATTGTTGATGCTCTCTTTTGCTTTCTGTAATATGTGTTGGTTGGAAATATTAAAGATTTGATAAAACCACATCGTCACAATCGGATCGCAATCGCATCGTATCGTATGCAGTGTGGCTACGACCTTTTAGACACACTACGTCCCTATCTTCCAGCCCACTGAGGTTTATCAAATCTTACACGCTTGCGATACCACAGACAGCCTCTAGGCCATTCCACATCCTCCTCATGAATATGCATGCTTGAACCTAGACTGAGTTGCTGTGACAGATTCGGATAATGTCGGATGGGATAATATCGGATAGCTTAAAGACCCACCAGATCACGTGTCAAAATCACAGGTTTCACGTGTTTTCCCTCTTCTAGCGGGTAAGAAATCTTGTTTTGACCAGGTTCAACTCACATACAAATGCCCCCCAAATTCAAACCGAAACATCATTTTAAAGAGCAGCCTCAATTTGAAGTTGGGGACATTTGTATGTGGGTCACAGCTACCTAGAAAAAACAAACAACAAGGGACTTAATCGTGGTGGGTCAGTGTGTCTTTAAGATAATATCAAACAAGATGTCACACGCCAGTTATTCCAAAATGGTTATAGAGAGATAGAAAGACAGACGTACAGATGAAAAGAGAAGAAGATGTGTGGAGATTATAGTGGGGGAAAAAGAAAGAGAGGGAACATTCGCTAAAGATGTTAACGTTAGAATCTTTCCATTTGTTTGATTGTGAATAATATGTATTACTAAAAAGAGTTCTTGTCTGATTTTGAAAACAAATTGAATGCTTGGACACTACCTGTTTTCTAAATTATGTTCCGTTGCATAATAACCTTTTCCCATGTTATTATTTTATTTTTATTTTTGTGCATTTTTTTTTTATTGACACTTGTTTTTTACATTTTCCAATTGATACAAGATGTAACTGAAAAAATAACTGAATAAGATAAATTAAGTGAAATACTACTACTACTGCTACTACTGCTACTACTGCTACTACTACTGCTACTACTACTACTACTACTACTACTACTACTACTACTACTACTACTACTACTACTACTACTACTGCTGCTGCTGCTGCTGCTGCTGCTGCTGCTGCTACTACTACTACTACTACTACTACTACTACTACTACTACTACTACTACTACTACTACTACTACTACTACTACTACTACTACTACTACTACTACTACTACTACTACTACTACTACTACTACTACTACTACTACTACTACTACTACTACTATTACTGCTGCTGCTGCTGCTGCTGCTGCTGCTGCAACTACTACTACTACTACTACTACTACTACTACTACTACTACTACTACTACTACTACTGCTGCTGCTGCTGCTGCTGCTGCTGCTGCTGCTACTACTACTACTACTACTACTACTACTACTACTACTACTACTACTACTACTACTACTACTACTACTACTACTACTACTACTACTACAGCTACTACTACTACAGCTGCTACTAATACTTCTTCTTCTTCTTCTGTGGTGGCGACCAACTTCTATTTACCGAAGTAAATGTACGCACTGCTGCTGCTGCTGATGATGATAATAATAATAATAATGATAATAATAATAATAACTAGAAGGCTTATATTTGTTTTTAGGACAAACATGACAGGATTCTCCCTTTTCATCAACCATCTATATATCCTCTTCAATCTCTCTCTCTCTCTCTCTCTCTCTCTCTCTCTCTCTCTCTCTCTCTCTCTCTCTCTCTCTCTCTCTCTCTCTCTCTCTCTCTCTCTCTCTCTCTCTCTCTCTCTCTCTCTCTCTCTCTCTCTCTCTTATTTGCTGATGACCCTGCCCCGCTGTCCCCTTTGACATGGGCAGATGGCCCAGTTCAGTAAAATATTGTTGTTCATTGTTCTCTCTCTCTCTTTCTGTGGCGAATTGTCGGCAAAATATGGCCGAAAAACCGCCCAAAACCGCAAAATCGGCGAAATCATTTAATATTTGAATTTCACTTACTCATAAGGGCCTGCAACTTTTCTGAAAATTTCAGCCACATCGGCTACGCTGCAGGGAAAGCTGTGGGGTACCCAGCCATACCTGGAGACAACCACCAACTTCATCAACTACACCGGACTGGACATCTAGGGCATGATTAAGATGGAACGCTGAAGGAGAAGAATGAAGAAGAAGAAGAAGAAGAAGAAGAAGCTACGATGCGTTGAACACTGTCCTGATGTTATGTTAGGGTGTCCGCTGATACTTTATAATGCTATGCTATTTGGAGATTAATTAACCCTTTCACCGCCAGCAATTTTCAGCCACAAATGTCCGTCAAAGTTACCTGGGTAAAGAAACGTTGGCATCTGCAATACTGTGAATTGCCCCTGTGATTTGTATCAATGCAGGCCTTTCCTTGTCTCCCAAAATTAACAACATAAGATCCTTGGATACCAGAGCCTATTTTCATGCTTTGTAGTGACGTGGATGTTAAATCAGTGTGGTGCATAAATGCGACATTGGCGGTGAAAGGGCGAAAGTATGTTGCACACTTGCCCTCTCTAGTTTTTACTAGCTTCGCATAGCCACGTAAACTACTATGGACATTTTCAGCACTTTTTTTTTAAATTTTACAATTCCAAGAGGCAATATAACACCACCTTCACCCTAACAACAAACGCACACAGGACGTGACATATCCACTTGAGACCCCATCAACTTCCCCATTATTGAAATCTTTGGGATACGAGTGTATTAGGCTGTGCTGGAAGCACCAGCCCATTACGATTAACACAATACGATAACATACATACAATACAGTACAATACAATACATTGCAATAACCTCCAGTACAATACAATACAATGCAATATGAAGTAGACCTCGCATAACGAGAGACTCTGTCAAGACCTCAGGCATGTGTTCGAAAACTCAAAGAATACCAGAAAGAATAAAAGAATATCAAGAAACCCGAATGGAATAGTGGGTCAAAAAAAAGTGATGGAGTCAGCATAGGAAGTAGGTAATCCTAGAAATGGTAGAATTCATAAGGAGGATTGGAAGAAGGAGAGTGGGGTATCACAAACAAGGGGGGGGGGGGGGGGGGGGTTGGCAGGGAAGTGGCAAATGTAGAGACATAAATATCAAAAGCAAAGTGGCGAAAGCTCGTTATCGCAGACGCTAGGCCATATACAGCCACTCTGCTTAAGTGTCTTGAAGCGCGTGAGATGAATTACTAATGCCATCTCACCCACCACGGCACGTGCACTGCGTGAAAAGTACATCGTTAGTTCTGTCACTAGCGTACATCGAACTGTTGTGCGTCCAACGTATCCCTTGCAGGGCCCCACAATGGGTGTGATGGGCCATCATGTCCGACTATGGTTTCCTGACAACAGGGGAGGAAGAAACCTCTGACTAGCTTGATGGGAATTAAAAATGTTTATGGCTAATACGTTTTCTTCGCAATCTTGTCCTTTAGTCACCCCCACCCCCTCCTCCCTATGCTTACGACCCACAATCGCAAAGTTTGTTTCTTTCAGTTTTATAAAAAAAAAAACCTAATCCTAGGCTGATTCTAACCCTATCCCTTTCCCCAAATGGCAGAATGTTGCTGGTTCTCAGTTAAGATTTTCAATGCGAACTTTTGAGGAGGGGTGGGGGTGGGGTGGGGGCTAAAATACACGATAGCGGTTTTCTTGTCCAGAGTTCATCCACAATCTATTAGTTATTGCGCAAACTATGTGACAGTGTATCAGTTAATGCTCGTAAAAGAACAAGCAGTGTTGCTTGGTATTGAAGATGTAGAAGCTCTGTGAAAGTTTCTATAATACTGTTCTTCTATAACCCAGCAGCTGCCGCAGAAAGATTAGGGGGGAAAACTGCGAGGACATCAGAAGGGGATAGTACGTTTAAGGCTCGATGCCCAGCTAGTGTCCTGGGCCTGTATTCACGTTGAGATAGCATGAGACTTAGCATGATGCTAACTTAGAAGCTCTTCCAATGTCCTATAGGATTTAATAGGACTTTTGGAGGAGCTTCTAAGTTAGCATGATGCTAAGTCTCATGCTATCTCAACGTGAATACAGGCCCTGGCTACTACAAGCCATCTGTTTTGTTTCATTCGGAGCTTTTTTTTTTACACCTGCTGCCATGTCACTCACACCTACTGGCGTGCGTTGTGTACGCTTTTGGTCCGCTGTCGCCCATGTTGTTTGGGTCTTGGGGAAGGGAGACCAAAAGACCTGCAGACCTGCTTGTGTGTATGACCTGTCAGCGAGTCAAAGGCAACAAGGCGTGGTGCCATTTGCCAAACAATTGTCAAACATGTTGTGTAGTAGCCAGAACACAGATGTGCACCCTGCTTATCTTATTGCGAACGAATTCTGAGAATACTCAGAACAGGGGAACTCCAGCCAGGGCCTAAATCCATGTGGGTTTTGTTTTTTCCATCCAAACCACGTTTGTTCGAGTTACTTCTCTCTATCATTCTTCCAGCTTTCGTTTCACTTATATTTGGCACTTCTATATCAATCATTAATGTTAAAATATATCAAACAATTCGGCCCTACACGAGCCTCAGAAAATGCTCCAATATGTGACCCAGCACCACGAAAGGGACATTAAGTCGCTGGGATAGTTTCTCACAACAGGCTTGCAAAGTCAAAAATCTCATTAAAAAAAAAATCAATTTTGAGTTATGGGTATTTTCTTTCTCTCTAGCATCTCATCTTTCACATTGATAAAGGACAATCCTT
>CM065694.1:49053468-49055968 GCA_017654935.2 Phymorhynchus buccinoides
CAACACTGTCAAAGTAAAGATTCATCTCCCTTGATATTATAGTCTATCAATGAAAACTGGGACTACCTATGAAGTTGAAAGACATATGTGGCCCAGCACCACGAAAGGGACATTAAGTGTCAAACTGACCATTCTGAGAAAACAGTACATGTGCACACTTCAGACAATTCGCTTTCCAATGATACAAGAACCATTCTTGTATCTTTTTGTTTGTGGCACAAGCCACAAACCTATAACTCACTTTGTCATCTGTCGGTCTGTCGGTCTGTCGGTCGGTCCAAAATTGTCGCACATATTGAAAAGAAACAAGCGCGGATTCGCAATCGTTTGTGGCGTGCGACAATTTTGGACCGACCGACTGACCGACAAAGTGAGTTATAGGTTTGTGGCTTGTGCCACAAACAAAAAAATACTTGGGCATAAAGTAACATTTCTGTTGTCATATCTACAGTCCTTAGGTATGGAAAGAATTGTATACTGAACAGAACACATGAATCTTCATTTTGAAGCGTACAAAATAATAAACATACGTAATACAGACACTGCAACAGACACGACGAGTATGCGGTGCTTCTTTCGATGAGTATAAGTAGGATAAATAGTTTTAAATGTTTTCCAAAAGATATAAAAAGTTACGAAATGGTGCAGAGATAACATTCTGGGCCTGTATTCACGTTGAGATAGCATGAGACTTAGCATGATGCTAACTTAGAAGCTCTTCCAAAAGTCCTATTAAATCCTATAGGACATTGGAAGAGCTTCTAAGTTAGCATCATGCTAAGTCTCATGTTATCTCAACGTGAATACAGGCCCAGGTTTACAGATTAAAATTATTGAAAAGCCAGGGGAGGCGACTCAGTGTATGTAATGATTGGAGTGGTAAAAATAGACCGCTGCCACAAACGATTGCGAATCCGCGCTTGTTTCGTTATAGAGTTATGAGCATTTAAAAGCAGTAGGGTGAGCGTCGGCCATTTTAAAAAACACAGTCTAAAGTCTAGCCTAGCTGTAGATAATGCATTGACCTACTCTTTTGAAAACACTTATAAGAGAGTTTAGAGACCACATTAAAGATTATCCTTTATAAATAGGCCTATGAAAGGTAAGATGCTAGAGAACACGAATTTACCCACAACTCAAAATTGAAAAAAAATGAGATGTTTGACTTTGCAAGCCTTTTGTGATAAACTAGCCCAGAGACTTAATGTCCCTTTCGTGGTGCTGGGTCACATATCTGTTATGGCTAAAGCCCTTAACTAAAGACAAAAAAACAACTGATCCCAGGGATCGGGTCTCACCGGTCAGAAACGTTCTGCTTCTCAGTGGCTCGCACTACGGATGCGGCAGCGATTCAAATGTGTGTGGGGGTTGGGGGTATACAGGTATACTTAGTATCGTTAAAAATTCGGGACTTTCCTGGAGTTGCGCTGCCTCCGGGCATTGCCTCCAGGATCGTTCCCACCATCTTTATATCTACTAATGTCCCATATGTGTCTGTTTGAGACCGGAGGACGTTAAAACGGATTTAATCGGAAGGGGGGGGGGGCGCGCCTCGCGTCAACTTACAGAGTGACAGAAAGTTTAAAGGAATAGTCAACAAAACTATAGAATAACATTTCCAGGGGCGGATCTGAGGGGGGGGGGGGGTTCCAGGGTTTCCGGAAACCCTCTCTTTGCCCCAAGCATGCATCTTATACAAGGGTACAAAGTCAGAAAATGGTTCCCAGTTTGCTTAAGTAATCACAAAATGGTACATCTTTCCGGGGGCGTCCCCCCCATGGACCCCCGCAAGACCTCTACGCCTTAACCCAAGATCCATGCAGCTCATTGGACTCCTGCGGAAACCCCCTCCCCCTTCCGCCCCTGCTTTCATTTAAGAACCAGCCTACTACTACTACTAATAGCCCTACGTTTAAAACCATTTACATTCAAATTTAATGTTGCTCTTTTCAGCTCTGAATGACCATTCCGATATGAGGGAATTAATCAAACAAAATAATAGGGGAAGACGGGGTAAAAAGCGCATGGGCGGGTAAGAAGCCCACCCCAATTATCTCATGAAATAAAGAAAATTTCAGTCAAATTTGCCCATGAGACGAATGCTAGACATTAACGCTCGTCTCATGGGCAAAATGAGACTGAAATTTGCTTCATTTCATGAGATAATTGGGGTGGGCTTCTTACCCGCCCATGCGCTTTTTACCCCGTCTTCCCCTAGTATAGTTCTAAGCCAATAAGTATTCACTAACACAGCTGAAGATGAGCAAAACAAAACCGGCAGTCGTTGCTTTAGATAAATAGGCTTACATTCCCTTTGCATTACCTTCCTCTTTCCCTCCGTCAGCGACCGACCCTCTCAGCCTTCAAATCTCACCTCAAAACCCACCTGTTCCCTCGTGATTGAGGCTCCACTCTCTTCCTCTTCTCTCTCTCTCTCTTGCCTTTAGGTCTGTTTCTGCTGTATACCATTTATGTCAAACGTGTGTGCTCGCTTTGTATT
>CM065694.1:49060968-49084357 GCA_017654935.2 Phymorhynchus buccinoides
CAAGTCACGTGACCCATCAATACACATTTCTTCCCAGTTCTCCCAAATAGCAGCTGCCTCCTTTCTAGCTACATAGCAGTCGTGGGTAACCAACACAGTCTATGTGATCAGGAAAGGAAAGGGGTGGTCACAGATAAACAAGCGCGAATTCGCAATCGTTTGTGGCGTGCGACAATTGAAAACGAAACATCATTTTAAAGAGCAGCCTCAATTTGAAGTGCAGCCTCGATTTGAAGTGCGACAATTTTGGACCTACCGACAGACCGACAAAGTGAGTTATAGGTTTGTGGATTGTGCCACAAACAAAAAAAGCGCGGAATCGCAATAGTTTGTTGCACGCGGTCTATTTTTACCACTCCAATCATGAGTCACCTCCCCTGGCTTTTCAATAATTTTAATCTGTAAACCAGAATGTTATCTCTGCACCATTTCGTAACTTTTTTATATCTTTCGGAAAACATTTAAAACTATGTATCCTACTTATACTCATCGAAAGAAGCACCGCATACTCGTCGTGTCTGTTGTAGTGTCTGTATTACGTATGTTTATTATTTTGTACGCTTTTAAAATACATCATTTTAAAGAGCAGCCTCAATTTGAAGTGCAGCCTCGATTTGAAGTGCGACAATTTTGTCAATATGTGCGACAATTTTGGACCGACCGACCGACAGACCGACCGACTGACCGACAAAGTGAGTTACAGGTTTGTGGCTTGAGCCACAAACAATAAAGAAAACTAACTTTTGAATTGGAGTACTATAACAGGTCTGCACATTTGGTTGGGTACGCGCGTACCCCCCCCCCCCCCCCCCCCCCCCCTACCCCCCCCCCCCCACCCCCCCCCGCCCCCCCCCCCCCCCCCCCTGAAATCGTAGAGATTGTAGAGAAATCACGTCATGCTTGCGTCATTGTTTGCGTCATTTTGATTGAGGGGTACACAACCCCCCTTGGTACTCTATGTCTCTGTCGAATAAGATTAGCGTTCTGCGTTGTCGTAGCCTGAACTGTGAAGTCGACAGCACTTCGTTCGAGCACAACGCTACACATTTGGCAACGCGGCCCCCTGCATCCGCTGTACGGAGTAATAACCGTTCATCCTGTCTAACTTGGTGTATGCATTAACTTCACTTATTGTTCAAAACGACTGATTCAAACGAACGTGTGTTTAATTTTTGGAGTGCTGACAGTTTCACCGAATTGTTCGAATTAGTAAGTGGCTTTGGTATCGTATTCGTATTTTTGTTTGTAAAATGTTAATACTTCAGGAAGAAGGGGCTTCAGTATCATCAGAGAACTGGATACATAAACTTACAAGTAGAGTTGAGAACCGGTTCAAAAATCCGAACCGGTTTTAAAAACCGGTTTTCCATCTTCGAACCGGTTTTACCAAACCGTTTTTTTTTAACCAGTACTCGCATCACTAGTTTCACCTATGCAAACACATATTTATTTGTCAGAATATTTACACACACGCACGCACGCACGCACACACACACACACACACACACACACACACACACACACACACACACACACACACACACACACACACACAATAAAGAAACTTATGACGTATGACACACACACACTCAACTCAACACTCAGTCAACACTCAGTCAAAGTCAAAGCCATAGACCACCACAAACTAGGAACAGCTACTCTTGGCTTACAAATAGAGTTGAGAACCGGTTCAAAAAATCCGAACCGGTTTTAAACCGGTTTTCCCTCTTCGAACCGGTTTTACCGAACCGGTTTTTTTAACCAGTACTCGCATCACTAGTTTCACCTATGCAAACACATATTTATTTGTCAGAATATTCACACACACACGCACGCACGCGCAGACATACACACACACACAATAAAGAAACTTATGACACACACACACTCAACTCAACACTCAGTCAAAGTCAAAGCCATAGACCACCACAAACTAGGAACAGCTACTCTTGGCTTACAAACACCCAATCTGCGCTGATAATCAGTGTTGTTTTTCGAAAAGAATGCGTTATTCTAAGAAAAACTTACTTTCAGTTTGCAGTTAAAAAACCCGGTTCACAGCAACTCGAACCGGTTTTTTCGAACCGCGAAAGTTTAGCACCGGTTTTTCGGTTCAAACCGGTTTTTCCCCCCACCTCTACTTACAAGTGTTTAAAACTCTCTCCTCTCTCGTCTTCCTTTTCACTCTCTCAGTGTGTCTCTACCCTTACTCTCTCTCTCTCTCTGGTCTCTCTCTCTCTCTCTCTCTCTCTCTCCTCTCTCCTCTCTCTCTCTCTCCTCTCTCTCTCTCTCTCTCTCCTCTCTCTCTCTCCTGCATCTCTCTCTCTCTCTCTCTCTCTCTCTCTCTCTCTCTCTCCTCTCTCTCTCTCTCTCTCTCTCTCTCTCTCTCTCTCTCTCTCTCTCTCTCTCTCTCTCTCTCTCTCTCTCTCTCTCTCTCTCTCTCTCTCTCTCTCTCTCTCTCTCTCTCTCTCTCACCCCACCTTCCCATTGTATTGTGGCCCAAGGCCGATGTACATTGAAATATTATTGCTGAGCCGAGTTTTAGTCTCTTGCCAAAGATATGTAGTCGGCCCACAATGTCAATGCTTTCTGATTTAATTGATCGCTCCTTGTTTGTTTGTTTGTTTGTTTGTTTGTTTGTTTTCTGTTCTCCTGTATTCAATTAATTTCAAAAGTTAAATCAACAAGTAGTATACATCCTTTGTATTGTCTTTCTTCTGTTGTTCGAAAGGGGCTCACCGGATGTGACCTTCCGCTTTTGCCGGAAGTGCCGTGGATGGCGAGCATGCGCAGTCCCCCGCCATCTGCGAGAGTGCTCGCATTGTGCAGCCTGTTGGTGGTAAGCGCGCTGACCCTGGTCGCATAAACTAGTACAGTGGAGCCTCCCTTATAAGACCTTCAAAAATAATGAATGACAAATGGTGTTTTACGTCCTCTCGGTCTGGAACAGACACATATGGGACATTTGTAGATACAAAGATGGTGGGAACAATACTGGAGGCAATGCCCGGAGGCAGTGCAACACCTGTAAAGTCCCAATTTTTTTTAGCAACACAGATAGGTGTAGCAGTAACCACGCCTCGGTTAAACTTCATCGGCTATGGTACCGCCACAATCTTGCAAATAAGTGCGGTAAGCAAATAGTGGTAAAAAAAGAATAATTTTTATGTTTGTTTTTAGGTCAAAATGGTGGACAACATGTCGGGCCATAATTTAGGTTAAGATGGCGGATGCCATGGTGCTCGAAATCTAAGTCAAGATCGCGGGGCAAAAATGGCGAACAAAAAAGACCTTCAAAAATAATCCCAATGAGGTCTTAATAAGGGAGGGGTCTTATAAGGGAGGTAATTTTAATCCTTGCAAAGAAGGGCGATGCTCTCAGAGAAGTAGGTCTTATGTGGGAGGGAGTGTTATCATGGGAGGTCTTATAAGAGAGGTTCCACTGTAATCTATAAACGTATCATAACATGACGTTATCTGTCTGTCAGTGTCACAGTGTGTCTGTCTGACTGGCTGGCTGTCATTAATTAATTTTCTGCGGGCATAGGAAAAAGCCAAGGTGGTTGGTGGGTAGGGGTGGAGATGGGGGTGTGTGTGTGTGTGTGTGAAGATGATGACAGTGAAGAAGGGGGGGGGGGGGGGGGGGGGGGGGGGCATGAGGAGAAGTGAAGACGACATTTAAACAATCATGATATTTTCTGGCAGAGGAAATTTGAATATTTTCAGCAATTTCTCAAATGTCCCAGATCCCAAACAAACCAAGGCATTTATTTCTACAATAATTGTACAACTCCCAACAAAGCGTGGGGAGAATCTAGGTTTAGTCTGATTTAAAGAAAGAAAGAAATGAAGCCATTGCTCTCTCTCTCTCTCTCTCTTCTCTCCTCGTCATCTCTCTCTCTCTCTCTCTCTCTCTCTCTCTCTCTCATCTCTACTCTCTCCTCTCTCCCGTCTCCTCCTCCGTATCTCTCTCTCTCTCTCTCTCTCTCTCTCTCTCTCTCTCTGTGTGTTTAAAACTAGTTTAACTTACTCAGGTGGACCTCTACTATGGAACTCTTTACCATCTAATTTAAAACAATTTTGAAAGCCAGCATGAACTATTCTTTCAAAGAACAACAACAAAAGGCAAGTTAAAATCTTCTATTTCAAAAACTTAAAGATAAAATGTAATTCGTTTCTTTTATGCTTTACTATTAGTATTATTATTTATGTGTGATCGTCGCCATCGTGAATAGAGTAACAGTTTTTGTGTATTCGCGATTAGCGACGGTGTGATCGTGTGTTGTGACATGCTTCAGTATACCCTCACCCCCTTCCCCCTTCCCCTCTTACACCCCCCCCCCCCCCACTCACTCACTTCCCATTACCCCTAGCTTTTCTTCCTCCTTTTGTGCATGCGTTAGTTAACTTTAAAATTTGCAATTTGAATTTTCTGGACTTTTCCCCAAGACTGGGTGTAAAAAGAAATAGCAGTGTATTGCTTATCTTCTGTTTCCCTGGTTACATCAAATTTCGTTTTCGTTTTCTCTCTACCTTTGGTCGCACGCGCACCCGTGCGCGTGTCCCTATGTATACAAGCCTAAGCGTGTTTGTGTGCTTGTGCGTGCGTGTGTGTGTTTGTGTGCGTTATAGCGTTTGTGCGTGCGTGTGTGTCTGCGTGCGTGTGTGCGTGCGTGCGTACGTGCTTGCGTGTGTGTGTGTGTGTGTGTGTGTGTGTGTGTGTGTGTGTGTGTGTGTGTGTGTGTGTGTGTGTGAGTGTGTGTGTGTGGGCGTGTATGGTGTGTGTGTGTGGGGGAGGGGGGTCGCACGCGCGCGCGCTCGCGTGTGTGTGTATGTGTATGTGTGTGTGTGTGTGCGCGCGCATGCGTGCGTACGTGCGTGTGTGTGTGTGCGTGTGTGTGTGTGTTGTATGTGCGTGCGTGTGTGCGTGCGTGTGTGCGTACGTGCGTGTGTGCGTGTGTGTGTGTGTGTGTGTCTGTTTGTGTGGGCGTGTATGTGTGTGGGGGTGGGGGGTGTGTGCGCGCGCGCGCGCGCGCGCGTGTGTGTGTGTGTGTGTGTGTGTGTGTCTGTATGTCTGTCTGTGTGTGTGTTCCTATGTATGCAGGCCTAAGCCTGTTTGCTTGTGTGTGTGTATCGATTGCTATTTTTGTTGTTTAAAGGTGTGTTCTAGGAAGTTAGCTAGTTGAATGGTCATCTTAGTATGTGCATAAATCAGGAAATGAGTTGCTTTTTCGGATATGATTGTCTTGTTATGCTATCTCTATAAAGTGTTGTTTCGGAAAGGCCGATGATGAGCATATTATTGCTATTTACATAATTATATACGTTTGTAGTCTACTATGTGTGTATGGATGCAGCTATGTATGTATTGTCATTAGTTCTTTACTTGCTGATTGATTGGTTGGTTGGTTGGTTGGTTGGTTGGTTGGTTGGTAGATTTATTTGCTTATTTATTCTAGTCACACACACACACACTCTCTCTCTCTCTCTCTCTCTCTCTCTCTCTCTCTCTCTCTTCTCTCTCTCTCTCTCTCCCGTCTCTCATCTCTCTCTCTCTCTCTCTCTCTCAACCAACTGCCACACTTTCTTAAATTAAATACGTGATCAATATTATGACTGTATTATATATAGATATATTTGATTTCATAGAAGGTTTAGCAAAAGCTTTATGTTTCTGAATTATATATTATTAAAGTACCACTACCCTGTAAATGTTAACTTAATTCCTAATGACATTTTAACGATAACAAAATGGAGCCTTTTAAGAAATGAAGAAAAAAGAGTGGTGACTGCTGGATCCTGTTGATAAACACTGACCTGTGATGGACGAAGAAGGAGCCTAGGAGGCGGTTGGATGGTGACTGCTGGATCCTGCTGATAAACACTGACCTGTGATGAACGAAGTAGGAGCCTAGGAGGAGGTTGGATGAGTAACTGGTAACTGTTTCGAGCATAGTAGCTCTTCGTCAGACTGAATTTGCAGTGGTGTGTTGGCAGTCTGTTTTCACTGACTTGAGTACTGTCCAGGTGAGGAATGGGTGAACGTGTACCAGGGTTGAGTTTCTGTAGATAACGGTTGCCGCGCGAATAACTGTTACGCCAAAAGGGGTCTAATTAAGAAAAACCCTAAACGTTTTGCTAAGGTCAGATAACTCTTTAAGCTTACTCTTCACTTAAGGGAGAGAGATAGAGAAAACTTGCTATCATAAGGGAGATACATCATACCGCTGTCAGTTTTTGTAGGAAGTTTTCGATTTCATCCACGTTTATTTGTGTGCATAAAATTAAATGTGCACTATATTATGCTATCTAACGTGTTTGAAAAATTAAGAAAGAGCACTCAAAAACACTTGCGCTCGTTTAATTTGCTAAAATCATCCCGTATTAGTTCATGATAGACTAAAGAATATTTGCTGTAACGAGCTTGTTGTTTTGGTCTTCCATTTTAAACGTTCAAGTCACGTTCACGCGAGATATAAAGAAAAGCCGGAGGTATTGATATTTCCCAATGATCTTTCAAATAGTTTCGCTTGTTACCTCGATAGCAGCCACAAAAACGTTTGCGGCAAACGTCGGCAAAAGAGGTGTTTCTTAGGACCGTGCTTTTTTTGCCGATTTGCGCTCACGCTACGTAACGTTAGCCCTTGTGAAACGGCCCCCCCAGGAAACAAGTGTGATGGGAGGGGGGGGGAAGCAATGAGTCAGTGTTTTAAGAAATATTTCTGTAGTTGCAAATGTACGGTAGGCCTACATGTTTGGCATTAAACAATTCTGGATAAAATGGTCAAGCTGACACACACACACAGACCACACACACACACACACACACACACACACACACACACACACACACACACACACACACACACACACATACACACACACACACACACACACCATTAATTTTTATTTGTTTTCTTTTCTTTTGTCTGCAGTTCCTACTTTCAACATGCCGGGCCGCAGAAGACGGTAAGTGAATTTCACGCACACGCGCACGTACACGCACGCACGCACGCACGCACGCACATACATCACGCGCACACGTACACACACACGCGCGCGCACACACATACACACACGCGCACGCACACGCACACACACACACACACACGCACGCAAACACACACACACACACCACTCGCACACGAACACACACGTACGCGCGCGCGCACACACACACACACACAACACGCGCACGCACACACGTACGCACACGTACACACACGCGCGCGCGCGCGCGCACATACGCACCCACACACACACATGTCCACACTCATTTTAATTCCTTGATTTGTGGTTGTTCTTGTTGTTGTTGTTGCTGTCGTTGTTGTTGTTGTTTTTGTTATGTATATTTTTGTTTTTTTGTTGTTGTTGCTTTTTTTGAAAGTCTAATATCACCATTGTTGTGAACAGACTTTAAATTAAATCAATCAAATCACTTCACTTTGTCTATGTGATAATAAATAACTGAGGTTTAAACGTACCGTGTGTCGTACTTTTTAATTAAAAAACAAAGATCAATGCTGACTATCAGAGACAAATAACCTCTACTATGCATAGTTGTTGACGATTCTGCTTCCTTTTGTGACTAGAAGTGAACTCACTCTCTCTCTCTCTCTCTCTCTCTCTCTCTCTTCTCTCTCTCTCTCTCTCTCTCTCTCTCTCTCTCTCTCTCTCTCTCTCTCTCTCTCTCTCTCTCTCTCTCTCTCTCTCTCTCTCTCTCTCTCTCTCTCTCTCTCTCCAACTGTCTGTCTGCTCCTCTCTGTCTCTCTCTCTCTCTCTCTCTCTCTCTCTCTCTCTCTCTCTCTCTCTCTGTCCAACTGTCTCTCTCTCTCTTCTCTCTCTCTCTCTCTCTCTCTCTCTGTCTCTCTGTTCTGTCTCTCTCTCTCTCTCTGTCTCTCTCTCTCTCTCTCTCTCTCTCTCTCTCTCTCTCTCTCTCTCTCTCTCTCTCTCTCTCTCTCTCCCTCTCTCTCTCTGTGACTCTCTAACTTTTCGGTTTTTGCACTCTGCACCTCTTCATAATGTTCTCTCTCTCTCTCTCTCTCTCTCTCTCTCTCTCTCTCTCTCTCTCTCTCTCTCTCTCTCTCTCTCTCTCTCTCTTCATCTCTCTCTCTCTCTCTCTCTCTCTCTCTCTCTCTCTCTCTCTCTCTCTCTCAATCCAGTTAGTAATTGATTGGAAGACTAGGCGTTGCCTAAAATCTTTATCCTTGGGAAATAAAGTTTAAGTTTTCAAGTTCTCTCTCTCTCTCTCTCTCTCTCTCTCTCTCTCTCTCTCTCTCTCTCTCTCTCTCTCTCTCTCTCTCTCTCTCTCTCTCTCTCCATCACTCCCTCTTTTTGTTCTCTTTCTTTATTTCTATCTTTTTTGTTTCTCTCTCCCCTCTTCTCAAAAACGAAATGTTTCAAATGCTTACATTAAGAAGACGTTTAATAGCAAAATGTATGAACTCTTTCAAGAACGGTATGATCCACCATTCGTCCCCAAACTTCTGATAAGCATTGGCTGGATTTGACTGTCAAACATTTTAAAGAATATTTAGGACTATTTTCACCTGTATTCCAAATAAATATTAGAATGCCATAAGTACCTTTTTTAAACCTTTAATGACATTTCGTTTAATCCATACAAAAAGGTACGCCTAGTTAGAAAATAAACTAATACCAAGATATTCATAAGTGTTGACAATTTCTAATCTTTCACCATCATGAAACCACTTTTCATTACAAACAATGTGTCCGCCATTTCTAAATACAACAACTTTTGTCTGATCAAGATTCACTGTAAGGTCAAGTGTTTTGAAGTATCACATAATACATCTCATTGACACTGAAGGCCGATGACTATATGATGAGCATTCCAATTGTGTCAGGAGCAAGTTTTATGCCATGCTGACCTTTTTGGCTCACGTCGTTTTTTAAAACAAAGTGAGTCTATAGTATCGTACATGTTCGGTTGTGTGTCTGTGTGTGTGTGTGTGTGTGTGTGTGTGTGTGTGTGTGTGTGTGTGTTGCGTCCGTGGCCCCGACCTTTAACCTTAACTCAAACCTTAACGTTGTCATTTTCTCTAAACATAAACTTGATTTTGACGTGAGCCTTCAAGTCATGGCGATCAAAGCAGTCAGATACATCGGTAAGGAACAACAGAAAGAAAATCATTTGTTGCAGAGATTACTGTAACTGTTGTGTTGTACCGAGTACATACTGGAAAGAAGACTCTCCATTAGATATACAAAAACGCTCTTTAAAAAGAAACACAAGACTTCAGGTGTGTACAAATAGGTACATTTTAACGTCGTCAACTTATATTTTCTGTAACAAATGGATGTACCGAGTGTGTGCGTTGACGGCCCGGTTGTTTAGCTTTATTTGCGCCTTTGAGTAACGGTTGTTCGTGTTCATTTGCACATAATCTCTGCGCATAACTTAGCCTATCGCACTTCCGGCAACAAGGCCTAGGCCTAGAGTCCATGCCTTACCTCATAATCAAGACGACGTACTTAACATTTAGCCCACATTCATTTCAGTCTTGAAAAAAAATATACGGAAAATCCAGGGTTCGTCGATTTCACTGCCTTCGACGTACGAATCCTTTGTTAGGCCTAGACGATTGATCACCATGAGCAAAGACTGTACAGGGGAAGATAAACATGGATGAGCTTGCTGGCTGTGACCTTGACCTTTGCTTTGTGGCAGAGGGGGGGGGGGATTAACGAAACGAAAATAAAATATTAGGACTAATATAAAATATCTTACAGAAATGTAGATGATGTGGAACAAGTTTTCATCGCATGAACAATCAGTTTAAAACAGTAACAGATCAGGAGTATGGCCTTGCGAATCACGCAACTTCAATTATTAATTTTCTAAGAGTAAGAGGCTTAGACCCACAGGCAAAGACTAGGCCTACTACAGGTGTCCGTAGACCCCCCTTACCCCGGCGGGGGTGGGGTGTGGGTGTGTGGGGGGGGAGGGATTGGTCACTATGTTTTTTCTGAAAGCTTGGTCAATATGCTTTTCAATTTTACTTGTTTGCCAAAAATAAAAATAGGGCTCCACTATGTTACATGCGCATACATATACATCATCTGTTGAACTCTTAATGCACTGCACCGAGTGATTGTTTTGCTGAGCAGCCTGTCCATCTCCTTGGGATTGAATTTGTATTCGTATTCGTCCAGTTTGTTAACTACAATATTGCAGTGCTATTAGTTATTAGTTTATATTCTTTAATTGTTGATAAATGTGTTTATTGTTGTTTTTGTTGATAAATGTGTTTATTGTTGTTGTTGTTGTTGGGTTTTTTGTTGTTGTTGAGATCATGTGTTTTTTTTTGTTGTTGTTTTTCTTATGTGCACCTGGCTGCAATTTCTCAGTTATGAGATAATAAAGATGATTTGATTTGATTTGATATAATTACATTTTAAAGAAAGGGGTAGATCTAGGGGTGCATAGAAACATTTACACAGTAAAATAAAACTTAATTCTGTTTTCAGATGCACAAGTGTCTACATAACAGTATTCTCTCTATACAGGCATGGGAATTGTCATGGGAATTCCCATGCCTGCTATAGTAATAAAAATCAGACGTGAGCCTTGCAGGCTTTGCCTCTTGTTTTAAATGATTTCATCAGTAAGTGATAAAGAGTGAAAATAATATTGGACTACCTTGTTTAAATCCACTTGGACATAAAAAAAAATCTGTTTCATCATTGTTTACTCGAACTCTAGCTTTAACAAAATTGTACGTGCTCTTAATTTCTCCATGCAGTTTTCTACGCACACCACGTTTTTGCAATATGTACCAAAGTGTTTGTCTAACTACAAAATCAAAGGCTTTTTTTAAATCAATGAAAGCTACCTGAAGTTTATAATGAGGGGATATCTGTTTTTTAATCTAAACCAATGAACTAAAGATAATACTGTAACCTCTTCTAAATCCAGCTTGTGCTTCATTTGTTAATTTATTTTCTTCAATCCAGACAGTAAGTCATGCCAGAAATATTTAATAAAGACGTAACTCTATAGTTATGTGGTGAATTGATATGACCTGTCTTATGTAATGGATGTACAAGGGCTTCTTACCAATTCAATGGAAAATGTTCTAGAATCAAACAACGTGTTTATTAAATAATGTATTTGGAAGCTTAATTATACATGGATCAGATATAACCACGTTTATTATTATTGTGAAACAGGAAGATACCCACTAGGCCTATAAATAAGTACGTATATCAATTATGTAAAATATTGGTTAAAAATAACTAGAATGCATCGTGTTCCTTTAAAACCTACAAAACGTTGTGTAGGATGTCACCAGATTCATACCAATCGTAGACGTGCCACTGAAGCAGGACGTATAGAGCGGGACCTTAAGTTAATGTGTGGGAGCAGGTTTAATAATAGAATGTGTCACAAGTCTGTCGTGAATTCTTTTCAGATTTACTATCATTGTCAATGCTGCCTGCACATCTGCACACTATCATAGAACAGATTATCCTTGTTAAACTTGCAGAGCTAAAACAAACTTAGTTCGTATCTTGCTATATGAATGCTTACTGAAGCGAATGGTTGATATAAAAAAAAAAAAAAAAAAGCTGAGCTGTTTTACTTATTATTTTCCTTGTTTTAGTTTGAATAATTATTATGTTTGAATGGCTGTATTATGTTCCTGAATGTAATAGGGTGACTTACATAAGTTTGGTTTGTCATGTGAGGGCGCATTCCTTATTAGAATTAAAAGAAAAAGATAGAAAGGAGAAAGACCTACTGCTTACCCTGGGTTGAGACCATTAACCCCCCCCCCCCCCCCCCCATATCAGTTCATCCGGAAAGGCCCAGGCAAACAAAAACTCAGTGAGCGCAGGCTCAGATGGTGATCTGGTGAGCGCTGATGTAAATGCTCTGACGGAGCCTGCGGTGACAGTAGCCTCACTCAGTTGGTTCCACTCCGTGGCAGTCCTGACGAAGAAGGAGCTACGATACTGCTCCGTTCTCCATTCTGGGACACAAAATCCACGGGAATGGTTTACAGCCTGTCTTTCCTAGATGTTATTGGTTTGGAACCCCTTGAATCTGGTCGGCTTGATCCTGTGACGATTAGTGGAGATGACGCACCACACCATTAAGTCCCTTGGTTTTTTTTTCTGGGTAGCTGTGACCCACATACAAATGTCCCCAACTTCAAATTGAGGCTGCTCTTTAAAAAATGATGTTTCGGTTTGAATTTGGAGCCGCGCATTTGCATGGGAGTCAGACCTGGTCAAAACAAGATTTTCTTTCCAGATATAAGAGGGAAAACACGTGAAACCGTGATTTTGACACGTGATCTGGTGGGATTTTAAGCGTGTGCGAACCAATGCGAAACAACTGTTGAGTTAAAGGCTTGATCATGTTAGGCGTGATCTAAGCATCCATATTTATGTCTTTGTTTCTTAGTCTCACTGGAGGTCGAAGTCAAAGGTGACGTGATAAATGTCACGTGGTCTTCCCCTCCCCCCTCCCTCGGGCCCCGCGCCACCTACACAGCCTTCCTTCGTGACGTCACTGACGTGGGTGCGGATATACTATGATGGTCTCGATTACCAAAACGTATGTGTGTGGTGACCAAGGCAAAGAGACCAGGCAGCTGTGTGCTGTGGATTGTGAGTGGCGTTTATATACATAAACATATCATATAATAAAAAGTCAAGTGTCCATGTGTGTGTGTGTGTGTGTGTGTGGTGCGTGTGTGTGTGTGTGTGTGTGTGTGTGTGTGTGTGTGTGTGTGTGTGTGTGTGTGTGTGTCACAGCTGTTTTCTGGAGGAACATTTAGTTGATCTATATTTTCATAAGTTTTTTCAAGCAAACTTTAGTTAAATATAAGTAACTTTTCATAAATAACAGGCGAGAATATGTTGTAGTATGTGACAAGATTACTTATTGTCAGTGGATATTGCTAGATTTTCACCCATAGGCAATCTTATTTATGTTTGTGATACTAAGTATATTATTTCTACAAGATATGTTGATTGATACTGCTCACAAAAATAAGTTTTTAACCATAAATCTGATGGAAGAAATATATTAAAAATACTATGTTAGAGCATACAGCCAAAATATTTTTACAAACAAAAGCTTGGTGCAGTTTTTATCTAAGATTTCTAGATTCGGTCTTTTAACTAAATAGCTCAACTTTGTGTGCAACGGAACAGCTGTCTGTGTGAACACAAAACACAAAACTGGCCTTATAACTCCGCCGTTTTTTCGACAAGAATCGCTTCAAATTTGCTACTGAGCCCTAACGGGGCCATGGCAACAGCAACCGAGGCAGCCGTGTCATTTGCGCGGTTTGGCAAATGCGCGAAACGCGCATCCGCCGGCTTCTCGGCGCCCGTATCTCCGGTATTTCTGGACGGATTGCCTTCGAATTTGGCAGGTAGATGACCGGGGACGGTTGACTATCGGTGTGCCAAACCGGAAGCGAATCGATTCATAAACGTGCGCGATATACGCCGCTTCACCTTTTCACAAATAACTCCGCCGTTTCCCCCCATAACCGAATAGTTTCAAATTTGCTGTCAGGCTTGCTGTGTCCGGGGCAAAGCCTGGCAGCAAATTTAAAGAGAATCGGGAGAGAGTGTCACTCTCAGAGCAGCGCCAACAGGAAACGGGACCTTATAACTCCAACCTTTTCGCTTCACCAATTTGCTGTAAAATTGCTGTACTCAGCGTTAACAGTACATTGCGTTACGTTCTACTAGGCGTTACCATTACTAGGAGAGCAGCATCACTCTCAGAGCAGCGCCAACGGGAAACGGGGCCTTATAACTCCGCCTTTTCTTAACCGAATCGCTTCAAATTTGCTGTACTCAGCGTTACCAGTACTTGGCGTTACCGTTACTAGGCAGGCGTTGCGTTACGGTACTCGGCGTTGCGCTAGTACTTATAATAGGCCTAATACACGTTCTACCGTTTTCTCCGTACAAAACCATTGTGAATCGGTTAGTCCATGCCAAGGGAGGTGCAGGCATTCGTTGATATTCTAAGCGGTCATACCCCCCCCCCCCCCCCTTCAGGAGAATTTTGGAATCTGCGGTCATCTTCAGATTCCAACCAGGAACCATAAATGTTTGGGTGAGCGCTCTTTTTTCTTTTCGGCCCCATCAGTTTGGAATTCCTTGCCCCTTTGGATACCAATCCAAATGAAAGAAAAACAGTTTATGCTTACAATTATAGTGTAATGTAAGATATCAAGCAAAGCTACTTGTTTATGACACCCACACAATATGGGCAGGAGCGAAACATTACTGTCATAACATGACATAGGTTAGTAACTTGCTTAGAAAGTCCGGAACCCAAGTGATTCGTAATTGGGGGGGGGGGGGGGGGGGGATTTGAGCCGTTGGGGGTCCGTTGGGGGTCCAGGGAGCTGAATAGGTTTCGGGTTACGGGGTAATGCTTATCTGGGAGCCCAGGGGGCGACGCCCCCAGAACTGTTTGCAATTTAGTGATTATTAAGGCGAAGATCGTGCCCATTTTCTTGCTTTTCATCCTTGTATGAGGTACATGTTTGGGGCAGAGGGGGGGGGGGGGGGTCCGGAACTCAGGACCCGCCACCCCACCCCACCCCACCCCGTAGATCCGGCCCTGTGCTATGATGTTTGACACCTGTGTGGTGTGGTGTGTGGTGTGTGTGTGTGTGATGTGTTGTATGTGCGTGTGTGCGCGCGGTGTGTGCGTGCGTCTGCGGTGTGTAGTGTGTGTGTGTGTTTCGTGCGTGCGTGTGTGTGTGTGTGTTGTGTGTGTTGTGTGGTGTGTGTGTGTGTGTGTGTGTGTTTGTGTTTGTGTGTGCGTGTTTACGAAACAGATGTCCAGGGGTCATCAGTCAACTTTTGGGGCAGTGGTAACTGGCACCCCAAGCTTAAACTGGTTGTACGAAGCGTTCGTAGAGGTGGTCACAGACAACGGAACCACCACCTCCATTGTGGAGGAATTCCAAACCGACGATGCTGGTGTGTTGACGTATTGGGTGGGGGTGGGTCGTATGTGTG
The DNA here is from genome assembly GCA_017654935.2 of Phymorhynchus buccinoides. Lineage (NCBI taxonomy): Eukaryota > Metazoa > Mollusca > Gastropoda > Neogastropoda > Raphitomidae > Phymorhynchus > Phymorhynchus buccinoides. The sequence continues at coordinate 49,075,996 of CM065694.1, forward strand.
TGTGCATGTGTGTGACGGGGTGGTGGTAGAAAGTGTGTATGTGTGTTTGGCACTGTGTGTGCGCGTTGTGTGTGTGTGTGTGTGTGTGTGGTGTGTGTGTGGTTGTGTGTGATTGTGTGTGTGTTGTGTTTGTGTGTGTATGTGTTGTGTTGTGTGTGTGCATGTGTGTGTGTGATGAGTGTGTGTGTGTGTGGTGTTGTGTGTGTGGTGTGTGGTGTGTGTGTGTTGTGTGTGGTGTGTGCGTGTTGCGTGCGTGTGCGTGCGTGTGTGTGTGTGTCAAAATCAAGTGTGCATGTTATTTTTACATTTTCAGATGGTACATTGAATAGTCAAAAATGTGTGTGCTCGTGTTTGCAGAGTGTGTGTGTGTGTTTGCGTGTTTCGGTGAGTGGTGCGTGTGTGTGTGCGTGTGTCGTGTGTGCGTGTGTGTGGGTGTGTGCGCGTGCGTGCGTGCGTGTGTGTGGTGTGTACTGTCTATACTGCTGTGTTATACGTGCACACATGTGTGTTTTTTTTGTGTGCCAGTGTGCGTATGTACAACAAGAAAATGTGTCTGTTATTTAGTGTGTCTGTCTGTGTTAGTGCGTGCGTCAGAGTGTGCGTTTCCTGGTGTGCGTCGAGTAAATGAAGCGCAGGATGCGTCGTGCTGCCGTGCGTTGGTGTGCATAAAAAATGTGCCCGCAAGTAAGACTTTGTTGCTGAATCCATTCTTTGTGAAAGTATTTCTTGAAAAAAGGAAGAAGCAATGATACCGGTAATGCAGAAAGATAGTATATGACAGCAAACAAGGGGAACAATGTAAGCAGTCTTCAAGAGTGACAGATTATAGGACCAGTAACAGGCACAGAATGGTCCAAAATCTGGCGTAACTATGTCTACAGACCCCCCCCCCCCCCCCCCCACGTATCTGTCCTTTCTATTAATGTGACTAACGACCGACGAAGATGGTTGCTGCTGCTGCCTCTGGACTTATTGATGATGATGGTGATTATGATGGTGAACTCTGAACGATTTGATGGTGTTGGTGTCGAGATTGATGATGCTGATGACGATGGTGAAGATTATGATGATGATGGCGATGTGCCACGACCGAAGGCGACCACGATGCTGCTTGGACGATAGCGGTTACGACAACGACAGGTTTGATGAATTGAGGTGGATGACATGATGATCAGTGATGATATTGATGATTGATGATATGAGCATAGGCTATGATGGGAGGATCCGAATAGACGACGACGAGGACGATGATGATAATGATGATGAGGATGATGATGATGGAACGTGATGATGATGATAATGTGGATGACCTGATAATGATACATGATGACGAACGACTATTCTAATGATGATTGACCTTCAACTATGATGATGATGATGACTGATTATAGATGGTTATGGTGTTGCTACTGCTGCTGCTGCTGATGATGACACAGTGATGTATGATGAAAACAGAGCGACGATGACCGATCCTGCCAGCTCGCAGGGAAGATCACACTCGGGGCACCAGAGTGCAAACCTGGCTACATCGACCGACAGCCCCGAGAGGTGCGCGAGACAGGACTGACCAATCACCAGCGTGGCCACCTTTCACGATATCGCACGCTCTATTCCTCGTGACCGCCACGGACTGATCAAATTTTTCCATATAAAACGATTACGAGAAATGGGGCGCGGCGTAAGCGGGTAAGAATTACAACAGTGAATTATTGCACGAAATTTCTCTTTTACTCGAATGCTTCGTTATTATTGTTTGTAGAAAGGGCCAATAGTAAACCGAGAGCTTGTACTACACACAAGTGGAAATGCTGATATTATACAGTTTTTGTGAACAATCATTCTAACAAGCTTAGTCTTTTCGTGACGACTAGGGGTAGACCCCCCCCCTAAAAAAGCGCATATTCTCTGGTAAGAAGCCCACTCCAATTATCTCACGAAATAAAGACAATTTCAGTCAAATTTGCCCATGAGACGAATGCTAGACATTGAAAAAGCTCGTCTCATGGACACAATTTGACTGAAAAATTTGCTTCATTTCATGAGATAAATTGGTTTGGTTTTGTTTTCCTCTAAGACCCATGGCGCTTTATTACCCCGGACTTTCCTTTAACTCTCTACAGAACGTAGGGGACCCTGGCACCGGCTCTGGTGCTGCCAGCCAAAGGGGATGGGCCGTTTGTGACCTTTGGGGACCCTTCCTCCAACGCCAACTCTCGTCCTCAAATCACTTTGAAGTCGAGACAGTGGGGATTAAACCTTGGCAAGGCATCTCCACATATGTCTACTGCCATTGTCTCGCCCAGCCCAGCCAGAATAGTATCTGCCCCCTCTTGCTATCTGGCAGTCATTGGTCGGAAACGACAACAGGATAACAACAACAACACCAACAACAAATACAACAGCTGTTATGTCACCACACAAAATCAAGCTATTGTAGTTAAAAAGCCTGAATCTAGAAATCTTAATGATTAAAAACTGCACCAAGCTTTTGTTTGTAAAAATATTTGGGCTGTATGTTCTTCACTGTAGTTTGAAATTATGAGCTATAGGGTACAATGATGGAGATACCATGTCGTGAATTGCACTGTTTATTAATGTTGTTGTTTTCATGTTTCGGACATGTTGTTTAACCCTTTCACTGCCAGAAGAAAAATTGATGTGCTATTTTGTTATTACGTGGTCAAAATTTAACGCGGTGACTGTCCTGAGGATAAGTTCATAGCTTTTGACGGGACTATCTAAATAATAAATAAATATAGATTTTATGGTAAAAGTTTATTTTTGTTCAGCAATATCAAGTAGTGATATTTAGTATAAAAAAACCCAATGTTCTTGAAAATGATTACACTCAGTATCACAACCACATAAATAAAATTTCCCGTGAGTGAAAATCTATCAATATCAACTGAATAAAACTAAGTAATTTAGTCACATACTACAATATATTCTTGACTGTTATTTATGAAAAGTTAATTACAAGTTAACTAAAGTTTGGCTTGAAAAAAACTTCTGAAAATATAGACTAGCGCAACCGCCGATTACCGGTAACGCCTAGTACCGGTAACGACTTGTACAGGTAACGCCAAGTACCGGTAACGCTGAGTACCGGTTTCGCTGGGTCCGCAAAATATTATATTTTTTACTTTTGTGGCTGAAAATACAATTTTTTGACCCCTACCGCTTTCAAGGCCTACTGATCTCCCTGATCTTGACCTTGACTTTGATCGGTATGCAATCATCAGAACACCCATAAGCCGAAGTACCTACATGCCAATTTTGAAGTCCCTAAGACCAACGGTGTGGACGTTATAGCCCTTTAAAAGATTTTCGGTTTTCAAGGTCATACGCCAAGGTCAAGGTCACGACGGCGATAATTTATGCGCGGATGCCTTCCTCTCATGGTGACACGTCACCACACAAAAACTGGAAACGATTCGGTAAAGCAGTTCGGGAGATATGCGTGGGACAGTAAAACCCAATCATTAGACCCTTACCACTTTCAAGGCATACCGATCTCCTGACTTTGACCTTGACCTTCATTGGTATGCCATTATCAGAACGGCCATAAGCGAAAGTACATCCATGCCAAGTTTTAAGACTGTAGGACCTGCGGTGTGGAAGTTATGGCCCCTTAACAATTTTCGGTTTTCAAGGTCATACACCAACGTCAAGGTCAGGACGGCAAAACAGTTTTGCACAGATGCCTTCCTCTCATGGGGACACACCACCACACAAAATTTGAATTGATTCGGTCAAGCGGTTCGGGAGATACCTTGGTACAGACAGAAAAGAACAAACAAACAAACAAGAAAAGGAAACAAACCCGAACAGCTCGGATTTACTAACCGCAAGAGCGTGTGGAGCTGCATGTGGTCTCCCCCTCCTCCCCATGACCCCTTGGCGGATGTTTCTGAAAAGTTAAGGACGGCATAACCTTCCGCAGGGTGCCAAGGGATGCTTGATACCAAATTTTGGTGTCGATCGGTTAGAGAACTGTGGCCCCCCTCCAGCTTTCCCACCGCCCCTGAACACGGCGCCCGCCCCCACACACCACCACGCCCAACCATGCCACCCGAACACCCTCCCCCCTACCAGACCCCACTCCCCCCCAGCCCCCCTCATCCCCTCCACTCACCCGCCTCCCACGCCTCCCCCCCCCCACCCCCCCCCCACGCTCCACGGACCACTCTTGCCGTTAGTAAATCCCAGCTGCGTGTGGTTCCCCCCCTCCTCCCATGAAACCCCTTGGCGGAGGTTTCCGAAAAGTAAAGACGGCATGACCTTTTGGTGGGTGCCAAGGATGCTTGATGCCTAAGTTAATTTGGTGTCCAATCGGTGAGAGAACTGTGGCCGTGCTATAAGGGACACCGAGACAAATCCGAGCTGCGTTGTGTTTCCCCCCCCCCTCCCCACTGACCCCTTTGGCGGAGGTTTTCCGAAAAGTAAGGACGGGATGACCTTCGGTGGGTGTCCAAGGATGCTTGATGCCAAAATTTTGGTGTCGATCGGTTGAGAACTGTGGCCCGTGCATAAGGGACACACAGACAGGCAGACAGACACACACCAGACACACAAGACAGAGACACTATTTCGTAAAATATATATAAGACTTAACTAAATGATCACCTAGCATAATCAAATGATGGAACGCTATGCAAACCGTTCCTGCCTTGTGTTGGTGTCTCTATGATTTAGGTGTGTAGCCTAGTTGGGATGTCTATCTTTAGTGCCTTTATAAATCAAACAGATCATTTAAACGTGAACGTGCACGCGAATGTGTATGTGTGTCATGCGCGTGCGTGTGTGTGGTTTCACCTTGTGTGTGTGTATGCGCGTGCGCGCGTGTGTGTGTGTGCACCTAGTGTGTGTTGTGCGTGCGCGCGTACGTGCGTACGTGCGCGTTGGTTAGTGTGCGCAGCATGTGTGTGTGTGTGGCATGTGTTTGTGTGTGTGGGTGTGTGTGTGCGCGTGTGTGTGTGTGTTTTTGTGCGTGTTGTGTGTGTGTGTGGGCATGTTATGTGTGTGTACGTTTGTGAAAATGGGCCTCTGTCCAGGAGGAATTTTATTCTTTCAAGAACCACCTCTGCGGCCAGCCGTTCAACAACCTGTTCCAACAATTTGATAGTTACCCCACATGCGAGGTCATTATTCCTTTACACGCCAACTACAACTACGAGCTGTCAGTGAGTGTCTTTCCTAGTTTCTTCCTTCTTCTTCTTTTCTTTCTTCGATCGCTCAGACAGTTTTTTCCTGTCAATTATGAGCGCAGATTGCGTCATGCTGCTGTTATGCGCCTAACTAAGACAAGAGTTAGGCCCAGGCGGCAGTCCGACTTCGGCCTGAGGGTAGAATATTTTTTGAAAGAGTGCTGTTTTGAAAAAAATGCAGGAGGAGAATGGGTCAACCGGAAGTCAGAAAGATAGTTAGATGGTAGAAAGCAAAGGGAAAAGCAGAGTCCAAGAGAAGTAACCATATTACTGGAATGTTACAAGCACAGAACTTCCAGAAGGTGGGGAAGCTATTTATACAAAAGGACACCCCCCCCCCCCCCCCCCTGTATCCCCACGGGGGGGGAGGGGAGAGGATTTGCGTTAATTAAAATGTAAAATCAACAGACTACCAATTCTAACCTTGCCGGCTAATTGATGGCTTGGAGTCAAAACGGACTATCTTTATGTCTATTGACGTGGTTTTTGATTTCGTTGGTGTCTATTTTCCTTACAAACAAAGCTATAATACGCTTGTATCCACAATGGAGTGCTGGTAAGAAATTATAAAATGGGTGGCTTTGCTTATTTTATTGATTTTCGAACCAGTCTTTTTTATATATAATTCAAGCGTGGAATCCAGATGTTTGGTTCGTAATAAGTTTAATAATGTATGTCACTGGACTGTTCTTTGACTGCGTGGATATAGTTGCTACTATAATTTTGGGTTTATTACGATAATTCTGAGTCGACATGGTGCGAGTTGTTTTTACTTTGCTGATCTTTGTGACTTTGTGATTAATGTTTTTTTTACCTAAAACAACTTTTGATTATTGGTTTTTACCTTTTGTTTTTATTCCCAACTACTTTTAATACGTGGTAAGATTTAACGTGATTGACAAGCCATGGACATGGCCTTTGTTGTTCGACAGGGCTATTTACTTTAATCTTAAATCTAAATGATAGTACGTTTTGACTCCAATGGACCGAGTATTCTGGCACGGAACTATAAAATAGTTCTCAGCTGGACTTTTACCACGAGGGTTGACATTAGCTGCAAAGAAGGGCCATTTTAGACAGTTGTTAGGTCTATACAATGCTATGTATTTTCTTACATTTGAGTGGAGCTATCACGGCTACAGCTTAGTTCTTTTTACATGTGGAGACTATTGACTCTCTAACTAGGGGAGAGCCCTTGTGCGAACCGGCTCTGTTTGCTGCAGCCAAGGCGTATGGTTTTGGTTCCCTTGGGGGACCTTCCCCAACGCCGACTCTCGTTCTCAAAATCCCGTTTGGCCCGAGAAGATTAGGGATGTACGGCCTGGTGGCAAGGCATCTACCACTATCTAACCTTTATTATCCGGATCCAGTTGTGCCCAGCCCGCCACAATAGTAGTATCTGCCCGCTCTCTGCTATCTGGCAGTCATAATCGGAAACGACAGACTGGGCCAACACCAGAAAACAACCTTGGCCTGTGCTTCTTTCGCGACTGATCAGACTGTTTTGTTGTCTGGGCCTAAGAAGTAGCTTAAGCCCAGCCTTCAGCTGGAGAAAATATTTGTAAGAATTTCTAAAACAAAAATGCAGGGGTTCCACCCGCCATCAAAGTAACTGACCGGAAGTTCAGTAGTCCAGTGTCAGAGCTGCCCAGTTAACCAGGTAGTTTGATTGTGGTTTTTAGTCCGTCTCCAAGAACTGACGTATCTGCGCAATGGGCTGGTTTGTATTTTTTTTCTTTTTTTTTCTTTTCTGTCTGTCCCAAGGATATCTCCCGAACCGCTTGACCGAATCGCGTCAAATTTTGTGTGAAGGTGTGCCACCTTAATAGGAAGAGATCCGCGCAAACCATTTTGCCGTCGTGACCTTGACCTTGACGTACGACCTTGAAAACCGAAAATCTATTTTTAGCCATATCTCGGGCACCGATCGACATAGGATGTTGAAACTTGGTATGAAGGTGGTTTGGCTTATGCCCGTTCTGATTGATGGCATACCGATCAAGGTCAATGTCAAGGTCAAGGTAAAAAAGATCGCTGAGCCTGAAAATCGGAGGGTCATTTTTTTCTCCTTCTGTCTGTCCCAAGGATATCTTTCGAACGGGTTGACAGAATCACGTCAAATTGTGTGTGCTGGTGTGTCCCACCATGAGAGGAAGGCATCCGCGCAAACCATATTGCCGTCGTGACCTTGACCTTGGCGTACGACCTTGAAAACCGAAAATCTTTCAGGGGCCATAACTCCCACACCGTTAGTGTTAGAGTCTTCAAATTTGGCATACTTTGGCTTATGCCCGTTCTGATGGTGGCATACCGATCAAGGTCAAGGTCACGGTCCGGGCGATCAGTAGGCCTTGAAAGTGGTAGGGGTCTACAAATTGGGTTTTAAGCCATATTTTCCACATTGGTACTTGACAGAAGCGCTTCAGATTGTGTGTGGTACTGTATAACCTAGAGAAGAAAACATCCGAGCATAAATTATCACCATGCTGACCTTGACCTTGAAGTGTGACCTTGAAAACCGAAATTTCCTTTCTTTGCGCTATATGTTTCTTCTTCAAGCTGTATCTCGTGAACTAGAAGACAGAATCCCTTCCAATTTTGTGTCAGGATGTGACACTCTACGGGGTGTCGCAAGTGCGTGGCATTGCTGTGACGATACCAAATACAATCTTTTTTTGTGTGCTCTCTACACAAATTTCAATTCATAATAATACATTTGTTTCTTTTAAGCACAATTATGTCTTTCTACAAATAACACCCAACATTTAGATGTTTACACAACGTCCTCCAGATATTGACAAATACAATTGTAAACTGATATGACACGAAAGTACCTCATTTTTCGGGGGTTTGAGCTCGAAAGACTGTTAAACTCTGTGAAAGTTTGATGACTCAAAAGATTAGCACTTTTGGGGAACGGACCAGTAGGCAGACAACACGTAGATGACACTAAGAGAAGGGGAAAAGCAAGAGTCCAATACATTGATTAGATTCAAATAGATGAAGTTCAATCACTGGGCTTGCTGAAAGGGGGGATCTACCGACAGACTGTTAAGATCACACAAGTTCTTCCCTTGTTTTGTGGCCTTGGCTTGCCTTGCGACTAGAAGGAGGTTTTATGGTAATGTCTTGGGTGTCTCATTGTCTTCACTATT
>CM065694.1:49084857-49092357 GCA_017654935.2 Phymorhynchus buccinoides
GATAGAGAGTGAATATATATGTATAGTAAAATTTGAAAAAACTTTTTTTTTGTCCAAATGTCTGTATATAAAAAAAAAAAAAAAAAAAAATATATATATATATATATATATATAATCTATAAAAAATAATAAAAATAAAAATTGGAATATTTTTATAATCGAACATTAAGATCAAGACCATTACAATAACTTGGATTCTTGATTAATGTTCTAAAAAACATAGAGTGCTAGTTTGGCTTTTCCTCCCTTATTGTGGGGGAGGCGACAGAGCCCAGTCCACGACATCTTGTTTTCGATCCGATGAGGATCTCGTCAGTGAACAGGCATTTGGGGTCTTACCCATGTCATGTGAAATTTTTCACCCAACACCAAGGTCCTTCCACAGTGGGAAGTTTTCCCTGTTGTATATTAGCATAAAATTCCAAAAAGCCAAACAGCACTCAGATAAAACAATACAATAAGAATCTTATGTAAAGGTTAACATTACAATGTTTCAAATATGAAAGATAAAACGACACGATCAGAGAGGGCCAGCATATATATATATATATATTATATTGAGAGAGAGAGAGAGAGGGAGATAGAGAGAGATAGAGAGATTAGAGAGAGAGGAGAGAAGATAGAGAGAGAGAGAGAGAGATGTTATGGGAAGAGATAGATAGAGAGATGCGAGAGATCGAGAGAGAGAGAGAGAGAGGTAGCTAGAGAGATATTGAACTTGTACTAACGGGTCTTCGAGACCTGCTCTCCTCTCTGTTTTTCTACTTCGCTTCTCTACATCTTCTCTCTTTCTTCTCTCTATCTCTCTCGAGATCATGCCGACCTTATCTCTTTCTCTTCTTTCGTCCCGCTCTTTCCGATCGCTAACAGGGAGTGCCCCCATTTACCGGTCAGCGACGACCTTCTCTCTCTGCCTCTTCTCTTTCTTTAAATATCCTCTTTTTTCTTACTTTTCTCTCTCCCTCTCTGTTCCTCTTCCGTCTCTTTTCTCTCTCTAATTCTCTTCCTTCAATTTTCTCTTCTCTCTCTCTCTTTTCTCTCTCTCTCTCTCTTCTGCACTCTTCTCTCTCTTCTCTCCCTGTTCCTTCTTAGGCTCTCTCTCACTCTCTATTCTTCTCGCTCCCGCCGCGTTTCTACTCTCTCAGTCTTTCTCTCTCTTCTCCTTCTTCTCCCCGCTTCTTTCTCATTCCTCCTAAAGCTCCGGTTCCATCTTCTCCCTCCGTCGATATTACCTCCTCAAATTCTCCGAATCTCGCTTCTCTCTCTTACATCGATCCGCCCCACAAACTCTCGAGCTAGTCTCTCAGTATGAGGGTCGTCTCTCATTATAAATCATGGTTCTTCCCAATTCATGCTCGTCTGTCTGTCTCGATTTTACTCTCCTCTCTCCTCATCAGTCTCTCTCTATCTATCTATCTAATCTAAATATTCTTTCCGCATATCCCCTCTTTATTACGTTTGTGTGTAAAGTATACCTTGCCATGTTTGCGTTCTGTGTTAGTATATATAATATAATATTTATAGAAGGGCAGTTATTGAAGGAATAGGCCGTGCCTAAAATCTATATACCTTGGAAACAAAGCTTAAGTTTTCCAGTTTTCAAAGTTTCATTCCAAAATCTCGTCTACTCTCATCTCTCTCTCTCCACGTTCTCTCTCCTCTCATCATCCGCTCTCCTCATCTCGAGAAAAAGAAGGCACGACCTCTCTGTATCTCTCTGTCTCTCTCCTCCCCTCTCTCTCTTCTCTCTTCTCTTCTTCCCCGTTCATCTCTCTCTCGTTCTCCTCTCTCTCTCTCTCGTCTCATTCTCTCTCTCCATCTTCTCTCTCTTCTCCTCCTCCAATTCGATCTCTCTCACACACAAAATCTCTCTCTCTCTCTCTCTCTTCTCTCTTCTCTCTCTCCCCCTCTCTCCCCCCCACTCTCTCTCACTCTCACTCACTCTCTCATCTCTCTCGTCCAGTCCTCTCTCTCGATCTCGCTCTCTCGTCTCTCCTCTCTCTCTATCTCTCTCTCTCACTCTCTCTCTCGTCTCCCTCTCTTTCCCTCTCTCTCTCATTCGCTCTCTCTCTCACCCTCTCTCTCTCTTCTCTCTCTCTCTTCTCTCTCCTCTCTCTCTCTCTCTCTCTCTCTACGTCATCTCTCTCTCTCTCTCTCTCTCTCTCTCTCCTCTCTCTCTCTCGTCTCGCCGTCTCAAATTCTCGTCTCTCTCTCTCTCTCTCGTCTCTCCTCTCTCTCTCTCTCTCTCTCTCTCTCTCCTCTGCCCGCCAAAAAACGTTTTCTTCCATATCCTTTCTAAACTGTGTTTGGGGATGACAGTGTCAGCGCAACCAGAAATAGTACTATTATTTCACTGGTAGAGCATTGACGGTTATTTGCCTTGTACCACTTAAGGAAGCGGAAGGGAGATAGATAGATAGGCAGGCCCACGAGTACGTACATTGTCTTATTGTACTTCACAATCATGCTGACCAGTTTCTATCCGGTTTACTGTTACGTTCTCATTGAGGCCGCCGGGATCTCAACGTCTGGTTTATTTCAGTTTCATGACAATAACCCTAAGCTGATCCTAACCATCTATCCTTTACGTGTTTGCGACTCTCGATCTCAATGTCTGGTTCTTTTCAGTTTCATGACAATAACCCTAGTCTGATCCTAACCCTATCCTCTTCATGCCTACGACTCTCGATCTTAAAGATTCAGGCCCAGAAACTGATAGAAACCAGACTTTGAGATCTAGAGTCATAAACACGTAGGTGATATGGTTAGGATCAGCCTAAGCTTGTTGTCATGAAACTGAAAAGAACCAGACATTGAGATCGAGAGTCGTAAACACGAAGAGCATAGGGTTAGGATAAGGCAGGGGTTGTTGTCATGAAACTGATAAGAAAAAAACAGAGTTTGAGATCGAGAATCATAAACACGAAGTGGGATAGTGTTTCAGAAACTCTTGGAACCTTTGTGTGGTGTGTATGAATCAGATCTTCAAACATTAAAAAAACCCACGACATAGGGGAAGACGGGGTTAAAAGCGCATGGGCGGGGTAGAAGCCCACCCCAATTATCTCATGAAATGAAGCAAATTTCAGTCCTATTTTGCCCATGAGACGAGCGGGTAATTGTCTAGCATCGTTCTCATGGGCAAACTTGACTGAAATTCTATTCCAACTCACACCTTCCCCCCCCCCCCCCCCCCCCCCGTCACTTATTTCTTTATTCTAGAGATAATTCGGGGGGGCTTCTTACCCGCCCATGCGATTTATACCCCGTCTTCCCCTAACATACAACTTAGTACGTACAACTTAGTAAGCATGGCGTTATATTTTACGAATGTATTGTATTACAATGTATAGAAGAGCCTATACAGACGCAGTTGTTTTTTTCCTCCTCCTTGATGAATGTTAATGCGTTACACAATAACTGATGCTGAGAGAAAGCAGATAGGGGAAGACGGGGTAAAAAGCGCATGGGCGGGTAAGAAGCCCACCCCAATTATCTCATGAAATAAAGAAAATTTCAGTCAAATTTGCCCATGAGACGAATGCTAGACATTAACGCTCGTCTCATGGGCAAAAATGATGACTGAAATTTGCTTCATTTCAATGAGATAATTGGGGTGGGCTTTTACCCGCCCATGCGCTTTTTACCTCTTACCCCGTCTTCCCCTACTATAGTGACCCTACATCCTTCTCCATTTCTCTGGCTGACAACAAACGGGATGATAGTTTTCACTTTCTGAATCGTGGCGCTCTGTGTGACTAGTGGTCGGCTCAATGTTCTTGCAACAAAGTATCCGGGAGCGTTTCGAGCGGTCTGTAACAGCCTTTGGAAGTGGTTTGCTTCCAGGGACCAAGATGGCGGTGGCCATTGTCAGATTCTGAATTAGCATTTCGCAACCGAACGTAAGGTTTGAGTTCGAATTTTCTTTGGGGTGCAACCGAAAAGCCTGAATATACAAAGAGTTCGCAGCTGATCCAGCCGGGTTTTTTTTATTCCCACCCTTTCACCTACACTACAGGGTGGGGATCATTTGTGAACTCACTCACTGCCTCTGTTAACCCATATACTTAACACTTCCCATCTTCCACCTTTTCGCCTTCCAGGTGGTAAGCGAGAAAGTTGGCTTCGTTCTTTGCAAGGTTTGTAGGCTGCGAAGTGATCACTCTTTGTGACATTTAGTGTGTTTTTGGTGCAACATCAAAACTACAGGGTTTTTTTTATGTTTGATAATTGTGTCTAGCCTGCTAGCTCTCAGATTTTAACCCCTTTTATAATGCCTCTGTTAGTTCCGCACGTTAGTCTTTCGTGTAGGCTGTGACAGAATCTTAATTTTTTTTTAATAATCTGGTGTTTTTTTAAGCACGCCTTGCTCAGCCTTTAAAGGTGGACCCTGACGGATGAGTTCTTGCAAGAAGCACGTCGAGGTCACCAGAAAGACAGCATTTTCAATGATCACAACACTCACTTTGCTCTGGTTTCCCAGAAATCAAACCGTCAAATCGGCGATTCCTCCTTGGCCGAGGTGCTGGAAGTCAAATTCTTTCAGTGAAGCTTCTCTTTTTTAATGGCCGCCTGAGCTTAGACCAAATCGTTTGCACGAAATTTCCACAATACAAGCCTTTTAATTTTTTAATTTGTTATTTTATACAGTTTACCTAAAGGAGTTTCGCTCACAACAAAGAAATACTGCACTACAAAAAAAATGGCTTCTCTGTCCGGCATCTCCGCCAAGGAGGAATCGCCGTTTTGACGGTCTGATTTCTAGGAAACCAGAGCAAAGTGAGTATTCCGATCCTTGAAAAGGTTGTCTTTCTTGTGATCTCGACGTGTTTCTTGCAGAAAACTCATCCGTCAGGGTGCACTTTTCAGCGCTGCAATCTATGAAACACTACAGCGGTATAGCTGGGCTTGTGAACATTTCCTAATAAATCTCAATGCCAGTTGCCATGAAAGAGAAGGGGAAAGAAAAAAACCAAGTCACGTGACCCATCAATACACATTTCTTCCCAGTTCTCCCAAATAGCAGCTGCCTCCTTTCTAGCTACCTAGCAGTCGTGGGTAACCAACACAGTCTATGTGATCAGGAAAGGAAAGGGGTGGTCACAGATAAACAAGCGCGAATTCGCAATCGTTTGTGGCGTGCGACAATTGAAAACGAAACATCATTTTAAAGAGCAGCCTCAATTTGAAGTGCAGCCTCGATTTGAAGTGCGACAATTTTGGACCTACCGACAGACCGACACAAAGTGAGTTATAGGTTTGTGGCTTGTGCCACAAACAAAAAAAGCGCGGAATCGCAATAGTTTGTTGCACGCGGTCTATTTTTACCACTCCAATCATGAGTCACCTCCCCTGGCTTTTCAATAATTTTAATCTGTAAACCAGAATGTTATCTCTGCACCATTTCGTAACTTTTTATATCTTTTGGAAAACATTTAAAACTATTTATCCTACTTATACTCATCGAAAGAAGCACCGCATACTCGTCGTGTCTGTTGTAGTGTCTGTATTACGTATGTTTATTATTTTGTACGCTTTAAAATACATCATTTTAAAGAGCAGCCTCAATTTGAAGTGCAGCCTCGATTTGAAGTGCGACAATTTTTGTCAATATGTGCGACAATTTTGGACCGACCGACAGACAGACCGACCGACCGACCGACCGACAAAGTGAGTTATAGGTTTGTGGCTTGAGCCACAAACAATAAAGAAAACTAACTTTTGAATTGGAGTACTATAACAGGTCTGCACATTTGGTTGGGTACGCGCGTACCCCCCCCCCCCCCCCCCCCCCCCCCCCCCCCCCCCCCCCCCCCCCCCCACCCCCCCCCCCCCCCCCCCCCCCCACCCCCCCCACACCCCCCCTGAAATCGTAGAGATTGTAGAGAAATCACGTCATGCTTGCGTCATTGTTTGCGTCATTTTGATTGAGGGGTACACAACCCCCCTTGGTACTCTATGTCTCTGTCGAATAAGATTAGCGTTCTGCGTTGTCGTAGCCTGAACTGTGAAGTCGACAGCACTTCGTTCGAGCACAACGCTACACATTTGGCAACGCGGCCCCTGCATCCGCTGTACGGAGTAATAACCGTTCATCCTGTCTAACTTGGTGTATGCATTAACTTCACTTATTGTTCAAAACGACTGATTCAAACGAACGTGTGTTTAATTTTTGGAGTGCTGACAGCTTCACCGAATTGTTCGAATTAGTAAGTGGCTTTGGTATCGTATTCGTATTTTTGTTTGTAAAATGTTAATACTTCAGGAAGAATGCTTAATTTAAAGGGGCTTCAGTATCATCAGAGAACTGGATACATAAACTTACAAGTAGAGTTGAGAACCGGTTCAAAAATCCGAACCGGTTTTAAACCGGTTTTCCATCTTCGAACCGGTTTTACCTAACCGTGTTTTTTTAACCAGTACTCGCTTCACATATATTTGTCAGAATATTTACACACACGCACGCACGCACATACACACACACACACACACACACACACACACACACACACACACACACACACACACACACACAATAAAGAAACTTATGACGTATGACACACACACACTCAACTCAACACTCAGTCAACACTCAGTCAAAGTCAAAGCCATAGACCACCACAAACTAGGAACAGCTACTCTTGGCTTACAAATAGAGTTGAGAACCGGTTCAAAACTCCGAACCGGTTTTAAACCGGTTTTCCCTCTTCGAACCGGTCTTACCAAACCGGTTTTTTTACCAGTACTCGAATCACTAGTTTCACCTATGCAAACACATATTTATTTGTCAGAATATTCACACACACGCACGCACGCGCAGACACACACACACACACACATAAAGAAACTTATGACACACACACACTCAACTCAACACTCAGTCAAAGTCAAAGCCATAGACCACCACAAACTAGGAACAGCTACTCTTGGCTTACAAACACCCAATCTGCGCTGATAATCAGTGTTGTTTTTCGAAAAGAATGCGTTATTCTAAGAAAAACTGACTTTCAGTTTGCAGTTAAAAAACCGGTTCACAGCAACTCGAACCGGTTTTTCGTACCGCGAAATTTTAGCACCGGTTTTTCGGTTCAAACCGGTTTTTCCCCCCACCTCTACTTACAAGTGTTAAAACTCTCTCTCTCTCTCTCTCTCTCTCTCTCTCTCTCTCTCTCTCTCTCTCTCTCTCTCTCTCTCTCTCTCTCTCGCAATCTCTCTCTCTCTCTCTTCTCTCTCTCTCTCTCTCTCTCTCTCTCTCTCTCTCTCTCTCCTCTCTCTCTCTCTCTCTCTCTCTCTCTCTCTCTCTCCTCTCTCTCTCTCTCTCTCTCTCTCTCTCTCTCTCTCTCTCTCTCTCTCTCTCTCTCTCTCTCTCTCTCTCTCTCTCACCCCACCTTCCCATTGTATTGTGGCCCAAGGCCGATGTACATTGAAATATTATTGCTGAGCCGAGTTTTAGTCTCTTGCCAAAGATATGTAGTCGGCCCGCAATGTCAATGCTTTCTG
>CM065694.1:49099857-49104857 GCA_017654935.2 Phymorhynchus buccinoides
TGTACCGAGTGTGTGCGTTGACGGCCCGGTTGTTTAGCTTTATTTGCGCCTTTGAGTAACGGTTGTTCGTGTTCATTTGCACATAATCTCTGCGCATAACTTAGCCTACCGCACTTCCGGCAACAAGGCCTAGGCCTAGAGTCCATGCCTTACCTCATAATCAAGACGACGTACTTAACATTTAGCCCACATTCATTTCAGTCTTGAAAAAAAATATACGGAAAATCCAGGGTTCGTCGATTTCACTGCCTTCGACGTACGAATCCTTTGTTAGGCCTAGACGATTGATCACCATGAGCAAAGACTGTACAGGGGAAGATAAACATGGATGAGCTTGCTGGCTGTGACCTTGACCTTTGCTTTGTGGCAGAGGGGGGGGGATTAACGAAACGAAAATAAAATATTAGGACTAATATAAAATATCTTACAGAAATGTAGATGATGTGGAACAAGTTTTCATCGCATGAACAATCAGTTTAAAACAGTAACAGATCAGGAGTATGGCCTTGCGAATCACGCAACTTCAATTATTAATTTTCTAAGAGTAAGAGGCTTAGACCCACAGGCAAAGACTAGGCCTACTACAGGTGTCCGTAGACCCCCCTTACCCCGGCGGGGGTGGGGGTGGGGGTGGGGGGGGGGATTGGTCACTATGTTTTTTCTGAAAGCTTGGTCAATATGCTTTTCAATTTTACTTGTTTGCCAAAAATAAAAATAGGGCTCCACTATGTTACATGCGCATACATATACATCATCTGTTGAACTCTTAATGCACTGCATCGAGTGATTGTTTTGCTGAGCAGCCTGTCCATCTCCTTGGGATTGAATTTGTATTCGTATTCGTCCAGTTTGTTAACTACAATATTGCAGTGCTATTAGTTATTAGTTTATATTCTTTAATTGTTGATAAATGTGTTTATTGTTGTTGTTGTTGTTGGGTTTTTTTGTTGATACATGTGTTTATTGTTGTTGTTTTTCTTATGTGCACCTGGCTGCAATTTCTCAGTTATGAGATAATAAAGATGATTTGATTTGATTTGATATAATTACATTTTAAAGAAAGGGGTAGATCTAGGGGTGCATAGAAACATTTACACAGTAAAATAAAAATTAATTCTGTTTTCAGATGCACAAGTGTCTACATAACAGTATTCTCTCTATACAGGCATGGGAATTGTCATGGGAATTCCCATGCCTGCTATAGTAATAAAAATCAGACGTGAGCCTTGCAGGCTTTGCCTCTTGTTTTAAATGATTTCATCAGTAAGTGATAAAGAGTGAAAATAATATTGGACTACCTTGTTTAAATCCACCTGGACATAAAAAAAATCTGTTTCATCATTGTTTACTCGAACTCTAGCTTTAACAAAATTGTACGTGCTCTTAATTTCTCCATGCAGTTTTCTACGCACACCACGTTTTTGCAATATGTACCAAAGTGTTTGTCTAACTACAAAATCAAAGGCTTTTTTTAAATCAATGAAAGCTACCTGAAGTTTATAATGAGGGGATATCTGTTTTTGAATCTAAACCAATGAACTAAAGATAATACTGTAACCTCTTCTAAATCCAGCTTGTGCTTCATTTGTTAATTTATTTTCTTCAATCCAGACAGTAAGTCATGCCAGAAATATTTAATAAAGACGTAACTCTATAGTTATGTGGTGAATTGATATGACCTGCCTTATGTAATGGATGTACAAGGGCTTCTTACCAATTCAATGGAAAATGTTCCAGAATCAAACAACGTGTTTATTAAATAATGTATTTGGAAGCTTAATTACACATGGATCACATATAACCACGTTTATTATTATTGTGAAACAGGAAGATACCCACTAGGCCTATAAATAAGTACGTATATCAATTATGTAAAATATTGGTTACAAATAACTAGAATGCATCGTGTTCCTTTAAAACCTACAAAACGTTGTGTAGGATTTCACCAGATTCATACCAATCGTAGACGTGCCACTGAAGCAGGTCGTGTAGAGCGGGACCTTAAGTTAATGTGTGGGAGCATGTTTAATAATAGAATGTGTCACAAGTCTGTCGTGAATTCTTTTCAGATTTACTATCATTGTCAATGCTGCCTGCACATCTGCACACTATCATAGAACAGATTATCCTTGTTAAACTTGCAGAGCTAAAACAAACTTAGTTCGTATCTTGCTATATGAATGCTTACTGAAGCGAATGGTTGATATAAAAAAAAAGCTGAGCTGTTTTACTTATTATTTTCCTTGTTTTAGTTTGAATAATTATTATGTTTGAATGGCTGTATTATGTTCCTGAATGTAATAGGGTGACTTACATAAGTTTGGTTTGTCATGTGAGGGCGCATTCCTTATTAGAATTAAAGAAAAAGATAGAAAGGAGAAAGACCTACTGCTTACCCTGGGTTGAGACCATTAAACCCCCCAGTTCATCCGGAAAGGCCCAGGCAAACAAAAACTCAGTGAGCGCAGGCTCAGATGGTGATCTGGTGAGCGCTGATGTAAATGCGCTGACGGAGCCTGCGGTGACAGTAGCCTCACTCAGTTGGTTCCACTCCGTGGCAGTCCTGACGAAGAAGGAGCTACGATACTGCTCCGTTCTCCATTCTGGGACACAAAATCCACGGGAATGGTTTACAGCCTGTCTTTCCTAGATGTTATTGGTTTGGAACCCCTTGAATCTGGTCGGCTTGATCCTGTGACGATTAGTGGAGATGACGCACCACGATTAAGTCCCTTGGTTTTTTTTCTGGGTAGCTGTGACCCACATACAAATGTCCCCAACTTCAAATTGAGGTTGCTCTTTAAAATGATGTTTCGGTTTGAATTTGGGAGCCGCATTTGCATGGGAGTCAGACCTGGTCAAAACAAGATTTCTTTCCAGATATAAGAGGGAAAACACGTGAAACCCGTGATTTTGACACGTGATCTGGTGGGATTTTAAGCGTGTGCGAACCAATGCGAAACAACTGTTGAGTTAAAGGCTTGATCATGTTAGGCGTGATCTAAGCATCCATATTTATGTCTTTGTTTCTTAGTCTCACTGGAGGTCGAAGTCAAAGGTGACGTGATAAATGTCACGTGGTCTTCCCCTCCCCCCTCCCTCGCTCGCGCCACCTACACAGCCTTCCTTCGTGACGTCACTGACGTGGTGCGGATATACTATGATGGTCTCGATTACCACGTGTGTGGGGACCAAGGCAAAGAGACCAGGCAGCTGTGTGCTGTGGATTGTGAGTGGCGTTTATATACATAAACATATCATATAATAAAAAGGCAAGTGTGTGTGTGTGTGTGTGTGTGTGTGTGTGTGTGTGTGTGTGTGTGTGTGTGTGTGTGTGTGTGTGTGTCACAGCTGTTTCGGGAGGAACATTTAGTTTATCTATATTTTCATAAGTTTTTTCAAGCAAACTTTAGTTAACTATAAGTAACTTTTCATAAATAACAGGCGAGAATATGTTGTAGTATGTGACAAGATTACTTATTGTCAGTGGATATTGCTAGACTTTCACCCATAGGCAATCTTATTTATGTTTGTGATACTAAGTATATTATTTCTACAAGATATGTTGATTGATACTGCTCACAAAAATAAGTTTTTACCATAAATCTGAGGGAAGAAATATATTTGAAATACTATGTAGAGCATACAGCCAAAATATCTTTACAGACAAAAGCTTGGTGCAGTTTTTATCTAAGATTTCTAGATTCCGGCTTTTAACTAAAATTAATAGCTTGATTTTGTGTGGGACGGAACAGCTGTGGTGTCTGTGTGAAACACAAAACTGGCCTTATACCTCCGCCGTTTTTCGACAGAATCGCTTCAAATTTGCTATGAGCCCTAACGGGGCCATGGCAACAGCAACCGAGGCAGCCGTGTCATTTGCGCGGTTTGGCAAATGCGCGAAACGCGTATCCACCGGCCTCTCGGCGCCCGTATCTCTGCTATTTCTAGACCGATTGCCTTCATATTTGGCGACTATCGCTGTGCAAAATCGGAAGCGAATCAATTTATAACCGCGCGCGATATACGCCGATTCACCTTTTCACAAATAACTCCGCCGTTTCCTAACCGAATAGCTTCCCATTTGCTGTCAGGCTTGCTGTGTCCGGGGCAAAGCCTGGCAGCAAATTTAAAGAGAATCGGGAGAGAGTGTCACTCTCAGAGCAGCGCCAACGTAGTACATGGCGTTACCGTTTCTAGGCGTTACCATTACTAGGGAGAGCGCATCACTCTCAGAGCAGCTTCAACGGGAAACGGGGCCTTATAACTCCGCCTTTTCTTAACCGAATCGCTTCAAATTTGCTGTGCTCAGCGTTACCAGTACTTGGCGTTACCATTACTAGGCGTTACCGTTACTAGGCGTTGCCGGTACTCGGCGTTGCGCTAGTACTTATAATAGGCCTAATACACGTTCTACCGTTTTCTCCGTACAAAACCATTGTGAATCGGTTAGTCCATGCCAAGGGAGGTGCAGGCATTCGTTGATATTCTAAGCGGTCATACCCCCCCCCCTTCAGAGAATTTTGGAATCTGCGGTCGTCTTCAGATTCCAAACAGGAACAAAAATGTTTGGAGAGAGCTCTTTTTCCTTTTCGGCCCCCATCAGTTTGGAATTCCTTGCCTCTTTGGATACCAATCCAAATGAAAGAAAAACAGTTTATGCTTACAATTATAGTGTAATGTAAGATATCAAGCAAAGCTACTTGTTTATGACACCCACACAATATGGGCAGGAGCGAAACATTACTGTCATAACATGACATAGGTTAGTAACTTGCTTAGAAAGTCCGGACCAAGTGATTCGTAATGGGGGGGGGGGGGATTCCGTTGGGGGTCCAGGGAGCTGAATAGGTTTCGGGTTACGGGGTAATGCTTATCTGGGAGCCCAGGGGGCGACGCCCCCAGAACTGTTTGCAATTTAGTGATTATTAAGGCGAAGATCGTGCCATTTTCTTGCTTTTCATCCTTGTATGAGGTACATGTTTGGGGCAGAGGGGGGG
>CM065694.1:49107357-49122357 GCA_017654935.2 Phymorhynchus buccinoides
CTCAAGGGCAAAATGAGACTGAAATTTGCTTCATTTCATGAGATAATTGGGGTGGGTTTCTTACCCGCCCATGCGCTTTTTACCCCGTCTTTCCCTATTACTCTCGAACGAGGGGACCCTTGCACCGGCTCTGGTGCTGCAGCCAAAGGGATTGGTTGGCCTTTGGGGACCTTCCCCAACGCCAACTCTCGTCCTCAAATCACTTTGGGTCGAGAGAGTGGGGTGTACCCTGGGCAAGGCATCTCCACTATAAACTAATTCTCGCCCAGCCCGCCAGAATAGTATCTGCCCCCCTCTGCTATCTGGCAGTCATTGTCGGAAACGACAGACAGGTAACAACAACAACAACAACAACAACAACAACACAGCTGTTATGTCCCACACAAAATCAAGCTATTGTAGTTAAAAGCCTGAATCTAGAAATCTTAGATAAAAACTGCACCAAGCATTTGTTTGTAAAAACAAATATTTGGGCTGTATGTTCTTCACTGTAGTTTGAAATTATGAGCTATAGGGTACAATGATGGAGATGCCATGTCGTGAATTGTACTCTTTATTTTGTTGTTGTTTTCAGGTTTCGGACGTTGTTAACCCCTTCACTGCCAGAAGAAAAATTGATGTATATTTTGTTATTACGTGGTCAAGCTTTACGCGGTGACAATCCTGAGATAACCATAGCTGTTGACGGGACTATCTAAATAATGAATAAATAAGATTTATGGTAAAAGTTTATTTTTGTTCAGCAATATCATGTAACATATTTAGTATAAAAAAACCCAATGTTCTTGAAAATGATACACTCAGTATCGCAATCATTAATAAAATTGCCCGTGAGTGAAAATCTAGCAATATCCACTGAATATAAGTAATTTAGTCACATACTACAATATATTCTTGGCTGTTATTTATCAAAAGTTACTAATGGTAAACTAAATTTGGCTTGAAAAACTTATGAAAATATAGACTAGCGCAACCGGTAACCGGTAACGCCTAGTACCGGTAACGCCTTGTACAGGTAACGCCAAGTACCGGTACCGCTGAGTACCGGTTTCGCTGGGTCCGCAAAATATTATATTTTTACTTTTGTGGCTGAAAATACAATTTTTTGACCCCGACCACTTTTAAGGCCTACCGATCTCCATGACCTTGACCTTGACCGTGATCGGTATGCAATCATCAGAACACCCATAAGCCGAAGTACCTACATGCCAAGTTTGAAGTCGCTAAGACCAACGGTATGGACGTTATAGCCCCTTAAAGATTTTCGGTTTTCAAGGTCATACGCCAAGGTGAAGGTCATGACGGCGATAATTTATGCGCGGATGCCTTCTCTCATGGTGACACGCCACCACACAAAACTGGAAACGATTCGGTAAAGCAGTTCGGGAGATATGCGTGGGACAGTAAAACCCAATCATTAGACCCCTACCACTTTCAAGGCATACCGATCTCCCTGACCTTGACCTTGACCTTCATTGGTATGCCATCATCAGAACGGCCATAAGCGAAAGTACATCCATGCCAAGTTTCAAGACGGTAGGACCTGCGGTGTGGAAGTTATGGCCCCTTAACAATTTTCGGTTTTCAAGGTCATACACCAACGTCAAGGTCAGGACGGCAAAAAGTTTTGCACAGATGCCTTCCTCTCATGGGGACACACCACCACACAAAATTTGAAGCGATTCAGTCAAGCGGTTCGGGAGATCCTTGGGACAGACAGAAAAGAACAAACAAACAAACAAAAAAAGGAAACAAACCCGAACAGCTCGGATTTACTAACCGCAAGAGCGTGTGGAGCTGCATGTGGTCCCCCCCCCTCCCCACGACCCCTTGGCGGAGGTTTCTGAAAAGTAAGGATGGCATGACCTTCCGAGGGTGCCAAGGATGCTTGATACCAAATTTGGTGTCGATCGGTTGAGAACTGTGGCCCCCTCCAGCCCACCCCCCTGAACACCCCCCCCCCCCACACACACACACACACACACCCAACCATGCCCCCTCACCCCCTCCCCCCTCCCCCCCCCCCCCCCCCCCCCCCCCTCCCCCCTCCCCCCGTTAGGGTGCCAAGGATGCTTGATGCCAAGGATTTGGTGTCGATCGGTTGAGAACTGTGGCCGTGCATAAGGGACACACAGACAAATCCGAGCTGCGTGGGTTCCCCCTCCCCTCCCCACGACCCCTTGGCGGAGGTTTCCGAAAAGTAAGGACGGCATGACCTTCGGAGGGTGCCAAGGATGCTTGATACCAAATTTGGTGTCGATCGGTTGAGAACTGTGGCCGTGCATAAGGGACACACAGACAGGCAGACAGACACACACACACAGACACACACACACAGACAGATTTCGAAAATATATATAAGATTAACTAAATGATCACCTAGCAGAATCAAATGATGGAACGCTATGCAAACCGTTCCTGCCTTGTGTTGGTGTCTCTATGATTTAGGTGTGTAGCCTAGTTGGGATGTCTATCTTTAGTGCCTTTATAAATCAAACAGATCATTTAAACGTGAACGTGCACGCGAATGTGTATGTGTGTCATGCGCGTGCGTGTGTGTGTTCACCTGTGTGTGTATATGCGCGTGCGCGCGTGTGTGTGTGCACCTATGTGTGTGTGCGTGCGCGCGTACGTGTGTGCGTGTGCGCGTGTGTGTGCGCGCATGCATGTGTGTGTGTGTGCATGTGTGTGTGTGTGTGTGTGTGTGTGCGCGCGCGCTCTCGCGTGCGTGCGTGTGTGTGTGTGTGTGCATGTATGTGTGTGTACGTGTGTGAAAATGGCTCTGTCCAGGAGGAATTTTATTCTTTCAAGAACCACCTCTGCGGCCAGCCGTTCAACAACCTGTTCCAACAATTTGATAGTTACCCCACATGCGAGGTCATTATTCCTTTACACGCCAACTACAACTACGAGCTGTCAGTGAGTGTCTTTCCTTAATTTCTTCTTCTTCTTCTTCTTCTTCGATCGCTCAGACAGTTTCCTGTCAATTATGAGCGCAGATGCGTCATGCTGCCGTTATGCGCCTAACTAAGAAATAGTTAGGCCCGGCAGCAAGTCCGACTTCGGCTGGAGGAGGAAATCTTTTTTGAAAGTGCTTCTTGAAAAAAAAGGCAGGAGAATGGACCACCGGAAAGGCAGAAAGATAGTAGATGACAGTAAGCAAAGGGAAAAGGCAGAGTCAAAGAGAGTAACATATTACTGGAAGTTACAAGCACAGAACTTCCAGAAGGTGGGGAAGCTATTTATACAAAAGACACCCCCCCCCCCCCCCCGGTATCCCCACGGGGGGGGGGGGGGGAGGATTTCGTTAATTAAAAGGTAAAATCAACAGACTACCATTCTAACCTTGCCCTAATTGATGGCTTGGAGTCAAAACGGACTATCTTTAGATAGTCCATTGACGTGTTATTGGATTTATTACAAAAAACTAATAACTTGTATCAAACAATGACTGCAGAAATATAAAAAGGGGGTTTTGCTTTTTATATTTCAACAGTCTTTTTTTTTAATGCAAGTGATTAGTTTTCGTAATAGTTCAATAATATGTCAATGGACTATCTTGATGTAAGCTACTATAATGTTTTTAATTCTAGACATGGCATGTTTTTACTTGCTGAGTTTGTGATTGATTAATGTTTTTTAACCAAAACAACTTTGATTTTGGTTTTTACCTTGTGTTTTTATCCCATTTTAATACGTGGTAAGATTTAACGTGGTGACAGCCCTGACATGGCCTTTGTTGTCGACGGGGCTATTATTTTAATCTTAATCTAAAGACTTAATCTTTGACTCCAAGCCATCGCAAAAATAAAAATATTCTCAACTGACTTTTACCACTGGTTGACATTAGCTGCAAAAAGGGCCAATAGTAAATGAGAGCTGTGCTATGCATGATATTCTACAGTATTGGAATATCAGGCTACAGCTTAGTCTTTCGTGGAAGACTATGACTCTCGAACGAGGGGCGCCCTTGCAACCGGCTCTGGTGCTGCAGCCAAAGGGATTGGTTGGCCTTTGGGGGACCTTCCCCAACGCCGACTCTCGTTCTCAAATCCCTTTGGCCGAGAGAGTGGGGATGTACCCTGTGGCAAGGTATCTCCACTATCAACTAATTATCGCCCAGCCCCGCCAGAATAGTATCTGCCCTCTCTGCTATCTGGCAGTCATTGTCGGAAACGACAGACGGGCAACACCAGAAAACAACCTTGGCCTGTGCTTCTTTCGCGACTGATCAGACTGTTTTGTTGTCTGGGCCTAAGAAGTAGCTTAAGCCCAGCCTTCGGCTGGAGAAAATATTTGTAAGTTTCTAGAACAAAAAGCAGGGGCCATACCAAAGTAACTGACAGGACATTCAGAGTCCAGTGTCAGACTGCCATTACCAGGAGTTTGATTGTGGTTTTTAGTCCGTCACCAAGACGGACTATTGCGATGGGCTGGTTTGTATTTTTTTTTTCTTTTTTTTTCTTCTGTCTGTCCCAAGGATATCTCCCGAACCGCTTGACCGAATCGCGTCAAATTTTGTGTGAAGGTGTGCCTCCTTAATAGGAAGAGATCGGCGTGACCTTGACCTTGACGTACGACCTTGAAAACCGAAAATCTATTTTTAGCCATATCTCGGGCACCGATCAACATAGGATGTTGAAACTTGGTATGAAGGTGGTTTGGCTTATGCCCGTTCTGATGATGGCATACCGATCAAGGTCAAGGTCAAGGTCAAAAAGATCGCTGGAGCCTGAAAATCGGAGGGTCATTTTTTTCTCCTTCTGTCTGTCCCAAGGATATCTTTCGAATGGGTTGACAGAATCACGTCAAATTGTGTGTGCTGGTGTGTCACCATGAGAGAAAGGCATCCGCGCAAACCATTTTGCCGTCGTGACCTTGACCTTGGCGTACGACCTTGAAAACCGAAAATCTTTCAGGGGCCATAACTCCCACACCGTTAGTGTTAGAGTCTTCAAATTTGGCATGAAGGTACTTTGGCTTATGCCCGTTCTGATGGTGGCATACCGATCAAGGTCAAGGTCACGGTCCGGGCGATCCGTAGGCCTTGAAAGTGGTAGGGGTCTACACATTGGGTTTTAAGCCATATTTTCCACATTGGTACTTGACAGAAGCGCTTCAGATTGTGTGTGGTACTGTATGCCCTAGAGAAGAAAACATCCGAGCATAAATTATCACCATGCTGACCTTGACCTTGAAGTGTGACCTTGAAAACCGAAATTTCCTTCTTTGCGCTATATGTTTCTTCTTCAAGCTGTATCTCGTGAACTAGAAGACAGAATCCCTTCCAATTTTGTGTCAGGATGTGACACTCTACGGGGTGTCGCAAGTGCGTGGCATTGCTGGTGACGGACATGTCTGCCGCTCGGCGACGCCTTGTTTTTGTTTTGTTTTTCCAACGTTGATTTCTTTACTTTTTTGTATTTTGAAATGATAAAATGTAATGGTGTATGGGTTTTTTGTTCATAGATAACAGGTACATTTTTTTAAACTGGTTATCATTTTGTACTTAAAGATTTTGTTTCAAACCATGCATATTATCATCTTGGTTTAGTGTAGACTACTGATTCGCATGAGGTTGTTATGCTGCCGAATCTTGTACGGTGTTACCTGCATTATAGCATTGGGTAGGCGCTGCACTTGCGGCGACGCGCTCTCCGAGGGAGAGCAGCCCGAATTTCACAGAGATAAGTCTCTGTGACTAGAATATACCAAATACAAATACTTTTTTTGTGTGCTCTCTACACCAAATTTCAATTTCATAGATAATAACATTTGTTTCTTTTAAAGCACAATATGTCTTTCTACAAATAACAACCAAACATTTAGATGTTACACAAAGCGTCTCCAGAATAATTGACAAATACAATTAGTAACTGATAGGACACGAAAAGTACCTCATTTTTCGGTTAGCTCGAAAGACTGTTAAACTCTGTGAAAGTTGATGACTCAAAAGATTAGCACTGTTGCGGAGAACGGACCAGTAAGGCAGAAACACAGTAGATGACACACATGTAAGCAAAGGGAAAAGGCAGAGTCCAATACATTGATAGATTCAATAGAGGAAGTTACAATCACTGGGCTTGCTGAAGGGGGGATCTACCTAGAGACTGTTAAGATCACACAAGTTCTTCCCCTTGTTTTGTGGCTTGGCTTGCGTTTGCGACTAGAAAGGTTTATGGTAATGTCATTGTGTGTCTTCATTGTCTTCACTATTGCAACTTGTTTGCCGACATCTTTCTAAAACATGGTCTAGTGTGAGACCCAAGGTTCGCTTCATTGACACTGTACGTATGACTCCTGAGTGGGACTCGAGCCTAAAAGAGTGCTGGACTCTGGAGTAGGATTCGAACCGGTTAACCCTGATGTAGAACAGTTGGCGGGTGTTAACGTGACACCCTGACGGATGAGGTTTTGCGAGAAACACGTCGATATAACCAGAAAGACAGCCTAGACAGGGTAATCTTGTTCGTGTGCTTCAGATAGCAGCCGTGTCGACAACCGGCAAACGAGGCGTGGCAGTGAGCACGGTAATCCAGATGCCCCGCGTGGATCTCCCTTCGGTGCCCAGTGCCCGGCAAGTGGCTGAGGTGGTGCCCAATGACATGGTGAATGCCTCGGATGGCACCATCCGCCTGCAGATCAGGAATCTGACGACTCTGCTGAGCAACAAGGACGGGGGTAGTGTTGAACGTCTGGTGGATGGGCTGTTGATCCTGGACCAGCAGCAACACCCTGCCATCTACGATTGTGAGTTGGCTGGGACCTGACTGGGAGTTGGTCTGATAAAATAAAAATAAAATGTTTTTTTTAAATCGGTAGAACTGTATTGTCCTTAATAGTGGACAATTGCCTTTAGCTACACATGTAGCACATAAAACAACATAAAAACACATTAACCCTTTCACCGCCATAGTCGCATTTTAGTACCACATGTGATTTAACACCTATGTCACTAAAAAGGCATCAAAATGGGGCCTATTATCCAAAGACCCTATTGTCTTAGTTTTGGGAAGTAAGGATAGACCTTATTTTATATATGTCACAGAAGAATCCCCAATACTGCAGATGGATTTTGTTCTCTACCCAGGTGAATTTAATGGAAATATTTGACTGAAATATGGCTGGCGGTGAAAGGGTTAATAGTGGACAATTGCCTTTAGCTACACATCTAGCATATAAAACAACATCAAAACACATTAACCATGGCAAAGAAGGCATAACACAGACGCAAACATACTATTTAAATGGCATAGAAACACATGAACCGTTACGGAATCAGCACCATCATCTTTTATTTCTTCTTAAGCCGTTCACTAATTACTGGTAATCACTCGCGCTGATTTCTATCTTACCACCCCCACCACCAACCCCTCTTGTTCCCCTGCTCCCCCTCCTTCCTCGTTCAGCTCCCACAACAACAACATACCCACCCACCAGCATAATTATAAATGTATAGTAGTACTAGCTCACTACGCTTCGCGGTTATGAAACAAAGAGCAGAGCGCATTTCATCGCATACCACTTCGCAATGTCTCC
Organism: Phymorhynchus buccinoides; assembly: GCA_017654935.2. Taxonomy (NCBI): domain Eukaryota; kingdom Metazoa; phylum Mollusca; class Gastropoda; order Neogastropoda; family Raphitomidae; genus Phymorhynchus; species Phymorhynchus buccinoides. Next base: position 49,114,897 of record CM065694.1, read on the forward strand.
TGGGGGTGATACACCTCCACACCAAATTTGAAGTAATTCCTTTAAGTGGTCCAGGAGATACAGCCAGTTTTCAGATAACCTCAAGATCAAATGTCAATGCATTGGGGGAGGGGGGGGGACTATTGGTCTGATAAATTAAAGCCCCGGGCGATTGAAAAGAAAACGATTTGAGGGATTTTACAAATAGCGTAACTAATTTCGGGACTGAAAAAATGACTGATTGCGTGATTAATGGTGCTTTAAAGAGCCCCCCGATCACGTGTCAAAGTCACGGGATTCACGTGCTTTTCCTCTTATAACTGGAAAGAAATCTTGTTTTGACCAAGTCTGACTCCCATATAAAGTACCCCAAATTGAAAGCTACAAGTCAGTTTAAAGAGCAGCCTCAATTTGAATATGGGGTATTTCGATTGCGGGTCACAGCTACCCAGAAAAAAACAAGGGACGTAACCGTGGCGCGTCACGGGGTCTTTAAGCTACTTCTTGCCGACACGAAAGAGCGGTAATTTTAGGCCTGAACTGCCTATGCCACCTAGTCAGGTCAGGAGCAGATAATTGTCTGTGGCTTTAAGCTACTACTTCGTGACAGGCAAGGACGATAATCTTATGTAGGTGGCGCACGCACCTCAGTGCACGAGACAGGGGCAGAGAACTTTCAGTATAAAGCCTCGTTAGTGGCAAGCTGGGAGATTCACCTAAAAACTGTTTGAATTTGATTCATTGGAAGGGTGAGTATCTGAGGGCAAATGAAGGATTAACTAACTGATAAAAATGATGGACTGGGTGAATCACTGTCGATGGACTGAGTCACTAGACAAACGACCGATGAATGGGCGACAAATGTTTGGTGTGCGTGTGCGTCTTTCATTGGGCGACAAATGTCTAACTGGGTGACAAATGTCAAGTTTATGTCCAGGACAAATGACTGGTCAGCAAAAAGGTACCTTTAGAGGTATATACGTATGACAAAGAAGGTGAGGGGAAAGGTGACTGGGGTGGGTAGACTTTCCAAATGACTGGTCGAAGCTGACAACTGATAGAGGAATAACGAAATGTGAGTTAATACACATGACAACAGTCGATTACAACCAACAATATTTGCCTGGAATTGACCTTTTATATACCACTAGCGCAACGCCTAGTACTGGCAATGCACCGTACTGGTAACGCCACGTACTGGTTTCGCCGCGTTTCTGAACCTATTCACTTCCGGTTCGGCACACCGATCGTCACCGTCCCCGGTCATCTACCTACCAAATTTGAAGGCAATCGGTCCAGAAACGCCGGAGATACGGGCGCCGAGAGTCCGGCGGATACGCGTTTCGCGCATTTGCCAAACCGCGCAAATGACACGGCCGCCTCGGTTGCCGTTGCCATCGCCCCGTTAGGGCTCACAGCAAATTTGAAGCGATTCGGTCGAAAAACGGAGGAGTTATAAGGGCCCGTTTCGTGTTTCAGACACACAGACACACACACACGCACACACACACAGACACACACACACACACACACACACACACGGACAGTTGGCTTTTTACTAGATGATGATGATGATGATGATTCCATCCCTCCCGAAATCATTTCATGCTTATTATGAATGTGTGTGTGTCCGAGTGTGCGTGTGTGTGGTCTATCTGTCTGCCTGAAACGGTAGCTTTTTGCTAGTTGCTTTAAAGACCCACCACGTCACGTGTCAAAAACACAGTTTTCACGTGTTTTCCTTCTTGTAGCTGGTAAGACATCTTGTTTTGACCAAGTGTGTCTCCCATACAAATTTCGTCATGCACGAAAACGAGACACCACTTTAAAGAGCAGCCTCGATCGTATATGGGGAAAGTCTGTATGTGGGCCACACCGACCCAGAAAAAAAACCAAGGGACTTAATCGTGCTGGCTCAGTGGGTCTTTAAAGACACACTGACGCACCACGATTAAGTCCCTTGGTTTTTTTTCTAGGTAGCTGTGACCCACATACAAATGTCCCCAACTTCAAATTGAGACAGCTCTTTCAAATGATGTTTCGTTTTCAATTTGGGGACATTTGTATGGGTGTCCTTCACACCTGTATGGATATACACTTTTGCTTCAATGCTTAAGGTTTTGATTGGAACCGCCTTACATTTTTGTTTGCTTGTTTGTCTGGTATCGCACTTCCATTTCAAAACGGTGTTTTTTTCTGCTGGTTGTTATCGTTTTGGGGTCTGATTTCCCCCCGTGCAGCCCTGGAGAAGTATGAGCGGAACTACCCAAGCTGGACAGAACGAGATGAAGCCTTGTCCAAGAACGGCACCGGGTATCTAGTGAAGGACCCAGGCCTGGAAGGTATCGGTGATAGTGGTGGTGTTCTGTGCTTGTCATTTCGATGGCTCGGAGTCAAAACGGACTGTATTTAGATAGTCCATTGACTTATTATTGGATTTATTACAAAAAAAACTAATAACTTGTATCAAACAATGACTGCAGAAATATAAAAAAGTTTTTTTTTTTATTTTTATATTTCAGCAGTCTTTTTTTCATACAAATTATTAGTTTTCGTAATAAGTTCAATAATATGTCAATGGACTATCTAAAGAAAGTCCGTTTTGACTCCAAGCTATCCAATTTTTGTTGTCGATGTTCTTGGTTGTTGTTTTTCATTATTTGTTGTTATCATGTTCGTTGTGGTGGTGGTGCCTACGGTTCTTTCTTCACTGTTTGTTATTTGTCTTATTGTCTTTATTTGACTAACATAACTATGATCTTTTTCATGTGTGTGTGCCCTTCTTCTTCTTCTTCTTCTCCTTCTGCCAATGATGTCCACCTGCCGTAGCCGGCAATAACTGACATATATTGGGGTTCAAAGAAACATCGCTGCGCGAGGGGGGGGGGGGAGTCTAGGCAGATAAGAGAGCTTGTAGGGCCATTAGGCACTCCCGGCGAGTCCGATAACACCTGACCCCACACTTGGAAGAAGAAATTTTAAAAAACAATACGGAGAGAGAAGGAGAAGCGGTGGGAGGATTGAGGGGAGGGGAGGAAAGGGGGAGGGAAGGAGAGGGGGGAGGGGGTGGGGTCGGTGTGCGCTTATGCAGACAGCTTCAGCACCCTCGATATGAAGGAGCTGAGCGTGGGGGACTGGATGATTTCTGGGGTCAGGGAGTTCCAGTCTCGGGTGGTTTTGGGGAAGGAATAAAGCCTTGTAGCTTTACCCAGTGCGCCCATTCCCAATCGGGAGTCCGTGGTGAGAGGGTCGACTATACTGGCTCTCTCACCACGCGATGATTCCGATGCAACGTGGCAGTTCGCATTCGACGTCTCGCTGGGTGGCAGCCGGCGGGAAGGGCGACGCTGGATCTCCTCCCTCACCATTGGGAATTGAAAGACTCGCGGACTGGAAGGATAGACGGGCAGCAACTTGGGCCATCTCTGCAGTAACGCCGATGCCCAGTGGACGCTCGAGTGGGAGTGTGGGCTGCTTACTAATTGTCTACTGGGATGATCACATCCGCCTGCAGAGACGGCTCGACTTGGCTGCGTGTCTACCAGCCCGACCGCGACGACATCGACTCCCCGGTACAGAGCAGGTCGCCCGATGGTCCTGAAGACGGCCTTGAGAGGGAGGGAAGATCATCTAACAACAGCAGCACCTCGACGCCAACGCCAACGCCAACGACCAACAACAGCGAAACTACAGGAGCACCCAGAGCGACCTTTCGGCAGTCTCACAATGCCAAAGTCTCCTGTCGCCTCATCAGATGCTTGCATCTACGCACCTAAATTTTGACGATGTTACCACCATCATCATGCACAAGTTCCAAGACTCAGATCCCGTCCGAAATGTTCCCGCAACCAACAGCGTATCCGCGATTCCAGGGTACGCAACGTGTTCCAGGAATCATCCAAGACGACGTCTGCCACGTCATGAACTACGATTTCACCTTTCCACGGCCTCCATCATCATCATCATCATTTCAACAGGAAGACTTCGTCTTCAGGAATACCGTCCATAAGGATCAATTGGACGTAAATCTCATCTTCTCGGGTCGCCAGTGCGCCTAACCTTTTGGTTGTTCCCTCCACTGAAGAGGTCGAGATGTTCCACCTGTCCGTCTTGTCTGTCTAATGTAATAGCCAAACTAGAACTCACGTGTGCGCAGCTATGAGGTTGGATCACAATTAACGAAATTATTGATGCCACTACCTGAGCTGATCCCCCCGTGGGGATACCGGGGGTCTTTTGTATAAATAGTTCTTCCACCTTCTGGAAGTTCTGTGCTTGCAACTTCCTCTAATTTGCCACTCTCTTTGACTCTGCCTTTTTCCTTTGCTTTATGTCATCTGTCTTTCTTTCTGACGTATTGGCCTATTCTCCTGCCTTTTTTCAAAAGAACAATCTTCCAAATATTTTTTTCCTTTGAGCTCCTCCGCAATCGGAATGTGTTGGCTGTGCGCAGCAGGGAGACCAGTGAAAACTGAAAACCGGACACATACGTACCTTGCCCATTATGGCCATATGGCGTGGGAACGCAGAAGAAGAAGAAGAAGAGCTGATCATTTGTTCATTGTATCAAAAGAAAAAAAAGTGAAAATCGAGATGTGAAGGAAATACCACCCACCCCACCTTGAGTGAGTGACCCGGGTTCGCATCCCCGGCCTCGCCCTTTCCTTCTAGTTTGACAGGAACAATCGAACTGAACGTCGAGTCCTTCGGATAGGGACTTAAACTTAAATCACAGGAAATCACAGGAATTCTTCCGACTATAGGCCTTCCTCGGCCTCTGACGTCGGCTCCCAGTTGAAAACTCGCGTTGGGTGATCCTCTTCTGTATTATATTTGAAAGGCTCGTTGCGCCATAGTTTGTCCAATCGTGCCTCAAACGATCTGAGGGGGCATTCACTACGTATGGTGGCAAGCCGTTCCAAATGTCCACACTGCGGCAGACGAAAGAGTACTTTCTGACATTTAGTCGTACTTGGTTCTTTTTTACTTTATATTGGTGGCTCCGTATGTTGTGCTCTGGAGTGTGTAACTCTATAAAGTTTGTTACTCTTTCATCATACTTTGCAGTCATGATTTTGTGCATTTCTATCATGGCACCTCTTAGTCTCCTGTATTTCAGCGTAGGTAAATTAAGCTTCTTTAGGCGTTCTTCATATGATAAGTCTCCAAGTCCAGGAACCATTCTAGTCGCCCTTCGTTGAACATTTTCAATTACAGTTTCTTGTCTTTTGTAGATTGGTGCCCAAACTTGGTTAGCGTACTCCACATGTGGCCGGACCAATGCTTTGTACAGAAGCAGAAATGTGGTGTTGTCTACATATTCATATGTCCGTCGTATGATTCCCATGATAGAATTGGCCTTATTTACTTTGGTATGTATATGGTCATCAAATATAAGTTTCTCGTCTATGAAGACTCCGATGTCCTTCTCTACTCTTGAGTGTTTTATCTCTGTTCTGTCTGGTCCCATAGTATATCTGTGGTCTTGCAGCTTTGATTTTCCAATTCTCATTGTTGCACATTTCTCAGGGTGGAATCTCAGCAATGATTCTTTGGTCCAGTCAAACATGTTGTCAATGTCTTGTTGTAGTTTGTCACAGTCTTCCTGCCCTATTATTTCCCTAAATACTTTAGTGTCATCCGCAAATAAGTATACGTCAGAGTTTTCGGCCACACCTGGCAATGAATTTATGTATATCACAAATAAAATTGGACCTAAAACAGACCCCTGAGGGATTCCACTTAAAACTCTATGCCAGCTTGATTCACTCCCATTAACTATTACCCTCTGTTTTCGTTCATGTAAGAAATTCTTAATCCAATCCAATATGGGCCCAGATATTCCATAGTGTTCTAGGACTTTCAAAAGTCTGCCATGTGGGACCTTGTCAAAAGCCTTCATGAAATCACAGTAGACCGCGTCAAAACATCCCCCCCCCTATCAAGAACTTCCGTCCAGACGGAAGTATTTCACGTAGTTCAGGACTCACATCGTCAATTTAAATCGCATCGCATTCAGATGCGATTCGTAGGAAAACCTTGGGTCTACTTAAAGCTAGTCTGACCGTACGCTTTACGCACAGTAACAATCCCACAGCAGTTGAAAGTCGGTAAGAGCAGGGAGAAATCCCGCTGTCTGGTATGGCCAAATTGGTAGCTAGGTTTTCCTACGAATCGCATCTGAATGCGATGCGATTTAAATTGACGATGTGAGTCCTGAACCACGTGAAATACTTCCGTCTAAAAAACAATTCTGCCCTTTTCGTTCACGGCTACTTGACTCCCATCGTCAAAATCGCATCGCATTCAGATGCGATTTGTTTGTGCGTGTGTGTGTGGCTGGCCCTTAAAGACACACTGACCCACCACGATTAAGTCCTTTGTTGTTGTTTTTGTAGTTAGCTGTGACCCCACATACACTGTCCCCAACTTCAAATTGAGGCTGCTCTTTAAAATGATGTTTCGTTTTCAGCTTGGGGGCATTTATATGAGTGTCAAACCTGGGTCATGACAAGTTTTCTTACCTGTTATAAGAGGGAAAACACGTGAAGCCCGTGATTTCGACACGCGACCTGGTGGGTCTTTAAGTGTCGGTTCTGGTGCCGAAAGTGAGGGAATGGAAGACCTGACAGATGGAGAATAATTATTCTGTTATTTTCGCTCACACCACTCAAGTAGACCAAAATGTATGAATTTCACGCGATTCAGGACTCGCATTGTCACAATCGCATCGCATTGAGATACGATTCGTATGTGTGTGTGTGTGTGTGTGTGTGTGTGTGTGTGTCCCTTAAAAGATCCACCAGATCACGTGTCAAGATCACGGGTTTTCCCTCTTATAACTTTCAAAAAAAAATTGTTTTGACCAAGTCTGACTCCCATATAAATGGCCCCAAATTCAAACCGACACATCAGTTTAAAGAGCAGCCTCAATTTGAATATGGGGAAATTTGTATGTGGGTCACAGCAACCCAGAAAAAAAAACAAGGGACTTAATCGTGGTGCGTCATTGGGTCTTTAAAGACCCACCAGATCACGTGTCAAAATCACGGGTTTCACGGGTTTTCCCTCTTTTAGCTGGAAAGAAATCTTGTTTTGACCATGTCTGACTCCCATATAAATGGCCCCAAATTCAAACCGACACATCAGTTTAATGAGCAGCCTCCATTCGAATATGGGGAAATTCGTATGTGGGTCACAGAAACCCAGTAAAAAAAAAAAAGGGACTTAACCCTTTCGCCGTCTATGCTGCATTTTAGCACCACAATGGTTTAACACCCATGTCACTAAAAGGCATCAAATCAGGGCCTGTTATCCAAATACCCTATTTTCTTATTTTTGGGAGGTAAGGATAGGCCTAATGTTATACATGTCACAGAGGAATTCGCAATATTGCAGATATTTAATTTTCTCTACCCAGTTAAGTTTAATGGTATTTTTTGGCTGAAAAATTGCTGGCGGCGAAAGGGTTAACCGTGGTGC
>CM065694.1:49127357-49147881 GCA_017654935.2 Phymorhynchus buccinoides
TGGTCATCACTCGAGAACGGAAAAAGATACAAGAATGGCTCTTGAATCATTAGAAAGAAAATTGTCTGAAGTGTTCAAATGTATATTTTGCTTCAGAATGGTCAGTTTGACACTTAATGTCCCTTTCGTGGTGCTGAGTCACATATGTGCTACAGTTTATATATGAAAATGAGACTGAAGCTGATCAGTTTTCCATCAGAGGGGAAAAAAGCATGGCAGAAAATGTTATTCCATTTATCATGTGGTGAGTTTTTGTTGTGTGTGTGTGTTTCAGTGTTTCGTTGGTGAAATGTAACGAAGGGGGGTGCATTGCTCTCATCATAGTACAAAACATCACATTAGCCAAAGGTATGAACGTGAATGTTGGTGGGGTTTTTTAAATCTGGATTTTGTACATATCTCCTCTCTGACTCTTTCTGTCTGTCTGTCTGTATGTATGTCTGTATGTATCTCTCTCTCTCTCTCTCTCTCTCTCTCTCTCTCTCTCTCTCTCTCTCTCTCTCTCTCTCTCTCTCTCTCTCTCTCTCTCTCTCTCTCTCTCTCTCTCTCTTAAATTTAAAATGTGTACATGTTACGAGTATGTAAAATAGGATTAGTCTTGATTTTGTGAAGAGTTAAGTTTTACTTATGTGCATGTTAAAGATGAGGACTAGAAAGTAGGTTTAGGCTTGATTTCGTCATGAGCAGTATTTACTTTTTAATATATGTATTCGCATGCAAACAATATGACTAGGTCTGCTTTTGTTACGAGTGTGTGTTTACCTCTTAATTTGATCATGTTAAAAATGAATAATGTAATGTAGGAACAGGTTTCATGTTGCCATGGGTACATGTATTTACATCTTAAATTGTGCATGCTAAGATGAGTAGGTAAACTAATACTATGTTTGCATGGTTTTCTTTTCAAATAAGTACATTTTAATGATGAATATATGTGACGTAAGTGTCCCGCGCGACCCGCTTTCTTTATTTCTTATCTACACCCCCCCCCCTTCTCCCCTCCCCACCCCCCACCCTCTCTCCTTTTCATTTCTCGACCAGCCGCCACTTTAATTGCCCGGCCGCTTCAAAGAGAACGCCGAGTAAGGCAATTATCTCTTTGAAGCACAATCTATCTCTCCATCACGAGATAGTGATATCAACAGTCGGCTCCCTTTGGAGACAACTCGTCCTTTCCAATCACAAGAAGGATTTGAATGTTGGCACGTGATAAGGATGTAATCGGCGCGTGATTGTTCTGTACATTTTGAACCTCATCTTGTGATGTGTCGACTGCTATAAACCAATGACAGGCTTTCATTGTTTGAAAGTGAAGGCTATAATTGGAGTGGTGAGAAAAAGTTTTCACACAAGACGCTGAAACGTAGCTAGAGCAACACTCACAACCAGTCATCATAAGCCCACTAGTAAGTATTATTGATGGCAGGTGATTGAGATCTGGTTTGTTTGACCCTAGTTTTGATCTAGATCCTATGTTCAATGATGAATAAGGAGTAGATAGATATGTTATAGAAAAGAAGTGATAAACATTCTATTCTATTTATGTGCACTGATTATTTGTGTGTGTGTGTTTTTGACTTGAACACTTTTGGTACCAGAACCGGAGTTTATGCCTACTAACCCTTTTGTCTATTTTTAGTAGGAAACCTATGGGCCGCAATCTTGCACTTTATGATACCATTCCTTTCCAGGTGTTGGATGGAGAGTGATGTTGGATTGATCACCTTTTTTGTTTTTCTGATCTCAGTTTGTTAACTGAAATTCAGTTTATTTATTAACTAGTGCTATTGTACAAGGGAAGCCTTCTAGCCGGTTGGGATTCACTAATGCCCTGCCGACTGAAGCCCCTTGTCTCTAAGCCATAGAGATCTACATCCACCTTCTCCTGTGATTATCAGCAGGGCATCGTGGGCCGGAAGATTATCCCGGACTCCACCAAGCACCAAGACGGGACCGCCGCCAAGACGACCCGCACCCAGAATCCGCGAGGAGACCACGCCTGAACCGTGCCATCCCGCGAAGCCGTAACCGGAACGACTGGGAGCTACTCTCATCTGACGAGCAAGCCCAGCCAACCCAGCACTCGCCGATCACCACGGAGGAACTTGAAACAGCTAAGTCCACCGGACTGCGCCAATCACTGGAACTTTCCTACGGACACTGAAGATAATTAGTAACCCTTCCGGCATGGGGCGAACCTTATAGAAAGACAAAAGTCTTGTGAATCCTTTCGGATTTCATTGTTTTTTTATCCATATTTTGTTTTGGCGCCATTGAGCTGCTTTATTATTATTGTTGCATAATCTTATGCAGATTTTGGGAGTAAATAAAATACAAGTGTCAAATAATCCTGAACCCTTTGGTCAGACTGATGAGAGTGGGAGTCTTGTAATTTCATGTAAAACCCTACTTCTCTCTGTCTGCCATTTAGAGCAATTCAACCACTTGTATTTCTTACAACCATACGAGCCAGAACCCGGGCACAAATATAAATTTATTAGATGAAAAGGGGCCGGGAAAGTTGCTCATCTCCCATACCCTAGAGAAGTGGGCTAAAGGCAAATTTTCTAAAGTCTTCCCTAGGGATTTAGCCTTTTAACCCATTACCTCGTCACAATATATAAAGTATGATTGAGGTCTTTTTTTCATGTTTGTGCACTTCTCTATTTTTGAATGTTAAAAGATGAGTGTGAAAAGTAGGATTGGGTTTTATTTTCCCGTGTGTATGCGCTTACTTCACACATTTTGAATGTCAATAATGGGTATAGTTGATAATAATAGGTTTGATATTGTTATTGATGTGTTACAATATAGGGATGTTTGTTGCATGCTTTATATTACTTTGTCTGTCTTTATTTTCGTTTTCCATTTTCTACTTTTATATATGTATTTTGTCCAGAGGGATGGATGCAAAAAAGCATGTTATTGCTTACTCTATTACCCTCTATAAATAAAATTAATTAATTCATTATCTCAATACAGATAGGTGTAGCGGTAACCACACCTCGGTTAAACCTCATCGGCTATGGTACTGCCACAAGTTAAGGGTGCAACACTAATGTACGCAAAAGGCCTTTGCAACTAGAGTTATTAACGCCCTTGACAGTGAGAGTTATTGCTCTTGTTGATCCGTACTGACAATGGCATTCACTCTTGCGAAAGGCAGCCATTTAGTGGCATCAAATAGGGGTTATTGACGAGAGTTATCTCCCTGTCTGGTTAGTACTGAACCATCTTCCCCCACCCTCCAAGGGCATTCACTCTTGCAAAATGTGTTCATTGCGAGCGAAAATAGAGTTTTACGTCCTCTCGGTCTGAACCAGACACATATGGGACATTTGTAAATACAAATATGGTGGGAACAATACTGGAGGCAATGCCCGGAGGCAGTACGAAACCAGTAAAGTCCCGATTTTTTAAAAATTAATACAAGCTTGCTGCCAGTATAATTCGATTATATGTGTTCATTGGAAATTTTGGTGTTTTACGTCCTCAACGTCCTCAAAATTTCCAATGAACACATAAACGTCACCAAAATTTCCAATGAACACATATAATCGAATTATACTGGCAGCAAGCTTGTATTAATTTTTAAAAAATCGGGACTTTACTGGTTTCGTACTGCCTCCGGGCATTGCCTCCAGTATTGTTCCCACCAGTATAATTCGATTATATGTGTTCATTGCAGACCCCAATAGCGTACATACTTCGCACAAACGTTCCACACTAGGCAGGTTTGCATCATTACATAAAAATTATTTTAAAAATAATGTTTAACCGCACAGTTTTGAAGCTAGCATATGTTATAATTCCATTTTTTTTTTTTTAAATTTTATTATTAGCAGATTTTTAAAAAAGCATGACAAAGAAGACAAAGAGAGGGGTAGTGTCTCATTTGCATTCATGGCGGTACTAAAAATAGACTAGAAGTGATTTAATTGGTTGAAAAATATTAAGGGACCGTAGAGGAACACTTCTATACCGGTTTGGGTTGCATGGCTTCGCGGAGTTGTGAATTGTGAATGGTTAAGCACTATGTACGCTATAACGTACATTCGTGTTGAACGGTTGTAAAGGGAAGCAATCGGCCAGTGTTAAATGAGTTTTAAAACTGGCTTTTGACTGCATTTTTGATGCTGCGCCATTGAAAAGACGTAGTATGTACGAATTACATGACATAGGTACGAATTGCATGACTATGGCTCAGTTATATTTGCTTTTAATATTTTAATTTACAAAATGGACAACATTGACCGTAGCACTTTAAAGATTTGTTGAGAAGCATTTAGAGTTAATGTATGTATTGGTGCATTGAATAACAAGGAAAAAAGCATGACCCAAAATAACATTAGATGCTGCCAAAAATAATTTTATGAAAATTAGATGGCTAAGGCGTCTAGCCCGGGATCCCAGTTTGAAGGATTCTGTCTTTGCATTTCATCCAGTTTTGAAAGACCTAGATAAATTTGGCTGTGAATACCCAAACATTGTGTTAAAAAGGTGAGCAACCCATTTTGGTTTGATGTCATAAAGCACTATAAACAATTATGTGTTCACTGTACTCCTCTTGACCTTCATGAATTCATGTCTGAATGCTTGTTTTATAATATCCATGTGAAAAGAGATAGGAAAACCATATACATAAAGCAATTAAACAGCTAGTTAATGAAGATGGCAACTGGATGATGTACAATGAATTTAAACAATCATTTCTTGGTATTAGAATTACTACATTTCTATTGTTTGAATGTGTACTAGCTGCTGCGAAAGCTTTTCAAAGAAAGCTCCATGTGGATCTGTGCAGTAGATATAAATTGCTTGATGCCAAGTGTTGGCACACTATTTTTAAAGGTAATAGGTCTGCTACAGCGGCTCTGAACGATGCAGATGATGCTCCTTCATCTGTACATACGTGGAATGCTGAGTTTCAAAACTTAAATTGGCCAAGAAGTTTTTCAAAGACATTTAAAATAACATTAGACTCACAACTGTGATGGTTTCAGCTACGGTTACTACACCGTTTGCTTCCAAATAATAAATACTTGCATACATGTAAGATTGTTACAAGTCCAATATGTTCCTTCTGTAATGAAGAAGAGGATACACTTTTACATCTGTTTTGGTCTTGTTCTGAGACCAATGCATTCTGGAAGAGTTTGGAGTGCAGCTTATGAATGAAAAATGTGCCAATTGTACACATTTCTCTTTTAATGATCTGTTGGTGCTCTTTGGCTTTCAGGATGAAGTAGCATCAGACTCTGTAATGGACTTGATTATTTTGCTTGCAAAGTTCTACATTTATAAATGTAAGCTGCAGGAAACATTGCCCTCCTTAATAGTATTTCTCAATATTTTAAAACATAGGTATCTGACTGAAAAATATGCTGCTTGTATTGAACATAAGAAATATTCCTTTGATGGTGCCTGGCTGCCTTATCTTCCATTATTCTCTATTGGATAACTGATAAATGTGCATAACAATGAAACATGGTAGTTCTAAGGGATTTCTACGTGACTATTATTGTGTTTTGGTGTGTGTGTGTGTGTGTGTGTGTGTCATTCTAAGATAGTGTGTGTGTGTGTGTGTGTGTGTGTGTGTGTGTGTGTGTGTGTGTGTGTGTGTGTGTGTGTGTGTGTGTGTCATTCTAAGATATTGTGTGTGTGTGTGTGTGTGTGTGTGTGTGTGTGTGTGTGTGTGTGTGTGTGTGTGTCATTCTAATATATTGTATTGTGTGTGTGTGTGTGTGTGTGTGTGTGTGTGTGTGTGTGTGTGTGTGTGTGTGTGTGTGTGTGTGTGTGTGTGTGTGTGTGTGTGTGTGTGTTTCATCAATACATTAAGAATGTGTTTTGTGTATACAAAATAAGAAAAAGAGGTCCTTAAAAAAACCCATAAAAAAAACTTAAATAATAATAATAATAAAATCATCTGCTAGCAATCCCCAATCCTTTGCAATTTGCAAATCCACTGATGATTCTAACCATTCTGATGCCAAAACAAGGAGCAGGTGAAGGTGGTGCTGCGCATCACCTTGATCATTGTGTTTTTCAGTGAAGTGTGTTAACATTCCATGATCATTGTGTTTTGTTATGATTGGATCAGTAAAATGTGTTAGTATTCCATGATCATTCTGTTTTGTTATGATTGGATCAGTAAAGTGTGTTAGTATTCCATGATCATTGTGTTTTGTTATGATTGGTTCAGTAAAGTGCGTTAGTATTCCATGATCATTGTGTTTTGTTATGATTGGATCAGTAAAGTGTGTTAGTATTCCATGATCATTGTGTTTTGTTATGATTGGTTCAGTAAAGTGTGTTAGTATTCCATGATCATTGTGTTTTGTTATGATTGGATCAGTAAAGTGTGTTAGTATTCCATGATCATTGTGTTTTGTTATGATTGGATCAGTAAAATGTGTTAGTATTCCATGATCATTGTGTTTTGTTATGATTGGTTCAGTAAAGTGTGTTAGTATTCCATGATCATTGTGTTTTGTTATGATTGGTTCAGTAAAGTGTGTTAGTATTCAAAACAAAACAAAAAACACATTTTGTTTGCCTTACAAAACAAACAGTGTTCCGCTTTATTGCATTTTGGTTGTGATCAAATATTTCCCATTCTTTGTCCAAACTCCACACACGATTATTAACCCTCAATCTTCTACCGTTTGCTAAGGAAACGAGGTGGTATGAATTGCATGACAGGGACTATATCAACAAGTCTCCCCTAATAGTCGAAATACGTTGTTAAATATACATTACATCAGTATTTTCCCCATGGCCACATAGCGTTATACTAATAATGGGCATAACCAGCGTATTATCATTGGTGTGCTGATATGGAGGAAAGAGGGATTGCGTACTCACTGTCCCCAACCTCTCTCATCTCAAAACTTTTTTTTCTTTCTTTCTTTCTTTTTCCCCCTGATTTATGTTCACAAATGCATGCCTTGCTCTTTGGTTTCAACTTGGTTGTATCATTTACGCATTGGACTGTAGAGGGGAAGTATTGTCGTGTTTTTTTCATCTTGTTGATTTTGTTGCCCCTTTTGTTGCCTGCTTCTTGCTCCTTTTGCTGTATTAATGTTTGCTGTTGGCTGTTTTCTTGTTTGTCTATGCTGATAAAGGCGCATTCGCCCGAAATATCCAGTAGTTTTGTTTTGTCTCTTGTGAATAAAATAACGTCGCTTTACACTTGTCTTGAACTTGTTTGTTGTATGCTCCAGTGACGTTGCAGTTTGTTTCAATTGTGTGGGTTTTTTCTTGTGTTGTTTTTTAAAACATGTGTGTAGACCTCAATAACAATGGTTGTTTCCCGTGCAGATGAGGACTCGCTGTCCTGGGCTGGGCTGGGCGTTGTCCTGGGCATTGGTGTCTTGATGGTGGTCTTTCTGGGGTTCATCTGCTGTTTGGTGTGCGGACCATGGTAGGTCAGGGGGGCCTAGGTTACGCCCACCATCATACGTGATGAGAACCCCCACCACGTCCTTCCTCACTGTGAACCCTGACGGATGAGTTTTTTTGCAAGAAACACGTCGAGATCACAAGAAAGACAGTCTTTTCGAGGATCGGAACACTCACTTTGCTCTGGTTTCCTAGAAATCAAACCTGTCAAAACGGGAGATTACTCCTTGGCGTAGATAACGAAAAGAGAGAGAGAGAGAGAGAGAGAGAGAGAGAGAGAGAGAGAGAGAGAGAGAGAGAGAGAGAGAGAGAGAGAGAGAGAGAGAGAGAGAGAGAGAGAGAGAGAGAGAGAGAGAGAGAAAAGAGAGAGAGGGAGAGAGAGAGAGAAGTCATTTTGGACGGGGTAGGTGGAGGCCACTCATTGTGGTTGAAGCTTTTTCTTCTTTGTAGTGCAATATGAAAAAAAGGAGCTATTTCCTTTGATGTGAGCGAAACTCCTTTTTGGTAAAGTGTATTAAACTGTAAACAAAATAAATAAAAAAGGCTTGTATTGTGGAAATTTCGTGCAAAAGATTTCGTCTAAACTCAGTCTCACACCAGTGAAAGAATTTGACTTCCAGCACCTCCGCCAGGGAGGAATCGCAGATTTGACGGTTTTGATTTCTATAGACAACAAGAGCAAAGCGAGTGTTGCGATCTGTGTAAAAAGAAAGAAAAAAAGGGTGTTTCCCTGGTGATCTCAACGTGTTTCTTGCACAAAACACTCATCCGTCAGGGTGCCCCTTTAATATCCAGAGCACGTGGCGATCGAGGTCGTTGAAAATCATCCTCCTCAAGTGCGACTGCAGACACGACCTCACTACGGTCTGAGGAGTGGAGACCTATAGCTAAAAACAGATTGTACATCGAGTCACGTTTGTTAAGTCCTTTCGCAACAATTTGTCCTCTCGCGGATACCTTGATGTGCAATGCGCCTAGGGTCTCCCATACCGATATATATTCTTAATCAGCATGTAACAACCTATTCAGATCCTGAATTTTGAACCGCCAGTGCAAACCTCCGCTAAGGAAGACTCATAAAACCGAAATGTATTTCCTTCATGTCCGAGCTGTATCTCATGAACCAGTGGGTAGAATGGCTTCAAATTGTGTGTGGTAATGTTGTAGCATGGCGATAAATGAAATAAATACTTGCAATAAATACACACACAAAAAGCAGAAAGAGGTCATTTTTGACTAATGTGTACACAAGGACAAAAGGACCGCAAGATGACTTAACACACGTCCTTGTCGCGGGCTTTACACTGCCACTACGTTCTCTAGTGGTTCTGTCACTATTTCGGCTGTCCGTGCATTCACCATGCTGCCACTACGTTCTCTAGTGGTTCTGCCACTCTTTCGGCTGTCCGTGCACTCACCACGCTGCCACTACGTTCTCTAGTGGTTCTGCCACTATTTAGGCTGTCCATGCACTCACCACGCTGCCACTACGTTCTCTAGTGGTTCTGTCACTCTTTCGGCTGTCCATGCACTCACCACGCTGCCACTACGTTTTCTAGTGGTTCTGTCACTATTTCGGCTGTCCGTGCACTCACCACGCTGCCACTACGTTCTCTAGTGGTTCTGTCACTATTTCGGCTGTCCATGCACTCACCACGCTGCCACTACGTTTTCTAGTGGTTCTGTCACTATTTCGGCTGTCCGTGCATTCACCACGCTGCCACTACGTTCTCAAGTGGTTCTGCCATTATTTCGGCTGTCCGTGCATTCACCACGCTGCCACTACGTTCTCTAGTGGTTCTGTCACTATTTCGGCTGTCCGTGCACTCACCACGCTGCCACTACGTTCTCTAGTGGTTCTGTCACTATTTCGGCTGTCCATGCACTCACCATGCTGCCACTACGTTCTCTAGTGGTTCTGCCACTATTTAGGCTGTCCGTGCACTCACCACGCTGCCACTACGTTCTCTAGTGGTTCTGCCACTCTTTCGGCTGTCCATGCACTCACCACGCTGCCACTACGTTCTCTAGTGGTTCTGCCACTCTTTCGGCTGTCCATGCACTCACCACGCTGCCACTACGTTCTCTAGTGGTTCTGCCACTCTTTCGGCTGTCCGTGCACTCACCACGCTGCCACTACGTTCTCTAGTGGTTCTGTCACTATTTCGGCTGTCCATGCACTCACCACGCTGCCACTACGTTCTCTAGTGGTTCTGTCACTATTTCGGCTGTCCATGCACTCACCACGCTGCCACTACGTTCTCTAGTGGTTCTGCCACTATTTCGGCTGTCCATGCACTCACCACGCTGCCACTACGTTCTCTAGTGGTTCTGTCACTATTTCGGCTGTCCATGCACTCACCACGCTGCCACTACGTTCTCTAGTGGTTCTGTCACTATTTCGGCTGTCCGTGCATTCACCACGCTGCCACTACGTTCTCTAGTGGTTCTGTCACTATTTCGGCTGTCCGTGCACTCACCACGCTGCCACTACGTTCTCTAGTGGTTCTGTCACTATTTAGGCTGTCCATGCATTCACCACGCTGCCACTACGTTCTCTAGTGGTTCTGCCACTCTTTCGGCTGTCCGTGCACTCACCACGCTACCACTAACGTTGTCCCCCCGTTCTCGTGACGATCCTGCCACTAACGGTAATTTTTCTTTCCATAAAGCCAAATCGTGCTTTTCTATTTTTGTATAGCTTCTTCTTCTTCTTTTTCAGTGTTCCCAAGCCATATGGCCATAATGGGTAAGGTACGTATGTGTCCGGTTTTCAGTCTTCACTGGTCTCCCCGCTGCGCACAGCCGACACATTCTGATTTCGGAGGAGCTCACAGGAGAAAAATTATTTGGAAGATTTTTTAAAAATTAAAAGGGCAGGAGAATGGGCCAATGAGTCAGAAAGATGGTAGATGACAGAAAGCAAAGGGAAAAGGCAGAGTCAAGGAGAGTGGCAGATTAGAGGACGTTACAAGCACATAACTTCCAGAAGGTGGGGGAACTATTTTTTACGAAAGACGCCCCACCCCCCACCCCCTGATATCCCCACGGGGAGAGATTCATGGAGGGGGCGGGGTTGTCTAGCTCCCCGTATGGAGGCACGAGGCATCCACCCTCTGCTTTATGTATTTTTATTTTTAGCTAAGAGTCGTTTATGTCCCTAATCTATTAACTCTTAATGTTTCACACAGCGTTGTTCACGGTCTTTTTCTTTCCATAAAACTTAACCACCTTGTTCTACTTATTTTTCTTTTAAGCTGGGATTACATTTATGCCCTTGCCTTGTCACCTTGGCCCGTAGTCATGAGCGCGGCTAAGAAAACTAATCTGGTGTCATGAGAAATAAGTACCTACCGTGAAATAAGTACCCTTCAAACGCGCACTAGAACCATTCTTCTTTCATGTGAGAAATAAGTCAACTATTATTTAAAATATTGAAATTTAAGTGCTCAATCTACACGGAAAGAACCAAGAAATAGAGCGGGAGGTGGTGTAAATCTACATCTTTGCCTAGAAATTGATGTACAAAGCCATGCCGCTTAGTTTCGTATTTTTCAAAATGGCTACGATATAAACAACCACCCGTGCAAACAAAAATAAATAATAATAAATATTATAAAAATATCCCTGACTTCTCAGTATTTAATGATGAATCTTCTGTTCTTCCTGCATGCCACAAGACGCCTCTGGATGTATTTAGGGGCGAATCTTTCCCAAACAGCAAACAATTTGAATGAGGAAAAGAGTATTTATTTGGATGGGTTAAATATTTTATGGAATACTGGGATGTAAAATGCAAATTAGTCTAAGCTACCAATCTGATTGGTGGTTTAGACTAATTTGCATTTTCTATCTCGGATTAGTTTGTCTTATCTGCGCTCATGACTACAGACCCTTGTGTCTGACTGATTGTTGGGGCAGGCCTCCCATTGGCGTTAGGCAGACTTTTGCTCGTGGAGGTTTGTGTCACGTGATTTTTGCTAGTGAGCCGTGTTTGACGTCACTTCTGTTCATGGTCACACGAACACTGGACAGTTATAGTCTCTCTTGGCTACGTTTTGTTGCTTTGCAGTTATCCGCCCTTTTCATTGAGCGCGAGACGCCCTTGAGAGCTTTATGAATATGCATTAGCCTAACAGAGGACAACAAACATGTAGTAGAGTGATGTGACTCCTCCCTCTCTCTCTCTCTCTCTCTCTCCTCTCTCTCTCTCTCTCTCTCTCTCTCTCTCTCTCTCTCTCTCTCTCTCTCTGTATGTCTGATTGTATGTCTCTCTTTTGTTTCTTCTTTTTTTCTCTGTCTCTGGATTACTTACACTTCCATTGTCTTTTTCTCTCACATACTATTTCTTTTCGTTTCTGTCTTTCTCTCTCTTCTCTCTGTCACTTTCCGCTTCTCTCTCTCTGCTCTTATTCTCTCTCTCTCAACAATGTCTCCATATGTCTCTCTCTCAGCTTCTTGTTTTTCCTTCATTACACAGAAACAGAACTCTCTCCTCTCTCTCTCTCTCTCTCGTCTCTCTCTCTCTCTCTCTCTCTTCTCTCTCTCTCTCTCTCTCTCTCTCTCTCTCGCTCTCTCTCTCTCTCTGTCTCTCTCTGTGCGTGTGTAGGTGTCACTGTGCTGTGCTTGTTGGGATGTTGAGCCATGGTTTTTCTATGCCTTGAAGTCTCCTGCAATGTGTGTGTGCGTGCGTCGCTGGTTAAGTTAAGAAGTCTTGCTTCCACCCCCCACCCCACCGGAGTTCGTGTCGTCTGCTTAAGCTTATATTTATGTGTCGACATTGCTAAATTGTTATGTAGCATACATATAGCATGCAAAAGATTTGCAGAATTTTGAAAGCCAAACGATTGTACGTTAAAGTTGTTTATTACATTTATGCGTTGTTGCTTCTTGTGCTATGGTGAGAAACCTGGTTTGGGAAGGCGTGAATTGTATGATGATACAACCCTTGACAGGGCCTCATCTTCATTTTTGCTTCTTTTTTTTAAAGTGTACAACCACCATTGCTAAGCATTTGCAAAATCACAGAAGTGCATTGCCAAACGTTTGCAAAATCACAACAAATGCATTGTCAAAAGAGATAATTAAAAACTGCATTCATCATGATAATGACAACAACAAAAATAATAAAAGGACTGCACACATAACGTTTTTGCTCCTCGCTTTTTTTGCAGGAGAAACCTTTACAGGGCCTCAAAACAAAGTGACAGTTATATGGGGCTCAAACATGATAATATACCAGTTAACTACTTAACTGGCTTTGAATTAATATACCAGTTAAGTAGTTAACTGTCTTTTCTTATTCCAGTTAAGTAGTTAACTGATATAATCAACTTCCGCTTCCAGCAAAAGAAACGTCAGTTAACTGTTAAGTGGCATTTTGTCAGGAAAACCAACTCCTTAACTGTTTTTTGTAACACAAAATTCCATTGGATGTACTTCTCCCATTTACACTGTGAAAGAGTTACATACTTTCAATAACATTTTTTATTAGCAATTTTTATCACGGAGCGGACCTGCAGTACCTCCAGGATCTACTCAGTGCTTTGGATGATGGTTGGTTGATGGTTCATCCCATATGTGCTGTGTTGCAGCCGAGTGTACGGAAAACCTACATTTCATTCATTCAAACGCCAACAATTATAATCTGTGTTACAAAACCTTCAGAAAATAATCACTCTCAGACGGAAAAGCAGTTTAGCAGTTAAGTGATGTTTCGAAATGTCAGTTAACTAGTTAACTAGCATAAACGATTTCCGCTTCCTGTAAAACAAAGTCAGTTAACTAGTTAACCGGTATTTTATCAATTCTGAACCCCATACAGTTGTCATGTGAAATCTGTTCATTTTGCTATTTGCATTCCTCTAATATTAGAAACAAAGTCCTACCGCACGTCCTCGGCTTAAGCTGGCATATGCGAGTATAGCACTCCTGTAGAGATATTGAGGCGTCTTTCAGAAGTAATAGTTCCCCCATCTTCTGGAAGTTCTATGCTAGTAACTTCCCCTACTCTATCACTCTCTTTGACTCTGCCTATTTTTCTTTCTTTTACTTTCTGGTATCTACTTTTTTTGTCTTATTGTTCCATCATCCTGCCTTTTTTCTATAAAACCCTTCCACTTTTTTCTTTTTTACAATTTATGACATGCCAGGTTTTTTTTTTATATTGTACACTGGCATCTAGGCATGAGAACTTGCGCACTTGACAGGGCACCTGTTGCTCATTCTGCACTGTATATCTGCTATAGCCTTTTTATGCATCTTTTGTTAGTAATATGTATTTGTTATCCTTGTTTTACTGGGTTTTGTAATTTTAAGAAAACTGGATCCGATAAGTAGAGTAGATTGGCTCAACGTTTCTAGCACTGTGTAGATTTATGTGATATAAAGAACAATGATGAAGGTGTCATGACTTGTAATACATTGTTTTATATTTTTGTCATTTTTTTCAGGTTGTGTGTTTATAAAGTAAAATTCATGTAGGATGTTATTGATGTGTTTGATGTTTACTGTGGTTACAGTCCTAAAAAACATTGCTGTTGACATGACTATAAGCAATATAAAAAATAAAATAGCAATTCTTCGATCGCTCAGACAGTTTCCTTTCAATTATGAGTGCAGATGCAGTCATGCTGCCATTATGCGCCTAACTATTTCTCAAACATATATAAGTACCAACACATGGGCAGCCACATTCCTACATTTCATGCATAACTATGCAGAACATAACAACATGATGTAGCCTTGGTGTTCTAGCTTATGTTAATTGGTCTAACAGCCTTATGCCAAGTCAAACAAACCACTCTTCTACATAATGTCAACACTGTTTGGCCTCCTGTTGATCTTGGATCAACTGAATTTCTTGTTCCACCAAGAGACGGGGGAAAGAAAGTATGCGATAGAAACACATTGCACCTGTGGCCCTACATTGATGGATTGATGGGTGGATGGATGGATGGATGGATTGGTGGATGGATGGATGAATGGATGGATTGATTGATTGATCGTTCGATTGATTGAATGCGGAACAGCAGCTCCAATGACGCTGTGGAATCAGGGTCCGGGGTGGTCACCATGCGAATGAACGACATCACTAGGCCCCCCCCTACGTATGCACAGCCTGCCTCCAGGTCAGTCTGTCCGTCTGTCTGTCTGTCTGTCTGTCTTACCCGTACTCTGAACGTCTGATTGTCTGCCACTGTATCTGTTCATTAGCAATGTATCTATTTAGTATAGTAGTAGCAGCAGCAGTAGCAGCAGCAGCAGTAGTAGTAGTAGCAGCAGCAGCAGCAACAGTAGCAGCAGCAGCAGCAGTAGTAGTAGTAGTAGTAGTAGTAGTAGTAGTAGTAGTAGTAGTAGTAGTAGTAGTAGTACAGTAGCAGCAGCAGCAGCAGTAGTAAGCAGCAGCAGCAGTAGTAGTAGTTAGTAGTAGTAGTAGTAGTAGTAATAGTAGCAGTAGCAGCAGTAGCAGCAGCAGCAGCAGTAGTAGTAGTAATAGTAGCAGCAACAGCAGTAGCAGCAGCAGCAACAGTAGTAGTAGTAGTAGTAGTAGTAGTAGAGTAAGTAGTAGTAGTAGTAGTAGTAGTAGTAGCAGCAGCAGTAGCAGCAGCAGCAACAGGCAGTAGTAGTAGTAGTAGTAGTAGTAGCAACAGCAGCAGCAGCAGCAGTAGTAGTAGTAGTGAGTAGTGCAGACAGTAGTAGTAGTAGTAGTAGTAGCAGTAGTAGTAGTAGTAGCAACAGCAGCAGCAGTAGTAGTAGTAGTAGTAGTAGTAGCAGTAGCAAGCAGCAGCAAACAGCAGCAGCAGTAGTAGTAGTTGTAGTAGTAGTAGTAGTAGTAGTAGTAGTAGTAGTAGTAGTAGTAGCAACAGCAGCAGCAGTAGTAGTAGTAGTAGTAGTAGTAGTAGTAGTAGTAGTAGTAGTAGTATGTCCACAAGAGAAGAGTAGGAAGGCCACAGTAGACCTGGAGAAGATCAGTGGAGAAAGAAATAAGGGATACCGGATAGGCATGGGCCAAACTGAGGGAGGGTGGGGGGGGGGGGGCAGAACGTAGTCCGTTGGCGGGGGGTGCCCAGAATATAGTCCATTGGCGGGGGGGTTACCAGAACATAGTCCGTTGGTGCGGTGTAGTGGCTGAGTCCCTATGCTCCTAAAGGAGTCTACAGGAATAAGCGAGCAGTGAATGGGTACTTGATGCGTTCAGGGAAGGTTAAAAGGCGGCGGAAGGAGAGGGGGATGGGCCTCCAACTTCCATGATGCCGTGCCCTTGACACAGAGAACCTCTAACAGTCCACTGCCCCTACGTCCGATAGGCTATGGGACACCTTTACCTTTACCTTTACCTTTACCTTTTAAGTCCAGTAGTAGTATAATTATAGAAGAAGGAGGCTAGTACTAGTAGCAACAGTAGCAGTGGAGATAATACTAAAATCACGTTGTAGTCTATGCCTATAACAATCTTCTTTTTTTACGTAAGGTTGGTTATTATTCTTTGTTCTTGTGATACTGTTGTTGTTTTTACCTCTTTCGTGTAAAGGGGCACCCTGACGGATGCGTTTTTTTGTAAGAAACACGTCCAGATCAACACTGAAAACACCATTTACAGAGATTGCAACACTCACTTTGCTCTGGTTTCCCAGAAATCAAACCATCAAATCGGCGATACCTCCTTGGCGGAGGTGCTGGGAGTCAAAAATTATTTCACCCAAAGAGAAGACGTGTTCCGTCTCTTTTCTAATGGCCGCCTGCGTTTTATACCAAATCGTTTGCACGCTTTTTGTGTGCAAAACAAGCCTTTTTTTTCTTTTTATAAAAATTTTATACAGTTTATCTAAAGGAGTTTTGCTCACAACAAAGGAAACAGCTCCAATTTAGTTTTTTACTGCACTACAAAAAAAGAAAACGCTTCAGCCACAATGAGTGACCTTCAAAATGGCTTTTCTCTCCGGCATCCTCCGCCCAGGGGGAATCGCTGTTTTGACGGGGGGGGGGGGTGGGTGTTTAATTTCTAGGAAACCAGAGCAAAGTGAGTGTTACGATCCTTGAAAAGGCTGTCTTTCTGGTGATCTCGACGTGTTTCTTGTAAAAAAAATTATCCGTCAGGGTCCACCTTTAATGTTCAACCATTCCCGAAAATGCCAATGCGTTGTTGTTTTTTATTTGTCTTGTTTTGACAGACGTCCTATGAAACTGGCTTCTCTGGAATCCATCATCAAAGATAAACAGCGAGACCAGCAGGCCACATTGATGGAAGAATATGAAGTACGGCCTTTAGTTTTACATCATCATCATCATCGTGTCCATCATCATCATCGACATCATCATCATCGACCACCATCATCATCATCATTATAATCATCATTATACATCATCAGCATCATCATCATCATCATCATCATTCACATCGTCGTCGTTGTCGTCATCATCATCACCACCATCATTACTATAATTATCATCATCATCTCAATCATCATCATCACAATCATCATCAAAATCATCATCATCATCATCATCATCAAAATCATCATCATCATCATCATCGTCATCATCATCAAATTCATCGTCGTCATCATCAAATTCATCGCCATCGTCATCATAACGAGCATTACACAAATAAAGAAAAGGCAAATGTTTTTAATGATTTTTTCATAAATCAATCGATTTCAGATGACAATAACGATGACCCACCGGACATTCCTTTTCAGGACTCTGAACTTTCAGAAATTACTCTAACAACTGTTGATGTTCAGGATGTTATTCTTAAGCTTAATAAAAAATAAAGCAGTTGGACCAGATTGTGTCCATAATAAACTACTAATTGCTGCATTGCCAGTTATTTTAGAGCCCTTAACAGAATTATTTAATAGATGCTTACTAGAATCTAAATTTCCTAAGATCTGGAAAAAAAGCCCATGTTAACCCCTTGCATAAGAAAGCTTCTAAAGATCAATGTAACAACTATCGTCCTATTTCTCTTCTAAGCAGTGTTGGTAAAATCCTGGAAAGATGTGTTCAAAAGAAGGTTGTCTATTTTTGGCAATCAAACCATTTAATTTCTTCATCACAGTCTGGGTTTATTCCAAGTGACTCAACTACTAACCAGCTTCTTAGTATTTATAATGATTTATGTTTATTTTTCGATCGTAATATTACGACGCAATCAGTTTATTTTGACGTGTCAAAAGCCTTTGATAGAGTGTGGCACAAAGGACTTCTTGTCAAGTTAAGAGCTGTTGGAATTAGAGGAAGATTATTGAACTGGTTTCAAGATTATCTTTCTGATCGAACACTGGCAGTAGTAATTAAAGGAACAATGTTAGATTATAAAAGAATTCCTGCAGGTGTCCCTCAAGGCTCTGTATTAGGTCCGCTCCTGTTCCTCATTTATATTAACAATATTGTAAATGATATCCAATCTTCTGTTAAATTATTTGCAGACGACACTAGTATGTCTTTGAGTCTAAATGACCCCAATGTTCGAGCACAAATACTGAACTCTGACTTAGAGAAAATCATTACGTGGTCTAGACTTTGGAAGGTGACTTTTAATGAAGGAAAAACTGATCTGTTAAATTTCTGTCGTGGAAACAATACATTTTTACCTTGAACTTTGTATGCAGACATTGCCAAAGTTCAAGGGTAAAATGTAATTGGTTCCACGACAGAAATTTAACAGATCCGTTTTCCTTCATTAAAATCACCTTCCAAGTCTAGACCACTATGATTTTTCTGCTAAGTCCTAGTTCAGTAATGTGTCTCGAACATGGGGTCACTAGACTCAAAGACATACTAGTGTGTCTGCAAAATTTAACAGAAGATTGGATATCATTTTACAATATTGTTAATATAAATTGAGAACGGAGCGACGCTAATACGATCCTTAGGGACACTGCAAGAATTCTTTTATATCTACATTGTTCCTTTATGTGTTTTATTTTATTTTCTACTGCCAGTGTTCGATCATAAAGATAATCTGAACAGTTCAATAATCTTCCTCTATTTCCCAGCTTTAACTGACAAGAAGTCCCTTTGTGCCACACTCTATCAAAGGCTTTGACCTCAATAACTGATTGCGTCGTAATTTACGATCGAAAAATAAACATAAACTTATAAATACTAGACGCTGTTAGTAGTTTGAGTCACTTGGAATAACCCAGACTTTGATGAGAAATTAAATAGGTTTGATGCCAAAATAGACAACCTTCTTTTGAACACTCTTTCCAGATTTACCAACACTGCTTAAGAAGAGAATAGACGATAGTTGTTACATTGATCTTTAGAGCTTTCCTTATGCAAGGGGTTACATGGGCTTTTTTCCAGATCTTAGGAAATTTAGATTCTAGTAAGCATCTATTAAATAATTCTGTTAAGGGCTCTAAAATAACTGGCAATGCGCATTAGTAGTTTATTATGACACAATCTGTCCCTGCTTTATTTTTTATTAAGCTGAAGAATACCTCCTGAACATCTAACAGTTGTTAGAGTAATATTCTGAAGTTTCAGAGTCCTGAAAGGAATGTCCGGTGGGTCATCGTTATTGTCATCTGAAATCGATTGATTTATGAAAAATCATAAAACATTTGCCTTTTCTTATTTGTGACTGCTCGTTATGATGACGATGGCGATGAATTGATGATGAACGACGTGATTTGATGATGATTACTATGATATGATGTCGATATAATGGTGGTGGTGGTTGATAATGATGGTGAATTTGATGATGATTGTGATGAGGATGATTGAGATGATGATTATAATTATAGTAATGATTTGTGATTGATGATGACGACGGACGATGATGATGATGGATGATCTGATTCTGATGATGCTATGATACTAATGATGATTATAATGATACTGGATGATTGGTGTCCGATGATGATGATTCGATGATATGTGACGACGATGATGATATGATTAACAAAGGCCGTACTTCATATTCCTTCCATCAATGTGTCCTGCTGGTCTCGCTGTTTATCTTTGATATGGGATTCCAAGCCAGTTTCATAGGCTCTGTCAAAAACAAGACAAATAAAAAACAACAACGCATTGGCATTTTCGGAATTGGTTGAAACCTTAACGGTGGACCCTGCGGATGATTTTCTGCAAGAACACCGTCGAGATCACCAGAAAGACAGCCTTTTCAAGATCGGAACACTCACTTTGCTCTGGTTTCCTAGAAATTAAACCGTCAAACATGCGATTCCTCCTTGGCGTCAGATGCCGGAGAGAAAGCCGATTTTGAGTCACTCATTGTGGCTGAAGCGTTTTCTTTTTTTGTAGTGCTAAAAATCAAGGAGCTGTTTCCTTTGTTGTGAGCAAACTCCTTTATGATATTCTGGATAAAACTTTTATAAAAAGAAAAAAAGGCTTGTTTTGCACACAAAAAGCGTGCAAACGATTTGGTATAAACGCAGGCGGCCATAGAAAAGAGACAGAGACACACCTTCTCTTGGGTGAACTAATTTTGACTTCAGCACCTCCGCCAGAGGAATCGCCGATTTGATGGTTTGATTATAGAAACCAGAGCAAAGAGAGTCTTATAATCTCTGTAAGGTTGTCTGGACGTGTTTTCTTACAAACGCATCCGCAGGTGGCCCTTTAACACGAAAGAGGAAAAACAACAACAGTAGCACAAGACCAAAGAATAATAACCACCTTACGTAAAAAAGAAGATTGTTTATAGGCATATATACACCGTCTTTTAGTATTATCTCCACTGTCTACTGTTGCTACTAGTACTACCCATCCTCTCGCTCTATAATTATACTATTACTGACTTAAAAGTGCTAACAAAGGTAAAGTTAAAGGTAAAGGTAAGTCCCAATAGAACAGCGCCGTAAGGGGGCGTGAACTGTTAGAGTTTCACCGTGTCAAGGGCACGGCATCATGGAAAGTTGGAGCCCATCCCCTCTCTTCCGCCGCTTTTACCTTCCCTGAACGCATCAAGTACCCATTCACCCTGCTCGCTTATTCCTGTAGTACTCCTTTAGGAGCATAGGGACTCAGCCACTACCCGCACAACGGACTATGTTCTGTAACCCCCTGCCAATGTACTATATTCTGGACACCCCCCCGGCCCCCCCCCAACGGACTACGTTCTGCTCTGGGCGCGGGGAGGTGGTGC
>CM065694.1:49148381-49155881 GCA_017654935.2 Phymorhynchus buccinoides
CGATTTCATCCACTTTATTTTTTGTGCATAAAAGTAATGTGCACTATATTATCTTCTAACGTGTTTGAAAAATAAAAAAGCACTTCAAAAACACTTGCCTCGTTAATTTTGCTAAATCATCCCGTATTAGTTCATATATCAATAAGAATATTTTCTGTAACGAGCTTGTTTTTTTGTCTTCCATTTTAAAACGTTCAAGTCCAAGTTACGCGAGATATAAAGAAGCCGAGGTATTATATTTCCCAATGATCTTTCAATAGCTTCGCTTTGGTAACCTCGAATAGCACCAACAAAAACTTTTGCGGCAAACGGCGGCAAAATAGGTTCTTAGGACCGGGCTTTTTTTGCCGTTTGCTCTCACGCTACGTACGTTACCCTTGTGAAACTGCCCCATGAAACAAGTGTGATGGGGGGGGGGGGGGAAGCAATGATCGTGTTTTAAGAACTATTTTCTTGTAGTTGAAATTTACGGTAGCCTACATGTTGGCATTAAAAAAAAACCCAATTGTCTGGATAAAAGGGTCAAGTGACACACACATCCACAGGACACACACACACACACATACACACACAATACACAACACACACACTACACACACACACACACATACATACCCACATAACACCACACATCACCATTAATTTTTATTTGTTTTCTTTTCTTTTGTCTGCAGTTCCTACTTTCAACATGCCGGGCCGCAGAAAACGGTAAGTGAATTTCAACGCACTTACTGCCCGCACGTACACGCACGCAAGGCACGCACGCACGCACGCATCATTACATCACGCGCACACGTAAACACACACGCCGTCGCGCGCGCCACACACATGAGACAGCACACATTTGCGCACTGCACATATGCAACACACATCACACTTACACACGCCACGCAAACACACTACACACACACACAGCGCCACTCGAACACACACGAACACACGCGTACGCGCGGCGCAAACACACACACCACACTACAAACCACGCGGCACGCACTACACGGTACGGAAACGTACACACACAGCTACGCGCGGGCGTGGGCAACATTACGCACCCAATACCAACAACTAAACATGTCTCACAACTAATTTTAAATTCACTGATTTTCGACGTGGTTGTGTCTTTGTTGGTTGTTTGCTGTCGTTGTTGTTGTTGTTTTTGTTATGCCTATATTTTGTTTTTTTTTTTTTGTTGTTGTTGCTTTTTTTGAAAGTCTAATAAACGATTAATCACCCATGGTTGCTAACAGACTTAAAATTAAATGACAATCAAAATCAATGTTCACTTTGGTCTATGTGTTGATAATAAATAAACTGAGCGGTTTTTTTAAAACTGTACCTATGTGGTTAAACTGGTTTAAAACTTAAAAAATTTAATCTGTTAAACATAAAAAATACAAAAAAAAATTGGGTGCGGTAAAAAAAAAAACAACCAGACTAAAAATAAAAAAATAAAAAACATAAAAAAAAAAAAAAGTAGAAAAAAAAAAAAAAACGCATGTCGAGCTATATTAATACATAAATTTAAATTCTTTTTGTGCTAGCTTATGCATAAGTTGGTGTAAGCGATTCTTTGCTTCCTTTTCGTTTAGTGAGAAGTGAAGTCCATCTCTCTATTCTTCGCTCCTTATCCTTTCTCTTACTCTCTCCTCTCCTCTCTCTACTTCTCCCTTTCTCTCTTCTCCTTCTTCTCACGCTCTCTCTCCATCTCTTCCTTCAAGCTGGCCGGTCAAGTCAACCCGACCCCAGGGACGTAATATCTCTCTCTCTCTCTCTTGTCCTATTCTCTCGTCTACCCTCTTCTTATTGCACACTTCTCACTCTTACTCTTATCAGGGACTCTCCCCGGCCAACTGTCACGTATTGCCTCTACTCTCTCTCATACTCTCTGTTTCCTCTCTCTCTCTGTATATTCAAAATAGTACGGTTGTCTCTCTTCTATTCGCTCTACTTCTCTACTGCTCTACTTGCACGCATACTGCCTCACTGTGGCTCCAGTACTTGCTTCTCGTCTAATTCTCCCTTCATCGTCTGTCGTCTGTGCTCTCTCTCTCTCTTCTCTCTCTCTCTCTTCTCTCCTTCTCTCTCTCCTCTCTCTCTCTCTCTCCCTCTCTCTGACTCTTGTTGACCTCTAACGCTTTTCGGTTTTGCACCACTATGCCCACCTACTTCCATAATGTTCTCTGCTCTCTCTTATCTCTTGATTAGGCTAAGAAAAATCAGAAAAAAAGCGAAATCACGGAAGACTAAATTAAAAAGAAGAGAATAAAAATTTAAAAAAAAATCAAGATTTTTAGAAACTCAAAAAAAAAAAAAATTTAGCTTTCGCTTGTTTTTTGTGTCTTCTCTTGATCAGATTATTCTCCACATTAGATGAAAAAAAGAAAAAATAAGAAACATTCAAAAAAATGGTAAATGTAAAAAGAATGGATCGCGTTTCGCCACGGATCCACCCACCTGGCGCGGCCTCTTACTCTCTCTCTCTTTCTCTTCTCCTCTCGAGCCTTGTCTATCTCTCTACCTCTCTGAAGACTCTTTCTTTCTGTCGTCTCTAAATCTCTCTATCTCTCTCTCTCTCTACTCTCTCTCCTCTAACTCTCTCTCTCTTTTTTTTTTTTTTTCTCTTTCTCTCTCTCTCTCTCCTCTTCTCTCTCTGATTCTCTCTCTCTCTTCCACACTGTCACATGTATTCTTCATCTGTCTGTCTCTCTCTCTCTCTCTCTCTCTCTCTCTCTCTCTCTCTCTCTCTCTCTCTCTCTCTCCATCACTCCCTCTTTTTGTTCTCTTTCTTTATTTCTATCTTTTTTGTTTCTCTCTCCCCTCTTCTCAAAAACGAAATGTTTCAAATGCTTACATTAAGAAGACGTTTAAAATCAAAATGTATGAACTCTTTCAAGAACAGTATGATCCACCATTAGTCCCCAAACTTCTGATAACCATAGCTGGCTGGATTTGACTGTCAAACATTTTAAAGAATATTTAGGACTATTTTCACCTGTATTCCAAATAAATATTAGAATGCCATAAGTACCTTTTTTAAACCTTTAATGACATTTCGTTTAATCCATACAAAAAGGTACGCCTAGTTAGAAAATAAACTAATACCAAGATATTCATAAGTGTTGACAATTTCTAATCTTTCACCATCATGAAACCACTTTTCATTACAAACAATGTGTCCGCCATTTCTAAATACAACAACTTTTGTCTGATCAAGATTCACTGTAAGGTCAAGTGTTTTGAAGTATCACATAATACATCTCATTGACACTGAAGGCCGATGACTATATGATGAGCATTCCAATTGTGTCAGGAGCAAGTTTTATGCCATGCTGACCTTTTTGGCTCACGTCGTTTTTTTATAAAACAAAGAGAGTCTATAGTATCGTACATGTTCGGTTGTGTGTTCTGTGTGTGTGTGTGTGTGTTGTGTGTGTGTGTGTGTGTGTGTGTGTTTGTGTGTGTGTGTTGCGTCCGTGGCCCCAACCTTTAACCTTAAATCAAACCTTAACGTTGTCATTTTCTCTAAACCTATAAATCTTGATTTTGACGTGAGCCTTCAAGTCATGTCGATCAAAGCAGTCAGATACATCGGTAAGGAACAACAGAAAGAAAAAATCATTTGTTGCAGAGATTACTTAACTGTTGTGTTGTACCGAGTAGGAAATACTGGAAAGAAGACTCTCCATTAGATATACAA
The DNA here is from genome assembly GCA_017654935.2 of Phymorhynchus buccinoides. Classification (NCBI taxonomy): domain Eukaryota; kingdom Metazoa; phylum Mollusca; class Gastropoda; order Neogastropoda; family Raphitomidae; genus Phymorhynchus; species Phymorhynchus buccinoides. The sequence continues at coordinate 49,152,079 of CM065694.1, forward strand.
AAAACGCTCTTTAAAAAGAAACAAGACTTCAGGTGTGTACAAATAGGTACATTTTAACGTCGTCAACTTATATTTTCTGTAACAAATGGATGTACCGAGTGTATGCGTTGAAGGCCCGGTTGTTTAGCTATTATTTGCGCCTTTGAGTAACGGTTCTTCGTGTTCATTTGCCCATCATCTCTGGAGCATAGCTTTAGCCGTCCGCCTACCGTACTTCCGGCAACAAGGCCTAGGCCTAGAAAATAAGAGATAATGCCTTACCTCATAATCAAGACGACTTACTTAACATTTAGCCCACATTCATTTGAGTCTTGGAAAACAAATATACGGAAAATCCAGGACCAGGGTTCGTCGATTTCACTGCCTTCGACGTACGAATCCTTTTTTAGGCCTAGACGATTGATCACCATGTGCAAAGACTGTTCCAGGGGAAGATAAACATGGATGAGCTTGCTGGCTGTGACCTTGACCTTGACCTTTGTGGCAGTGGGACTCTCAACAACTAAGGGGAGGACCACAGAATACACGGCAACCGCAAACGTGTAGACAGCTACTATGAAAACCTAAAACAGCAAAAACAAACCGACGACGCCAGACAGACAAACTCATATACAAACTAACAAAACGTCTAACGCTAAAGACATCAAGATAAATAACCATACATTTCAAGTCACATCATAATAATTAAAAAATCAATGACACATGAAAACATATGAAATGAGAACATCGAATTGGCACTAGTGACAAATTATGGATGATGAGGACTAAAATAAATATTTATTACAATTTTACTTGTTTGGCAAAAATACAATCGGGCTCCCTATGTTTATGCGCATACATATACATCATCTTTGAACTCTTAGTGCACTGCATCGAGTGATTGGTTTTGCTGAGCAGCCTGTCCATCTCCTTGGATTGATTTGTAGTCGTATTCGTCCAGTTTGTTAACTACAATGATTGCAGGTGCTAATTAGTTATTAGTTTAATTTCTTAATTGTTGATAAATGTGTTTATTGTTTTGTTGTTGTTGGGTTTTTTTTGGGGAAAGGATTACATGTGATTTAATTGTTGTTGTTTTTCTTATGTTCACCTGGCTGCAATTTTCCCAGTTTCTGATATAAAAAGATATTTGATTTATTTGATTAATTATTTTAAAGAAGGGGTAGATCTAGGGTGCATAGAGACGTTTTGTACACCGTTACAAAGAAAAATTATTCTGTTTTCAGATGCACAATGTCCTACATAACAGTGATTCTCTCTATACAGGCATGTAATTGTCATGGGATTCAATAAAGGAATTAAAAAATATTTTACGAGAATGTAAGTCTAAAAAGTGTTTACATATCAGTCCTTTTTGCTCATAGCTGTTTAACTGAAGGCGAGCTCCATCCAATATAAGCAAGTGTCAAATTTGATGACTTCCCAAGTGCTTTGCTGTAATCAAACCCAGGGGGTGCTGATTACAGCCTAAATAAATAGACAAACAAAAAAAAGGCTATGGGAAATGAAGAGGGAGGCTTCGCTTCGGCTGGTTAGAAGACCCAAGTTTACATATGTATAGGGTTATAAAGGTTTTTTTTGGGATGTCTCCTAAAATTTAGACAACCACAAAACAAAACCAAACATAAATCTCATAATCCTGAATCTAGTCTGTAGGCAATTTAAATTCTTCAATCCAGACAGTAAGTAATGCCTTTTTTATTTAATAAGAGACGTAACTTTTTAGTTCCCTGGTCCCTTGATATGACCTCCCCTATGTAATGCACATACAATATCTTTGTCAACCAATTCACTGGAAAATGTTCCATGATATATCCTTCGTGTTTATTAAAAAAAAAATTTGGAAGCTTAATTACACATGGAGCACATATAACTTCGTTAATTATTGAATATGAAACCTTAAAGATACCCACTTGACCTATAAATAAGTGTTGTATAACAACTAAAGTTAACTGATTTTTTATTTTCAATATTCCGAATCCGCCCGCCGCCCGCTCCTCCGCCCTGCCAAAAAATAATGTAGGCCGTCACCAGATTAATCCGTGTCAAATTCTTATCCACTGAAACAGGTCAATCCGCGCGGGCCCCTATCCCCTAATCCGATCTTCCGCATGTTTATTAATCCGATGTGCCGCAAGAAAATCGTGAATTCCCGTAAAATATCCGATCATTGTCAATGCCGCCCTAAACATCTGCACACTATCATAGAACAGATTATCCTTGTTAAACTTGCAGAGCTAAAACAAACTTAGTTCGTATCTTGCTATATGAATGCTTTACTGAATGCGAATGGTTGATATAAAAAAAAAAAAAAAAAAAAAGCTGAAACTGCTTTACTTTTATTTTCCTTGTTTTAGTTGAATAATATTTATGTTTGAATGGCTGTATTAGTTCCGGAATGTAAATAGGGGACTTACATAAGTTGGTTGTCATGTGAGGGCGCATTCATATTTAGAATTAAAAGAAAAAGATAGAACGGAGAAAGACCTACGATACCCTGCGGTTGAGACCATTAAACCCCCCAAGTTCATCCGGAGAAAGGGCCAGGCAAACAACCCAAACTCAGTGAGCGCAGGATCCGATGCGTGATCTGGTGAGCCGCTGTGTAAATGCAAAAAAAATCCTGCGCCAGAGTGGGGGCCCCCGCGGTCTCCGGGGGGTGGGACAGTAGCCCCGTTTAAATCTCCCCCAAATCCGTGGCAGTCCTGACGAAGAAGGAGCTACGATACTGCTCCGTTCTCCATTCTGGGACACAAAATCCACGGGAATGGTTTACAGCCTGTCTTTCCAAGATGTTATTGGTTTGGAACCCCTTGAATCTGGTCGGCTTGATCCTGTGACGATTAGTGGAGATGACGCACCACGATTAAGTCCCTTGGTGTTTTTTTTCTGGGTAGCTGTGACCCACATACAAATGTCCCCAACTTAAAATTGAGGTTTGCTCTTTAAAATGATGTTTCGGTTTGAATTTGGGGCGCATTTGTATGGGAGTCAGACCTGGTCAAAACAAGATTTCTTTCCAGATATAAGAGGGAAAACACGTGAAACCCCGTTGATTTTGACACGTGATCTGGTGGGATTTTAAGCGTGTGCGAACCAATGCGAAACAACTGTTGAGTTAAAGGCTTGATCATGTTAGGCGTGATCTAAGCATCCATATTTATGTCTTTGTTTCTTAGTCTCACTGGAGGTCGAAGTCAAAGGTGACGTGATAAATGTCATGTGGTCTTCCCCTCCCCCCTCCCTCCCCCGCGCCACCTACACAGCCTTCCTTCGTGACGTCACTGACGTGGTGCGGATATACTATGATGGTCTCGATTACCACGTGTGTGGGGACCAAGGCAAAGAGACCAGGCAGCTGTGTGCTGTGGATTGTGAGTGGCGTTTATATACATAAACATATCATATAATAAAAAGGCAAAGTGTGTGTGTGCGTGTGTGTGTGTGTGTGTGTGTGTGTGTGTGTGTGTGTGTGTGTGTGTGTCACAGCTGTTTCTGGGAGGAACATTTAGTTTATCTATATTTTCATAAGTTTTTTCAAGCAAACTTTAGTTAACTATAAGTAACTTTTCATAAATAACAGGCGAGAATATGTTGTAGTATGTGACTATAATTACTTAGTTGTATTCAGTGGATATTGCTATATTTTCACTCATAGGCAATCTTATTTATGTTTGTGATACTAAGTATATTATTTCTACAAGATATGTTGATTGATACTGCTCAACAAAAATAAGTTTTTACCATAAATCGGAGGGAAGAAATATATTTGAAATACTATGTAGAGCATACAGCCAAAATAT
>CM065694.1:49160881-49175881 GCA_017654935.2 Phymorhynchus buccinoides
TTGACCTTGACCGTGATCGGTATGCAATCATCAGAACACCCATAAGCCGAAGTACCTACATGCCAAGTTTGAAGTCGCTAAGACCAACGGTATGGACGTTATAGCCCCTTAAAGATTTTCGGTTTTCAAGGTCATACGCCAAGGTGAAGGTCATGACGGCGATAATTTATGCGCGGATGCCTTCTCTCATGGTGACACGCCACCACACAAAACTGGAAACGATTCGGTAAAGCAGTTCGGGAGATATGCGTGGGACAGTAAAACCCAATCATTAGACCCCTACCACTTTCAAGGCATACCGATCTCCCTGACCTTGACCTTGACCTTCATTGGTATGCCATCATCAGAACGGCCATAAGCGAAAGTACATCCATGCCAAGTTTCAAGACGGTAGGACTTGCGGTGTAGAAGTTATGTCCCCTTAACAATTTTCGGTTTTCAAGGTCATACACCAACGTCAAGGTCAGGACGGCAAAAAGTTTTGCACAGATGCCTTCCTCTCATGGGGACACACCACCACACAAAATTTGAAGCGATTCAGTCAAGCGGTTCGGGAGATCCTTGGGACAGACAGAAAAGAACAAACAAACAAACAAAAAAAGGAAACAAACCCGAACAGCTCGGATTTACTAACCGCAAGAGCGTGTGGAGCTGCATGTGGTCCCCCCCCTCCCCACGACCCCTTGGCGGAGGTTTCTGAAAAGTAAGGATGGCATGACCTTCCGAGGGTGCCAAGGATGCTTGATACCAAATTTGGTGTCGATCGGTTGAGAACTGTGGCCCCCTCCAGCCCACCCCCCCTGAACCCCCCCCCCACACACACCCACACACACCCCTCCCCCCTCCACAGCCCCCCTCATCCTCCCCTCACCCCCCTCCCCGCCTCCCCCCCCCCCCCCCCCCCGCGACGCTCAACGCACTTGCGTTAGTAAATCCCAGCTGCGTGTGGTCCCCCCCCCTCCCCAGACCCCTTGGCCTCCCCCCAGGGTGCCAAGGATGCTTGATGCCAAATTTGGTGTCGATCGGTTGAGAACTGTGGCCGTGCATAAGGGACACACAGACAAATCCGAGCTGCGTGGGTTCCCCCTCCCCTCCCCACGACCCCTTGGCGGAGGTTTCCGAAAAGTAAGGACGGCATGACCTTCGGAGGGTGCCAAGGATGCTTGATACCAAATTTGGTGTCGATCGGTTGAGAACTGTGGCCGTGCATAAGGGACACACAGACAGGCAGACAGACACACACACAGACACACACACAGACAGATTTCGAAAATATATATAAGATTAACTAAATGATCACCTAGCAGAATCAAATGATGGAACGCTATGCAAACCGTTCCTGCCTTGTGTTGGTGTCTCTATGATTTAGGTGTGTAGCCTAGTTGGGATGTCTATCTTTAGTGCCTTTATAAATCAAACAGATCATTTAAACGTGAACGTGCACGCGAATGTGTATGTGTGTCATGCGCGTGCGTGTGTGTGTTCACCTGTGTGTGTATATGCGCGTGCGCGCGTGTGTGTGTGCACCTATGTGTGTGTGCGTGCGCGCGTACGTGTGTGTGCGTGTGTGTGTGTGTGCGCATGCATGTGTGTGTGTGTGTGCATGTGTGTGTGTGTGTGTGTGTGCGCGCGCGCGCGCGCGTGCGTGCGTGCGTGTGTGTGTGTGTGTGCATGTATGTGTGTGTACGTGTGTGAAAATGGCTCTGTCCAGGAGGAATTTTATTCTTTCAAGAACCACCTCTGCGGCCAGCCGTTCAACAACCTGTTCCAACAATTTGATAGTTACCCCACATGCGAGGTCATTATTCCTTTACACGCCAACTACAACTACGAGCTGTCAGTGAGTGTCTTTCCTTAATTTCTTCTTCTTCTTCTTCTTCTTCGATCGCTCAGACAGTTTCCTGTCAATTATGAGCGCAGATGCGTCATGCTGCCGTTATGCGCCTAACTAAGAAATAGTTAGGCCCGGGCAGCAAGTCCGACTTCGGCTGGAGGAGGAAATCTTTTTTGAAAGTGCTTCTTGAAAAAAAAGGCAGGAGAATGGACCACCGGAAAGGCAGAAAGATAGTAGATGACAGTAAGCAAAAAGGGAAAAGGCAGAGTCAAAGAGAGTAACATATTACTGGAAGTTACAAGCACAGAACTTCCAGAAGGTGGGGAAGCTATTTATACAAAAGACACCCCCCCCCCCCCCCCGGTATCCCCACGGGGGGGGGGGGAGGATTTCGTTAATTAAAAGGTAAAATCAACAGACTACCATTCTAACCTTGCCCTAATTGATGGCTTGGAGTCAAAACGGACTATCTTTAGTCTATTGACGTGTTATTGGATTTATTACAAACAAACTAATAGCTTGTATCAAACAATGACTGCAGAAATATAAAATGGGGGTTTTGCTTTTTATATTTCAACAGTCTTTTTTTTTATGCAAGTGATTAGTTTTCGTAATAGTTCAATAATATGTCAATGGACTATCTTGATGTAAGCTACTATAATGTTTTTAATTCTAGACATGGCATGTTTTTACTTGCTGAGTTTGTGATTGATTAATGTTTTTTTAACCAAAACAACTTTGATTTTGGTTTTTACCTTGTGTTTTTATCCCATTTTAATACGTGGTAAGATTTAACGTGGTGACAGCCCTGACATGGCCTTTGTTGTCGACGGGGCTATTATTTTAATCTTAATCTAAAGACTTAATCTTTGACTCCAAGCCATCGCAAAAATAAAAATATTCTCAACTGACTTTTACCACTGGTTGACATTAGCCTGTAAAAAGGGCCAATAGTAAATGAGAGCTGTGCTATGCATGATATTCTACAGTATTGGAATATCAGGCTACAGCTTAGTCTTTCGTGGAAGACTATGACTCTCGAACGAGGGGGCCCTTGCACCGGCTCTGGTGCTGCAGCCAAAGGGATTGGTTGGCCTTTGGGGGACCTTCCCCAACGCCGACTCTCGTCCTCAAATCCCTTTGGCCGAGAGAGTGGGGATGTACCCTGTGGCAAGGTATCTCCACTATCAACTAATTATCGCCCAGCCCCGCCAGAATAGTATCTGCCCTCTCTGCTATCTGGCAGTCATTGTCGGAAACGACAGACGGGCAACACCAGAAAACAACCTTGGCCTGTGCTTCTTTCGCGACTGATCAGACTGTTTTGTTGTCTGGGCCTAAGAAGTAGCTTAAGCCCAGCCTTCGGCTGGAGAAAATATTTGTAAGTTTCTAGAACAAAAAGCAGGGGCCATACCAAAGTAACTGACAGGACATTCAGAGTCCAGTGTCAGACTGCCATTACCAGGAGTTTGATTGTGGTTTTTAGTCCGTCACCAAGACGGACTATTGCGATGGGCTGGTTTGTATTTTTTTTTTCTTTTTTTTTTTTTCTTTTTTCTGTCTGTCCCAAGGATATCTCCCGAACCGCTTGACCGAATCGCGTCAAATTTTGTGTGAAGGTGTGCCTCCTTAATAGGAAGAGATCGGCGTGACCTTGACCTTGACGTACGACCTTGAAAACCGAAAATCTATTTTTAGCCATATCTCGGGCACCGATCAACATAGGATGTTGAAACTTGGTATGAAGGTGGTTTGGCTTATGCCCGTTCTGATGATGGCATACCGATCAAGGTCAAGGTCAAGGTCAAAAAGATCGCTGGAGCCTGAAAATCGGAGGGTCATTTTTTTCTCCTTCTGTCTGTCCCAAGGATATCTTTCGAATGGGTTGACAGAATCACGTCAAATTGTGTGTGCTGGTGTGTCACCATGAGAGAAAGGCATCCGCGCAAACCATATTGCCGTCGTGACCTTGACCTTGGCGTACGACCTTGAAAACCGAAAATCTTTCAGGGGCCATAACTCCCACACCGTTAGTGTTAGAGTCTTCAAATTTGGCATGAAGGTACTTTGGCTTATGCCCGTTCTGATGGTGGCATACCGATCAAGGTCAAGGTCACGGTCCGGGCGATCCGTAGGCCTTGAAAGTGGTAGGGGTCTACACATTGGGTTTTAAGCCATATTTTCCACATTTGTACTTGACAGAAGCGCTTCAGATTGTGTGTGGTACTGTATACCCTAGAGAAGAAAACATCCGAGCATAAATTATCACCATGCTGACCTTGACCTTGAAGTGTGACCTTGAAAACCGAAATTTCCTTCTTTGCGCTATATGTTTCTTCTTCAAGCTGTATCTCGTGAACTAGAAGACAGAATCCCTTCCAATTTTGTGTCAGGATGTGACACTCTACGGGGTGTCGCAAGTGCGTGGCATTGCTGGTGACGGACATGTCTGCCGCTCGGCGACGCCTTGTTTTTGTTTTGTTTTTCCAACGTTGATTTCTTTACTTTTTTGTATTTTGAAATGATAAAATGTAATGGTGTATGGGTTTTTTGTTCATAGATAACAGGTACATTTTTTTAAACTGGTTATCATTTTGTACTTAAAGATTTTGTTTCAAACCATGCATATTATCATCTTGGTTTAGTGTAGACTACTGATTCGCATGAGGTTGTTATGCTGCCGAATCTTGTACGGTGTTACCTGCATTATAGCATTGGGTAGGCGCTGCACTTGCGGCGACGCGCTCTCCGAGGGAGAGCAGCCCGAATTTCACGGAGATAAGTCTCTGTGACTAGAATATACCAAATACAAATACTTTTTTTGTGTGCTCTCTACACCAAATTTCAATTTCATAGATAATAACATTTGTTTCTTTTAAAGCACAATATGTCTTTCTACAAATAACAACCAAACATTTAGATGTTACACAAAGCGTCTCCAGAATAATTGACAAATACAATTAGTAACTGATAGGACACGAAAAGTACCTCATTTTTCGGTTAGCTCGAAAGACTGTTAAACTCTGTGAAAGTTGATGACTCAAAAGATTAGCACTGTTGCGGAGAACGGACCAGTAAGGCAGAAACACAGTAGATGACACTAAGCAAAGGGAAAAGGCAGAGTCCAATACATTGATAGATTCAATAGAGGAAGTTACAATCACTGGGCTTGCTGAAGGGGGGATCTACCTAGAGACTGTTAAGATCACACAAGTTCTTCCCCTTGTTTTGTGGCTTGGCTTGCGTTTGCGACTAGAAAGGTTTATGGTAATGTCATTGTGTGTCTTCATTGTCTTCACTATTGCAACTTGTTTGCCGACATCTTTCTAAAACATGGTCTAGTGTGAGACCCAAGGTTCGCTTCATTGACACTGTACGTATGACTCCTGAGTGGGACTCGAGCCTAAAAGAGTGCTGGACTCTGGAGTAGGATTCGAACCGGTTAACCCTGATGTAGAACAGTTGGCGGGTGTTAACGTGACACCCTGACGGATGAGGTTTTGCGAGAAACACGTCGATATAACCAGAAAGACAGCCTAGACAGGGTAATCTTGTTCGTGTGCTTCAGATAGCAGCCGTGTCGACAACCGGCAAACGAGGCGTGGCAGTGAGCACGGTAATCCAGATGCCCCGCGTGGATCTCCCTTCGGTGCCCAGTGCCCGGCAAGTGGCTGAGGTGGTGCCCAATGACATGGTGAATGCCTCGGATGGCACCATCCGCCTGCAGATCAGGAATCTGACGACTCTGCTGAGCAACAAGGACGGGGGTAGTGTTGAACGTCTGGTGGATGGGCTGTTGATCCTGGACCAGCAGCAACACCCTGCCATCTACGATTGTGAGTTGGCTGGGACCTGACTGGGAGTTGGTCTGATAAAATAAAAATAAAATGTTTTTTTTAAATCGGTAGAACTGTATTGTCCTTAATAGTGGACAATTGCCTTTAGCTACACATGTAGCACATAAAACAACATAAAAACACATTAACCCTTTCACCGCCAAAGTCGCATTTTAGCACCACAGTGATTTAACACCTATGTCACTAAAAGGCATCAAAATGGGGTCTATTATCCAAAGACCCTATTGTCTTAGTTTTGGGAAGTAAGGATAGGCCTTATTTTATATATGTCACAGAAGAATCCCCAATACTGCAGATGGATTTTGTTCTCTACCCAGGTGAATTTAATGGAAATATTTGACTGAAATATGGCTGGCGGTGAAAGGGTTAATAGTGGACAATTGCCTTTAGCTACACATCTAGCATATAAAACAACATCAAAACACATTAACCATGGCAAAGAAGGCATAACACAGACGCAAACATACTATTTAAATGGCATAGAAACACATGAACCGTTACGGAATCAGCACCATCATCTTTTATTTCTTCTTAAGCCGTTCACTAATTACTGGTAATCACTCGCGCTGATTTCTATCTTACCACCCCCACCACCAACCCCTCTTGTTCCCCTGCTCCCCCTCCTTCCTCGTTCAGCTCCCACAACAACAACATACCCACCCACCAGCATAATTATAAATGTATAGTAGTACTAGCTCACTACGCTTCGCGGTTATGAAACAAAGAGCAGAGCGCATTTCATCGCATACCACTTCGCAATGTCTCCTGGGGGTGATACACCTCCACACCAAATTTGAAGTAATTCCTTTAAGTGGTCCAGGAGATACAGCCAGTTTTCAGATAACCTCAAGATCAAATGTCAATGCATTGGGGGAGGGGGGGGGACTATTGGTCTGATAAATTAAAGCCCCGGGCGATTGAAAAGAAAACGATTTGAGGGATTTTACAAATAACGTAACTAATTTCGGGACTGAAAAAATGACTGATTGCGTGATTAATGGTGCTTTAAAGAGCCCCCCCGATCACGTGTCAAAGTCACGGGATTCACGTGTTTTCCTCTTAACTGGAAAGAAATCTTGTTTTGACCAAGTCAGACTCCCATATAAAGTACCCCAAATTGAAAGCTACAAGTCAGTTTAAAGAGCAGCCTCAATTTGAATATGGGGTATTTCGATTGCGGGTCACAGCTACCCAGAAAAAAAAACAAGGGACGTAACCGTGGCGCGTCACGGGGTCTTTAAGCTACTTCTTGCCGACACGAAAGAGCGGTAATTTTAGGCCTGAACTGCCTATGCCACCTAGTCAGGAGCAGATAATTGTCTGTGGCTATATACTACTACTTCGTGACAGGCAAGGACGATAATCTTATGGTAGGTGGCGCACGCACCTCAGTGCACGAGACAGGGGCAGAGAACTTTCAGTATAAAGCCTCGTTAGTGGCAAGCTGGGAGATTCACCTAAAAACTGTTTGAATTTGATTCATTGGAAGGGTGAGTATCTGAGGGCAAATGAAGGATTGACTAACTGATAAAAATGATGGACTGGGTGAATCACTGTCGATGGACTGAGTCACTAGACAAACGACCGATGAATGGGCGACAAATGTTTGGTGTGCGTGTGCGTCTTTCATTGGGCGACAAATGTCTAACTGGGTGACAAATGTCAAGTTTATGTCCAGGACAAATGACTGGTCAGCAAAAAGGTACCTTTAGAGGTATATACGTATGACAAAGAAGGTGAGGGGAAAGGTGACTGGGGTGGGTAGACTTTCCAAATGACTGGTCGAAGCTGACAACTGATAGAGGAATAACGAAATGTGAGTTAATACACATGACAACAGTCGATTACAACCAACAATATTTGCCTGGAATTGACCTTTTATATACCACTAGCGCAACGCCTAGTACTGGCAATGCACCGTACTGGTAACGCCACGTACTGGTTTCGCCGCGTTTCTGAACCTATTCGCTTCCGGTTTGGCACACCGATCGTCACCGTCCCCGGTCATCTACCTACCAAATTTGAAGGCAATCGGTCCAGAAACGCCGGAGATACGGGCGCCGAGAGTCCGGCGGATACGCGTTTCGCGCATTTGCCAAACCGCGCAAATGACACGGCCGCCTCGGTTGCCGTTGCCATCGCCCCGTTAGGGCTCACAGCAAATTTGAAGCGATTCGGTCGAAAAACGGAGGAGTTATAAGGGCCGCTTCGTGTTTCAGACACACAGACACACACACACGCACACACACACAGACACACACACACACACACACACACACACACGGACAGTTGGCTTTTTACTAGATGATGATGATGATGATGATTCCATCCCTCCCGAAATCATTTCATGCTTATTATGAATGTGTGTGTGTCCGAGTGTGCGTGTGTGTGGTCTATCTGTCTGCCTGAAACGGTAGCTTTTTGCTAGTTGCTTTAAAGACCCACCACGTCACGTGTCAAAAACACAGTTTTCACGTGTTTTCCTTCTTATAGCTGGTAAGAAATCTTGTTTTGACCAAGTGTGTCTCCCATACAAATTTCGTCATGCACGAAAACGAGACATCACTTTAAAGAGCAGCCTCGATCGTATATGAGGAAAGTCTGTATGTGGGCCACACCGATCCAGAAAAAAACCAAGGGACTTAATCGTGCTGGCTCAGTGTCTTTAAAGACACACTGACGCACCACGATTAAGTCCCTTGGTTTTTTTTCTAGGTAGCTGTGACCCACATACAAATGTCCCCAACTTCAAATTGAGACAGCTCTTTCAAATGATGTTTCGTTTTCAATTTGGGGACATTTTGTATGGGTGTCCTTCACACCTGTATGGATATACACTTTTGCTTCAATGCTTAAGGTTTTGATTGGAACCGCCTTACATTTTTGTTTGCTTGTTTGTCTGGTATCGCACTTCCATTTCAAAACGGTGTTTTTTTCTGCTGGTTGTTATCGTTTTGGGGTCTGATTTCCCCCCGTGCAGCCCTGGAGAAGTATGAGCGGAACTACCCAAGCTGGACAGAACGAGATGAAGCCTTGTCCAAGAACGGCACCGGGTATCTAGTGAAGGACCCAGGCCTGGAAGGTATCGGTGATAGTGGTGGTGTTCTGTGCTTGTCATTTCGATGGCTCGGAGTCAAAACGGACTGTCTTTAGATGATCCATTGACTTATTACTGGATATATCACAAAAACTAATAACTTGTATCAAACAATGACTGCAGAAATATATAAAAAAAGTTTTTTTTTTTATTTTTTTATTTCAGCAGTCTTTTTTTCATACAAATTATTAGTTTTCGTAATAAGTTCAATAATATGTCAATGGACTATCTAAAGAAAGTCCGTTTTGACTCCAAGCTATCCAATTTTTGTTGTCGATGTTCTTGGTTGTTGTTTTTCATTATTTGTTGTTATCATGTTCGTTGTGGTGGTGGTGCCTACGGTTCTTTCTTCACTGTTTGTTATTTGTCTTATTGTCTTTATTTGACTAACATAACTATGATCTTTTTCATGTGTGTGTGCCCTTCTTCTTCTTCTTCTTCTCCTTCTGCCAATGATGTCCACCTGCCGTAGCCGGCAATTAACTGACATATATTGGGGTTCAAAGAAACATCGCTGCGCGAATGGGAGGGGGGGGGGGGAGTCTAGGCAGATAAGAGAGCTTGTAGGGCCATTAGGCACTCCCGGCGAGTCCGATAACACCTGACCCCACACTTGGAAGAAGAAATTTTAAAAAACAATACGGAGAGAGAAGGAGAAGCGGTGGGAGGATTGAGGGGAGGGGAGGAAAGGGGGAGGGAAGGAGAGGGGGGAGGGGTGGGGTCGGTGTGCGCTTATGCAGACAGCTTCAGCACCCTCGATATGAAGGAGCTGAGCGTGGGGGACTGGATGATTTCTGGGGTCAGGGAGTTCCAGTCTCGGGTGGTTTTGGGGAAGGAATAAAGCCTTGTAGCTTTACCCAGTGCGCCCATTCCCAACCGGGAGTCCGTGGTGAGAGGGTCGACTATACTGGCTCTCTCACCACGCGATGATTCCGATGCAACGTGGCAGTTCGCATTCGACGTCTCGCTGGGTGGCAGCCGGCGGGAAGGGCGACGCTGGATCTCCTCCCTCACCATTGGGAATTGAAAGACTCGCGGACTGGAAGGATAGACGGGCAGCAACTTGGGCCATCTCTGCAGTAACGCCGATGCCCAGTGGACGCTCGAGTGGGAGTGTGGGCTGCTTACTAATTGTCTACTGGGATGATCACATCCGCCTGCAGAGACGGCTCGACTTGGCTGCGTGTCTACCAGCCCGACCGCGACGACATCGACTCCCCGGTACGGAGCAGGTCGCCCGGTGGTCCTGAAGACGGCCTTGAGAGGGAGGGAAGACCATCTAACAACAGCAGCACCTCGACGCCAACGCCAACGGCAACGACCAACAACAGCGAAACTACAGGAGCACCCAGAGCGACCTTTCGGCAGTCTCACAATGCCAAAGTCTCCTGTCGCCTCATCAGATGCTTGCATCTACGCACCTAAATTTTGACGATGTTACCACCATCATCATGCACAAGTTCCAAGACTCAGATCCCGTCCGAAATGTTCCCGCAACCAACAGCGTATCCGCGATTCCAGGGTACGCAACGTGTTCCAGGAATCATCCAAGACGACGTCTGCCACGTCATGAACTACGATTTCACCTTTCCACGGCCTCCATCATCATCATCATCATCATCAACAGGAAGACTTCGTCTTCAGGAATACCGTCCATAAGGATCAATTGGACGTAAATCTCATCTTCTCGGGTCGCCAGTGCGCCTAACCTTTTGGTTGTTCCCTCCACTGAAGAGGTCGAGATGTTCCACCTGTCCGTCTTGTCTGTCTAATGTAATAGCCAAACTAGAACTCACGTGTGCGCAGCTATGAGGTTGGATCACAATTAACGAAATTATTGATGCCACTACCTGAGCTGATCCCCCCGTGGGGATACCGGGGGGTCTTTTGTATAAATAGTTCTTCCACCTTCTGGAAGTTCTGTGCTTGCAACTTCCTCTAATTTGCCACTCTCTTTGACTCTGCCTTTTTCCTTTGCTTTATGTCATCTGTCTTTCTGACGTATTGGCCTATTCTCCTGCCTTTTTTCAAAAGAACAATCTTCCAAATATTTTTTTCCTTTGAGCTCCTCCGCAATCGGAATGTGTTGGCTGTGCGCAGCAGGGAGACCAGTGAAAACTGAAAACCGGACACATACGTACCTTGCCCATTATGGCCATATGGCCTGGGAACGCAGAAGAAGAAGAAGAAGAGCTGATCATTTGTTCATTGTATCAAAAGAAAAAAAAGTGAAAATCGAGATGTGAAGGAAATACCACCCACCCCACCTTGAGTGAGTGACCCGGGTTCGCATCCCGGCCTCGCCCTTTCCTTCTAGTTTGACAGGAACATCGAACTGAACGTCGAGTCCTTCGGATAGGGACTTAAACTTAAATCACAGGAAATCACAGGAATTCTTCCGACTATAGGCCTTCCTCGGCCTCTGACGTCGGCTCCCAGTTGAAAACTCGCGTTGGGTGATCCTCTTCTGTATTATATTTGAAAGGCTCGTTGCGCCATAGTTTGTCCAATCGTGCCTCAAACGATCTGAGGGGGCATTCACTACGTATGGTGGCAAGCCGTTCCAAATGTCCACACTGCGGCAGACGAAAGAGTACTTTCTGACATTTAGTCGTACTTGGTTCTTTTTTACTTTATATTGGTGGCTCCGTATGTTGTGCTCTGGAGTGTGTAACTCTATAAAGTTTGTTACTCTTTCATCATACTTTGCAGTCATGATTTTGTGCATTTCTATCATGGCACCTCTTAGTCTCCTGTATTTCAGCGTAGGTAAATTAAGCTTCTTTAGGCGTTCTTCATATGATAAGTCTCCAAGTCCAGGAACCATTCTAGTCGCCCTTCGTTGAACATTTTCAATTACAGTTTCTTGTCTTTTGTAGATTGGTGCCCAAACTTGGTTAGCGTACTCCACATGTGGCCGGACCAATGCTTTGTACAGAAGCAGAAATGTGGTGTTGTCTACATATTCATATGTCCGTCGTATGATTCCCATGATAGAATTGGCCTTATTTACTTTGGTATGTATATGGTCATCAAATATAAGTTTCTCGTCTATGAAGACTCCGATGTCCTTCTCTACTCTTGAGTGTTTTATCTCTGTTCTGTCTGGTCCCATAGTATATCTGTGGTCTTGCAGCTTTGATTTTCCAATTCTCATTGTTGCACATTTCTCAGGGTGGAATCTCAGCAATGATTCTTTGGTCCAGTCAAACATGTTGTCAATGTCTTGTTGTAGTTTGTCACAGTCTTCCTGCCCTATTATTTCCCTAAATACTTTAGTGTCATCCGCAAATAAGTATACGTCAGAGTTTTCGGCCACACCTGGCAATGAATTTATGTATATCACAAATAAAATTGGACCTAAAACAGACCCCTGAGGGATTCCACTTAAAACTCTATGCCAGCTTGATTCACTCCCATTAACTATTACCCTCTGTTTTCGTTCATGTAAGAAATTCTTAATCCAATCCAATATGGGCCCAGATATTCCATAGTGTTCTAGGACTTTCAAAAGTCTGCCATGTGGGACCTTGTCAAAAGCCTTCATGAAATCACAGTAGACCGCGTCAAAACATCCCCCCCCCTATCAAGAACTTCCGTCCAGACGGAAGTATTTCACGTAGTTCAGGACTCACATCGTCAATTTAAATCGCATCGCATTCAGATGCGATTCGTAGGAAAACCTTGGGTCTACTTAAAGCTAGTCTGACCGTACGCTTTACGCACAGTAAAAATCCCACAGCAGTTGAAAGTCGGTAAGAGCAGGGAGAAATCCCGCTGCATGGTATGGCCAAATTGATAGCTAGGTTTTCCTACGAATCGCATCTGAATGCGATGCGATTTAAATTGACGATGTGAGTCCTGAACCACGTGAAATACTTCCGTCTAAAAACAATTCTGCCCTTTTCGTTCACGGCTACTTGACTCCCATCGTCAAAATCGCATCGCATTCAGATGCGATTTGTTTGTGTGTGTGTGTGTGGCTGGTCCTTAAAGACACACTGACCCACCACGATTAAGTCCTTTGTTGTTTTTTTTGTAGTTAGCTGTGACCCCACATACACTGTCCCCAACTTCAAATTGAGGCTGCTCTTTAAAATGATGTTTCGTTTTCAATTTGGGGGCATTTATATGAGAGTCAAACCTGGGTCATGACAAGTTTTCTTACCTGTTATAAGAGGGAAAACACGTGAAGCCCGTGATTTCGACACGCGACCTGGTGGGTCTTTAAGTGTCGGTTCTGGTGCTGGAAAGTGAGGGAATGGAAGACCTGACAGATGGAGAATAATTATTCTGTTATTTTCGCTCACACCACTCAAGTAGACCAAAATGTATGAATTTCACGCGATTCAGGACTCGCATTGTCACAATCGCATCGCATTGAGATACGATTCGTATGTGTGTGTGTGTGTGTGTGTGTGTGTGTGTGTGTGTCCCTTAAAAGATCCACCAGATCACGTGTCAAGATCACGGGTTTTCCCTCTTATAACTTTCAAAAAAAAATTGTTTTGACCAAGTCTGACTCCCATATAAATGGCCCCAAATTCAAACCGACACATCAGTTTAAAGAGCAGCCTCAATTTGAATATGGGGAAATTCGTACATGGATCACAGCAACCCAGAAAAAAACAAGGGACTTAATCGTGGTGCGTCATTGGGTCTTTAAAGACCCACCAGATCACGTGTCAAAATCACGGGTTTCACGGGTTTTCCCTCTTTTAGCTGGAAAGAAACTTTGTTTTGACCATGTCTGACTCCCATATAAATGGCCCCAAATTCAAACCGACACATCAGTTTAATGAGCAGCCTCCATTCGAATATGGGGAAATTCGTATGTGGGTCACAGAAACCCAGTAAAAAAAAAAAAGGGACTTAACCCTTTCGCCGTCTATGCTGCATTTTAGCACCACAATGGTTTAACACCCATGTCACTAAAAGGCATCAAATCAGGGCCTGTTATCAAAATACCCCATTTTCTTATTTTTGGGAGGTAAGGATAGGCCTAATGTTATACATGTCACAGAGGAATTCGCAATATTGCAGATATTTAATTTTCTCTACCCAGTTAAGTTTAATGGTATATTTTGGCTGAAAAATGGCTGGCGGCGAAAGGGTTAACCGTGGTGCGTCAACTGGGTCCTTTAAAGACCCACCAGATCACGTGTCCAAATCACGGGTTTCACGTGTTTTCCCTCATAGCTGGAAATAAGTCTTGTTTTGACCAGGTCTCACTACCATATAAATACCCCCAAATTCAAAGTGATGCATCATTTTAATGAGCAGCCTCCATTTGAACATGGGGCATTTCTATATGGATCACAGTCAGCTACCCAGAATTTAAAAAAAACCAAGTGGACTTAATCGTGGCGCGTCTGTGTACCTCTAAGTCTTGATTCTGATGAATGGAAGTGAGGAGGTCGAAGACTGAACGATAGAGGAAATTGAAGATTGATATTATGGTGCCCTTTTTCCGTGTTATGTGGCAGAGGCGATGGACGGGCCATCTGACATCGTTCTCGGGGATGAGGACAACTGCACAGGGAAAGCATTCTGCGACGGCAAACTGGACGAGGGGAGAACTTACAGGTGAGTCAGCGTGTGAAGGTGTTTCGTTGTGTTGTGTTGTTGTTTTTATTGGCGTGTGTCAAGTCAAAGACAAAAGTCAGAACTACTTTATTATCACGTTAGGTTAAATTACAGTGTGGTCTCATATAAGCACAATACAAGCAAGGAAACACATTTGCATGCAAAATGGAAACAAAACTAAGAAGTAAGGGACAACAAATTATGCTTCGCAAGAAGTTGGACAAACTTGTGTGTGTGTGTGTGTGTGTGTGTGTGTGTGTGTGTGGTGTGTTGTGTGTGTGTGTGTGTGTGTGTGTGCAAACAATATATTTTATTCAGCTTTTTGCAGGCCTTTTGGCCCATATGAACATTTGTAAACAATTTGCTGCATTGTGTAGCATTTGAGAGGTGCAATGTCTCTCTAATAGATAAACATCTTGATACATACATTGCAACGTTGTAAATCAAATTAACATTTGTGCTTTTGCAAATAAGTTGAACTTTAAGCATCGATGGAAATCTACAGTAGTACGCTAGTATAAACTTAACACGTTCAGTGGCATACTTTGGACAAACAAACAAGAACATTTAATGACATACAAACAAGAACATTTAATGACATGTGTCTTCGACACACTGACCATTGC
>CM065694.1:49180881-49198381 GCA_017654935.2 Phymorhynchus buccinoides
ACATTTTGAATGTTAATAATGAGTATAGTTGATAATAATAGGTTTGATTTTGTTATTGATGTGTTACAATATAGGGATGTTTTTTGCATGCTTTATATTACTTTGTATGTGTTTATTTTCGTTTTTTTTCCATTTTCTACTTTTATATATGTATTTTGTCCAGAGGGCTGGATGTAAAAAAGCATGTTATTGCTTACTCTATTACCCTCTATAAATAAAATTAATTAATTCATTATCTCAATACAGATAGGTGTAGCGGTAACCCACGCCTCGGTTAAACCTCATCGGCTATGGTACTGCCACAAGTTAAGGGTGCAACACTAATGTACGCAAAAGGCCTCTGCAACTAGGGTTATTAACGCCCTTGACAGTGAGAGTTATTGCTCTTGTTGATCCGTACTGACAAGGGCATTCACTCTTGCGAAAGGCAGCCATTTAGTGGCATCAAATAGGGGTTATTGACGAGAGTTATCCTCCCTGTCTGGTCAGTACTTAACCATCTTCCCCCACCCTCCAAGGGCATTCACTCTTGCAAAATGTGTTCATTGCGAGCGAAAATAGAGTTTTACGTCCTCTCGGTCTGAACCAGACACATATGGGACATTTGTAAATACAAATATGGTGGGAACAATACTGGAGGCAATGCCCGGAGGCAGTACGAAACCAGTAAAGTCCCGATTTTTTAAAAATTAATACAAGCTTGCTGCCAGTATAATTCGATTATATGTGTTCATTGGAAATTTTGGTGTTTTACGTCCTCAACGTCCTCAAAATTTCCAATGAACACATAAACGTCACCAAAATTTCCAATGAACACATATAATCGAATTATACTGGCAGCAAGCTTGTATTAATTTTTAAAAAATCGGGACTTTACTGGTTTCGTACTGCCTCCGGGCATTGCCTCCAGTATTGTTCCCACCAGTATAATTCGATTATATGTGTTCATTGCAGACCCCAATAGCGTACATACTTCGCACAAACGTTCCACACTAGGCAGGTTTGCATCATTACATAAAAATTATTTTAAAAATAATGTTTAACCGCACAGTTTTGAAGCTAGCATATGTTATAATTCCATTTTTTTAAAATTTATTATTAGCAGATTTTAAAAAAAAAGCATGACAAAGAAGACAAAGAGAGGGGTAGTGACTCATTTTCATTCATTGCCGTACTAAAAATAGACTAGAAGTGATTTAATTGGTTGAAAAATATTAAGGGACCGTAGAGGAACACTTATATACCGGTTTGGGTTGCATGGCTTCGCGGTGTTGTGAATTGTGAATGGTTAAGCGCTATGTACGCTATAGCGTACATTCGTGTTGAACGGTTGTAAAAGGGAAGCAATCGGCCAGTGTTAAATGATTTTTTAAAACTGGCTTTTGACTGCATTTTTGATGCTGCGCCATTGAAAAGACGTAGTATGTACGAATTACATGACATAGGTACGAATTGCATAACTATGGCTCAGTTATATTTGCTTTTAATATTTTAATTTACAAAATGGACAACATTGACCGTAGCACTTTAAAGATTTGTTGAGAAGCATTTAGAGTTAATGTATGTATTGGTGCATTGAATAACAAGGAAAAAAGCATGACCCAAAATAACATTAGATGCTGCCAAAAATAATTTTATGAAAATTAGATGGCTAAGGCGTCTAGCCCGGGATCCCAGTTTGAAGGATTCTGTCTTTGCATTTCATCCAGTTTTGAAAGACCTAGATAAATTTGGCTGTGAATACCCAAACATTGTGTTAAAAAGGTGAGCAACCCATTTTGGTTTGATGTCATAAAGCACTATAAACAATTATGTGTTCACTGTACTCCTCTTGACCTTCATGAATTCATGTCTGAATGCTTGTTTTATAATATCCATGTGAAAAGAGATAGGAAAACCATATACATAAAGCAATTAAACAGCTAGTTAATGAAGATGGCAACTGGATGATGTACAATGAATTTAAACAATCATTTCTTGGTATTAGAATTACTACATTTCTATTGTTTGAATGTGTACTAGCTGCTGCGAAAGCTTTTCAAAGAAAGCTCCATGTGGATCTGTGCAGTAGATATAAATTGCTTGATGCCAAGTGTTGGCACACTATTTTTAAAGGTAATAGGTCTGCTACAGCGGCTCTGAACGATGCAGATGATGCTCCTTCATCTGTACATACGTGGAATGCTGAGTTTCAAAACTTAAATTGGCCAAGAATTTTTTCAAAGACATTTAAAATAACATTAGACTCACAACTGTGATGGTTTCAGCTACGGTTACTACACCGTTTGCTTCCAAATAATAAATACTTGCATACATGTAAGATTGTTACAAGTCCAATATGTTCCTTCTGTAACGAAGAAGAGGATACACTTTTACATCTGTTTTGGTCTTGTTCTGAGACCAATGCATTCTGGAAGAGTTTGGAGTGCAGCTTTTGAATGAAAAATGTGCCAATTGTACACATTTCTCTTTTAATGATCTGTTGGTGCTCTTTGGCTTTCAGGATGAAGTAGCATCAGACTCTGTAATGGACTTGATTATTTTGCTTGCAAAGTTCTACATTTATAAATGTAAACTGCAGGAAACATTGCCCTCCTTAATAGTATTTCTCAATATTTTAAAACATAGGTATCTGACTGAAAAATATGCTGCTTGTATTGAACATAAGAAATATTCCTTTGATGGTGCCTGGCTGCCTTATCTTCCATTATTCTCTATTGGATAACTGATAAATGTGCATAACAATGAAACATGGTAGTTCTAAGGGATTTCTACGTGACTATTATTGTGTTTTGGTGTGTGTGTGTGTGTGTGTGTGTGTGTCATTCTAAGATAGTGTGTGTGTGTGTGGTGTGGTGTGTGTGTGTGTGTGTGTGTGTGTGTGTGTGTGTGTGTGTGTGTGTCATTCTAAGATATTGTGTGTGTGTGTGTGTGTGTGTGTGTGTGTGTGTGTGTGTGTGTGTGTGTGTTGTGTGTGTGTGTGTGTGTGTGTGTGTGTCATTCTAATGTATTGTATGTGTGTGTGTGTGTGTGTGTGTGTGTGTGTGTGTGTGTGTGTGTGTGTGTGTGTGTGTGTGTGTGTGTTTCATCAATACATTAAGAATGTGTTTTGTGTATACAAAATAAGAAAAAGAGGTCCTTAAAAAACCCCATAAAAAAACTTAAATAATAATAATAATAAAATCATCTGCTAGCAATCCCCAATCCTTTGCAATTTGCAAATCCACTGATGATTCTAACCATTCTGATGCCAAAACAAGGAGCAGGTGAAGGTGGTGCTGCGCATCACCTTGATCATTGTGTTTTTCAGTGAAGTGTGTTAACATTCCATGATCATTGTGTTTTGTTGGATCATGTGTTAGTATTGGATCAGTAAAGTGTGTGTTAGATCATTCCATGATCATTGTAGTATTCCATGATCATTTGTTATGATTGGATCAGTAAAGTGTGTTAGTATTCCATGATCATTGTGTTTTGTTATGATTGGTTCAGTAAAGTGTGTTAGTATTCCATGATCATTGTGTTTTGTTATGATTGGATCAGTAAAGTGTGTTAGTATTCCATGATCATTGGTTCAGTAAAGTGTTTTGTTCCATGATCATTGGTTCAGTAAAGTGTGTTAGTATTGTATGATCATTGTGTTTTGTTATGATTGGTTCAGTAAAGTGTGTTAGTATTCAAAACAAAACAAAAAACACATTTTGTTTGCCTTACAAAACAAACAGTGTTCCGCTTTATTGCATTTTGGTTGTGATCAAGTATTTCCCATTCTTTGTCCAAACTCCACACACGATTATTAACCCTCAATCTTCTACCGTTTGCTAAGGAAACGAGGTGGTATGAATTGCATGACAGGGACTATATCAACAAGTCTCCCCTAATAGTCGAAATACGTTGTTAAATATACATTACATCAGTATTTTCCCCATGGCCACATAGCGTTATACTAATAATGGGCATAACCAGCGTATTATCATTGGTGTGCTGATATGGAGGAAAGAGGGATTGCGTACTCACTGTCCCCAACCTCTCTCATCTCAAAACTTTTTTGTTCTTTCTTTCTTTCTTTTTCCCCTGATTTATGTTCACAAATGCATGCCTTGCTCTTTGGTTTCAACTTGGTTAGTATCATTTACGCATTGGACTGTAGAGGGGAAGTATTGTCGTGTTTTTTTCATCTTGTTGATTTTGTTGCCCCTTTTGTTGCCTGCTTCTTGCTCCTTTTGCTGTATTAATGTTTGCTGTTGGCTGTTTTCTTGTTTGTCTATGCTGATAAAGGCGCATTCGCCGAAATATCCAGTAGTTTTGTTTTGTCTCTTGTGAATAAAATAACGTCACTTTACACTTGTCTTGTAGTTGTTTGTTTGTTTGTTGTATGCTCCAGTGACGTTGCAGTTTGTTTCAATTGTGTGGGTTTTTTCTTGTGTTGTTTTTTAAAACATGTGTGTAGACCTCAATAACAATGGTTGTTTCCCGTGCAGATGAGGACTCGCTGTCCTGGGCTGGGCTGGGCGTTGTCCTGGGCATTGGTGTCTTGATGGTGGTCTTTCTGGGGTTCATCTGCTGTTTGGTGTGCGGACCATGGTAGGTCAGGGGGGCCTAGGTTACGCCCACCATCATACGTGATGAGAACCCCCACCACGTCCTTCCTCACTGTGAACCCTGACGAATGAGTTTTTTTGCAAGAAACACGTCGAGATCACAAGAAAGACCGTCTTTTCGAGGATCGGAACACTCACTTTGCTCTGGTTTCCTATAAATCAAACCTGTCAAAACGGGAGATTACTCCTTGGCGTAGATAACGAAAAGAGAGAGAGAGGAGAGAGAGAGAGAGGAGAGAGAGAGAGAGAGAGAGAGAGAGAGAGAGAGAGAGACAGAGAGAGGACGAGAGAGAGAGAGAGAGAGAGAGAGAGAGAGAGAAAAGAATAGAGAGGGAGAGAGAGAGAGATAAGTCATTTTGGACGGGGTGGGTGGAGGCCACTCATTGTGGTTGAAGCGTTTTTTCTTCTTTGTAGTGCAGTAAAAAAAAGGAGTTATTTCCTTTGATGTGAGCGAAACTCCTTTTTGGTAAAGTTGTATAAACTGTAAACAAAATAAATAAAAAGTATTGTATTGTGGAAATTTCGTGCAAAAGATTTCGTCTAAACTCAGTCTCACACCAGTGAAAGAATTTGACTTCCAGCACCTCCGCCAGGGAGGAATCGCCGATTTGACGGTTTTGATTTCTATAGACAACAAGAGCAAAGCGAGTGTTGCGATCTGTGTAAAAAGAAAGAAAAAAAGGGTGTTTCCCTGGTGATCTCAACGTGTTTCTTGCACAAAACACTCATCCGTCAGGGTGCCCCTTTAATATCCAGAGCACGTGGCGATCGAGGTCGTTGAAAATCATCATCCTCAAGTGCGACTGCAGACACGACCTCACTACGGTCTGAGGAGTGGAGACCTATAGCTAAAAACAGATTGTACATCGAGTCACGTTTGTTAAGTCCTTTCGCAACAATTTGTCCTCTCGCGGATACCTTGATGTGCAATGCGCCTAGGGTCTCCCATACCGATATATATTCTTAATCAGCATGTAACAACCTATTCAGATCCTGAATTTTGAACCGCCAGTGCAAACCTCCGCTATGAAAGACTCATAAAACCGAAATGTATTTCCTTCATGTCCGAGCTGTATCTCATGAACCAGTGGGTAAGAATGGCTTCAAATTGTGTGTGGTAATGTTGTAGCATGGCGATAAATGAAATAAATACTTGCAATAAATACACACACAAAAAGCAGAAAGAGGTCATTTTTGACTAATGTGTACACAAGGACAAAAGGACCGCAAGATGACTTAACACACGTCCTTGTCGCGGGCTTTACACTACCACTACGTTCTCTAGTGGTTCTGTCACTATTTCGGCTGTCCGTGCACTAGTGGTTCTCACCACGCTGCCACTACGTTCTCAAGTGGTTCTGCCACTATTTAGGCTGTCCGTGCACTCACCACGCTGCCACTACGTTCTCTAGTGGTTCTGCCACTATTTAGGCTGTCCATGCACTCACCACGCTGCCACTACGTTCTCTAGTGGTTCTGTCACTATTTCGGCTGTCCATGCACTCACCACGCTGCCACTACGTTTTCTAGTGGTTCTGTCACTATTTCGGCTGTCCATGCACTCACCACGCTGCCACTACGTTCTCTAGTGGTTCTGTCACTATTTCGGCTGTCCATGCACTCACCACGCTGCCACTACGTTCTCTAGTGGTTCTGCCACTATTTAGGCTGTCCGTGCACTCACCACGCTGCCACTACGTTCTCAAGTGGTTCTGTCACTATTTCGGCTGTCCGTGCATTCACCACGCTGCCACTACGTTCTCTAGTGGTTCTGTCACTATTTCGGCTGTCCATGCACTCACCACGCTGCCACTACGTTCTCTAGTGGTTCTGTCACTATTTCGGCTGTCCGTGCACTCACCACGCTGCCACTACGTTCTCTAGTGGTTCTGTCACTATTTCGGGCTGTCCATGCACTCACCACGCTGCCACTACGTTCTCTAGTGGTTCTGCCACTATTTCGGCTGTCCATGCACTCACCACGCTGCCACTACGTTCTCTAGTGGTTCTGCCACTCTTTCGGCTGTCCGTGCACTCACCACGCTGCCACTACGTTCTCTAGTGGTTCTGTCACTATTTCGGCTGTCCATGCACTCACCACGCTGCCACTACGTTCTCTAGTGGTTCTGTCACTATTTAGGCTGTCCATGCACTCACCACGCTGCCACTACGTTCTCTAGTGGTTCTGTCACTATTTCGGCTGTCCATGCACTCACCACGCTGCCACTACGTTCTCTAGTGGTTCTGTCACTATTTCGGCTGTCCATGCACTCACCACGCTGCCACTACGTTCTCTAGTGGTTCTGTCACTATTTCGGCTGTCCGTGCACTCACCACGCTGCCACTACGTTCTCTAGTGGTTCTGTCACTATTTCGGCTGTCCGTGCACTCACCACGCTGCCACTACGTTCTCTAGTGGTTCTGTCACTATTTAGGCTGTCCATGCATTCACCACGCTGCCACTACGTTCTCTAGTGGTTCTGCCACTATTTCGGCTGTCCGTGCACTCACCACGCTACCACTAACGTTGTCCCCCCGTTCTCGTGACGATCCTGCCACTAACGGTAATTTTTCTTTCCATAAAGCCAAATCGTGCTTTTCTATTTTTGTATAGCTTCTTCTTCTTCTTTTTCAGTGTTCCCAAGCCATATGGCCATAATGGGTAAGGTACGTATGTGTCCGGTTTTCAGTTTTCACTGGTCTCCCCGCTGCGCACAGCCGACACATTCTGATTTCGGAGGAGCTCAAAGGAGAAAAATTATTTGGAAGATTTTTTAAAAAAAAAGGCAGGAGAATGGGCCAATAAGTCAGAAAGATGGTAGATGACAGAAAGCAAAGGGAAAAGGCAGAGTCAAAGAGAGTGGCAGATTAGAGGACGTTACAAGCACATAACTTCCAGAAGGTGGGGGAACTATTTTTTACGAAAGACCCCCACCCCCCACCCCCTGGTATCCCCACGGGGAGAGATTCATGGAGGGGGCGGGGTTGTCCAGCTCCCCGTATGGAGGCACGAGGCATCCACCCTCTGCTTTATGTATTTTTATTTTTAGCTAAGAGTCGTTTATGTCCCTAATCTATTAACTCTTAATGTTTCACACAGCGTTGTTCACGGTCTTTTTCTTTCCATAAAACTTAACCACCTTGTTCTACTTATTTTTCTTTTAAGCTGGGATTACATTTATGCCCTTGCCTTGTCACCTTGGCCCGTAGTCATGAGCGCGGCTAAGAAAACTAATCTGGTGTCATGAGAAATAAGTACCTACCGTGAAATAAGTACCCTTCAAAAGCGCACTAGAACCATTCTTCTTTCATGTGATAAATAAGTCAACTATTATTTAAAATATTGATATTTAAGTGCTCAATCTACACGGAAAGAACCACGAAATAGAGCGGGGGGTGGTGGTGTAAATCTACATCTTTGCCTAGAAATTGATGTACAAAGCCATGCCGCTTAGTTTCGTATTTTTCAAAATGGCTAACGATATAAACAACCACCCGTGCAAACAAAAATAAATAATAATAAATATTATAAAAATATCCCTGACTTCTCAGTATTTAATGATGAATCTTCTGTTCTTCCTGCATGCCACAAGACGCCTCTGGATGTATTTAGGGGCGAATCTTTCCCAAACAGCTAACAATTTGAATGAGGAAAAGAGTATTTATTGGATGGGTTAAATATTTTATGGAATACTGGGATGTAAAATGCAAATTAGTCTAAGCTACCAATCTGATTGGCAGTTTAGACTAATTTGCATTTTCTATCTCGGATTAGTTTGTCTTATCTGCGCTCATGACTACAGACCCTTGTGTCTGACTGATTGTTGGGGCAGGCCTCCCATTGGCGTTAGGCAGACTTTTGCTCGTGGAGGTTTGTGTCACGTGATTTTTGCTAGTGAGCCGTGTTTGACGTCACTTCCTGTTCATGGTCACACGAACACTGGACAGTTATAGTCTCTCTTGGCTACGTTTTGTTGCTTTGCAGTTATCCGCCCTTTTCATTGAGCGCGAGACGCCCTTGAGAGCTTTATGAATATGCATTAGCCTAACAGAGGACCAACAAACATGTAGTAGAGTGATGTGACTCCCTCCCTCTCTCTCTCTCTCTCTCTCTCTCTCTCTCTCTCTCTCTCTCTCTCTCTCTCTCTCTCTCTCTCTCTCTCTCTCTGTATGTCTGATTGTATGTCTCTCTTTTGTTTCTTCTTTTTTTCTCTGTCTCTGGATTACTTACACTTCCATTGTCTTTTTCTCTCACATACTATTTCTTTTCGTTTCTGTCTTTCTCTCTCTTCTCTCTGTCACTTTCCGCTTCTCTCTCTCTGCTCTTATTCTCTCTCTCTCAACAATGTCTCCATATGTCTCTCTCTCAGCTTCTTGTTTTTCCTTCATTACACAGAAACAGAACTCTCTCTCTCTCTCTCTCTCTCTCTCTCTCTCTCTCTCTCTCTCTCTCTCTCTCTCTCTCTCTCTCTCTCTCTCTCTCTCTCTCTCTCTCTCTCTCTCTCTCTGTGCGTGTGTAGGTGTCACTGTGCTGTGCTTGTTGGGATGTTGAGCCATGGTTTTTCTATGCCTTGAAGTCTCCTGCAATGTGTGTGTGCGTGCGTCGCTGGTTAAGTTAAGAAGTCTTGCTTCCACCCCCCACCCCACCGGAGTTCGTGTCGTCTGCTTAAGCTTATATTTATGTGTCGACATTGCTAAATTGTTATGTAGCATACATATAGCATGCAAAAGATTTGCAGAATTTTGAAAGCCAAACGATTGTACGTTAAAGTTGTTTATTACATTTATGCGTTGTTGCTTCTTGTGCTATGGTGAGAAACCTGGTTTGGGAAGGCGTGAATTGTATGATGATACAACCCTTGACAGGGCCTCATCTTCATTTTTGCTTCTTTTTTTTAAAAAGTGTACAACCACCATTGCTAAGCATTTGCAAAATCACAGAAGTGCATTGCCAAACGTTTGCAAAATCACAACAAATGCATTGTCAAAAGAGATAATTAAAAACTGCATTCATCATGATAATGACAACAAAAATAATAAAAGGACTGCACACATAACATTTTTGCTCCTCGCTTTTTTTGCAGGAGAAACCTTTACAGGGCCTCAAAACAAAGTGACAGTTATATGGGGCTCAAACATGATAATATACCAGTTAACTACTTAACTGGCTTTTTAATATACCAGTTAAGTAGTTAACTGTCTTTTCTTATTCCAGTTAAGTAGTTAACTGATATAATCAACTTCCGCTTCCGGCAAAAGAAAAGTCAGTTAACTGTTAAGTGGCATTTTGTCAGGAAAACCAACTCCTTAACTGTTTTTTTGTAACACAAAATCCCATTGGATGTACTTCTCCCATTTACACTGTGAAAGAGTTACATACCTTCAATAACATTTTTTATTAGCAATTTTTATCACGGAGCGGACCTGCAGTACCTCCAGGATCTACTCAGTGCTTTGGATGATGGTTGGTTGATGGTTCATCCCATATGTGCTGTGTTGCAGCCGAGTGTACGGAAAACCTACATTTCATTCATTCAAACGCCAACAATTATAATCTGTGTTACAAAACCTTCAGAAAATAATCACTCTCAGACGGAAAAGCAGTTTAGCAGTTAAGTGATGTTTCGAAATGTCAGTTAACTAGTATAATCGATTTTCGCTTCCTGTAAAACAAAGTCAGTTAACTAGTTAACCGGTATTTTATCAATTCTGAACCCCATACAGTTGTCATGTGAAATCTGTTCATTTTGCTATTTGCATTCCTCTAATATTAGAAACAAAGTCCTACCGCACGTCCTCGGCTTAAGCTGGCATATGCGAGTATAGCACTCCTGTAGAGATATTGAGGCGTCTTTCAGAAGTAATAGTTCCCCCATCTTCTGGAAGTTCTATGCTAGTAACTTCCCCTACTCTATCACTCTCTTTGACTCTGCCTATTTTTCTTTCTTTTACTTTCTGGTATCTACTTTTTTTGTCTTATTGTTCCATCATCCTGCCTTTTTTCTATAAAACCCTTCCACTTTTTTCCTTTTTACAATTTATGACATACCAGGTTGGGTGTTTTTTTTTATATTGTACACTGGCATCTAGGCATGAGAACTTGCGCACTTGACAGGGCACCTGTTGCTCATTCTGCACTGTATATCTGCTATAGCCTTTTTATGCATCTTTTGTTAGTAATATGTATTTGTTATCCTTGTTTTACTGGGTTTTGTAATTTTAAGAAAACTGGATCCGATAAGTAGAGTAGATTGGCTCAATGTTTCTAGCACTGTGTAGGTTTATGTGATATAAAGAACAATGATGAAGGTGTCATGACTTGTAATACATTGTTTTATATTTTTGTCATTTTTTTCAGGTTGTGTGTTTATAAAGTAAAATACATGTAGGATGTTATTGATGTGTTTGATGTTTACTGTGGTTACAGTCCTAAAAAAACATTGCTGTTGACATGACTATAAGCAATATAAAAATAAAATAGAATTCTTCGATCGCTCAGACAGTTTCCTTTCAATTATGAGTGCAGATGCGTCATGCTGCCATTATGCACCTAACTATTTCTCAAAACATATATAAGTACCAACACATGGGCAGCCACATTCCTACATTTCATGCATAACTATGCAGAACATAACATGATGTAGCCTTGGTGTTCTAGCTTATGTTAATTGGTCTAACAGCCTTATGCCAAGTCAAACAAACCACTCTTCTACATAATGTCAACACTGTTTGGCCTCCTGTTGATCTTGGATCAACTGAATTTCTTGTTCCACCAAGAGACGGGGGAAAGAAAGTATGCGATAGAAACACATTGCACCTGTGGCCCTACATTGATTGATTGATGGGTGGATGGATGGATGGATGGATTGGTGGATGGATGGATGAATGGATGGATTGATTGATTGATCGTTCGATTGATTGCATGCGGAACAGCAGCTCCAATGACGCTGTGGAATCAGGGTCCGGGGTGGTCACCATGCGAATGAACGACATCACTAGGCCCCCCCCTACGTATGCACAGCCTGCCTCCAGGTCAGTCTGTCCGTCTGTCTGTCTGTCTGTCTGTCTTACCCGTACTCTGAAAGTCTGATTGTCTGCCACTGTATCTGTTCATAGCATGTATCTATTTAGTAGTAGTAGCAGCAGCAGTAGCAGCAGCAGCAGTAGCAGTAGTAGTAGTAGCAGCAGCAGCAGTAGCAGCAGCAGCAGCAGCAGTAGTAGTAGTAGTAGTAGTAGTAGTAGTAGTAGTAGTAGTAGTAGTAGTAGTAGTAGTAGCAGCAGCAGCAGTAGCAGCAGTAGCAGCAGCAGCAGTAGTAGTAGTAGTAGTAGTAGTAGTAGTAGTAATAGTAGCAGCTAGCAGCAGCAGCAGCAGCAGCAGCAGTAGTAGTAGTAATAATGGCAGCAACAGCAGTAGCAGCAGCAGCAACAGTAGTAGTAGTAGTAGTAGTAGTAGTAGTAGTAGTAGTAGTAGTAGTAGTAGTAGCAGCAGCAGTAGCAGCAGCAGCAACAGCAGTAGTAGTAGTAGTAGCAGTAGTAGCAGCAGCAGCAGCAGCAGCAGCAGCAGTAGTAGTAGTAGTAGTAGTAGTAGTAGTAGTAGTAGTAGTAGTAGTAGTAGTAGTAGTAGCAGCAGCAGCAGTAGTAGTAGTAGTAGTAGTAGTAGCAGTAGCAGCAGTAGCAGCAGCAACAACAGCAGCAGCAGTAGTAGTAGTAGTAGTAGTAGTTAGTAGTAGTAGTAGTAGTAGTAGTAGTAGTAGTAGCAGCAGCAGCAGCAGTAGTAGTAGTAGTAGTAGTAGTAGTAGTAGTAGTAGTAGTAGTAGTAGTAGTATGTCCACAAGAGAAGAGTAGGAAGGCCACAGTAGACCTGGAGAAGATCAGTGGAGAAAGAAATAAGGGATACCGGATAGGCATGGGCCAAACTGAGGGAGGGTGGGGGGGGGGGGGCAGAACGTAGTCCGTTGGCGGGGGGTGCCCAGAATATAGTCCATTGGCGGGGGGGTTACCAGAACATAGTCCGTTGGTGCGGTGTAGTGGCTGAGTCCCTATGCTCCTAAAGGAGTCTACAGGAATAAGCGAGCAGTGAATGGGTACTTGATTCGTTCAGGGAAGGTTAAAAGGCGGCGGAAGGAGAGGGGGATGGGCTCCAACTTCCATGATGCCGTGCCCTTGACACGGTGAACCTCTAACAGTTCACTGCCCCCTTACGGCCGATGGTCTATGGGACACCTTTACCTTTACCTTTACCTTTACCTTTTAAGTCCAGTAGTAGTATAATTATAGAAGAAGGAGGCTAGTACTAGTAGCAACAGTAGCAGTGGAGATAATACTAAAATCACGTTGTAGTCTATGCCTATAACAATCTTCTTTTTTTACGTAAGGTTGGTTATTATTCTTTGTTCTTGTGATACTGTTGTTGTTTTTCCTCTTTCGTGTTAAAGGGCCACCCTGACGGATGAATCTTTTTGTAAGAAACACGTCCAGATCACCCTTTACAGAGATTATAATACTCTCTTTGCTCTGGTTTCCTATAAATCAAACCATCAAATCGGCGATTCCTCCTTGGCGGAGGTGCTGGAAGTCAAATTATTTCACCCAAAGAGAAGGTGTGTTCTGTCTCTTTTCTAATGGCCGCCTGCGTTTTATACCAAATCGTTTGCACGCTTTTTGTGTGCAAAACAAGCCTTTTTTTTCTTTTTATAAAAGTTTTATACAGAATATCTAAAGGAGTTTTGCTCACAACAAAGGAAACAGCTCCTTTATTTTTTACTGCACTACAAAAAAAGAAAACGCTTCAGCCACAATGAGTGACCTTCAAAATGGCTTTTCTCTCCGGCATCTCCGCCAAGGAGGAATCGCTGTTTTGACGGTTTAATTTCTAGGAAACCAGAGCAAAGTGAGTGTTCCGATCCTTGAAAAGGCTGTCTTTCTGGTGATCTCGACGTGTTTCTTGCAGAAACTCATCCGTCAGGGTCCACCTTTAATGTTCAACCATTCCCGAAAATGCCAATGCGTTGTTGTTTTTTATTTGTCTTGTTTTGACAGACGTCCTATGAAACTGGCTTCTCTGGAATCCATCATCAAAGATAAACAGCGAGACCAGCAGGCCACATTGATGGAAGAATATGAAGTACGGCCTTTGTTTTAATCATCATCATCATCGTCGTCATCATCATCATCGACATCATCATCATCGACACCATCATCAGTATCATTATAATCATCATTATAATCATCAGCATCATCATCATCATCATCATCATCATCATCATCGTCGTCGTCATCATCATCATCACCACCATCATTACTATAATTATCATCATCATCTCAATCATCATCATCACAATCATCATCAAATTCACCATCATTATCACCACCACCACCATTATCATCGACATCATCATCATCGTCATCATCATCAAATTCATCGTCGTCATCATCAAATTCATCGCCATCGTCATCATAACGAGCATTACACAAATAAAGAAAAGGCAAATGTTTTTAATGATTTTTTCATAAATCAATCGATTTCAGATGACAATAACGATGACCCACCGGACATTCCTTTTCAGGACTCTGAACTTTCAGAAATTACTCTAACAACTGTTGATGTTCAGGATGTTATTCTTAAGCTTAATAAAAAATAAAGCAGTTGGACCAGATTGTGTCCATAATAAACTACTAATTGCTGCATTGCCAGTTATTTTAGAGCCCTTAACAGAATTATTTAATAGATGCTTACTAGAATCTAAATTTCCTAAGATCTGGAAAAAAAGCCCATGTTAACCCCTTGCATAAGAAAGCTTCTAAAGATCAATGTAACAACTATCGTCCTATTTCTCTTCTAAGCAGTGTTGGTAAAATCCTGGAAAGATGTGTTCAAAAGAAGGTTGTCTATTTTTGGCAATCAAACCATTTAATTTCTTCATCACAGTCTGGGTTTATTCCAAGTGACTCAACTACTAACCAGCTTCTTAGTATTTATAATGATTTATGTTTATTTTTCGATCGTAATATTACGACGCAATCAGTTTATTTTGACGTGTCAAAAGCCTTTGATAGAGTGTGGCACAAAGGACTTCTTGTCAAGTTAAGAGCTGTTGGAATTAGAGGAAGATTATTGAACTGGTTTCAAGATTATCTTTCTGATCGAACACTGGCAGTAGTAATTAAAGGAACAATGTTAGATTATAAAAGAATTCCTGCAGGTGTCCCTCAAGGCTCTGTATTAGGTCCGCTCCTGTTCCTCATTTATATTAACAATATTGTAAATGATATCCAATCTTCTGTTAAATTATTTGCAGACGACACTAGTATGTCTTTGAGTCTAAATGACCCCAATGTTCGAGCACAAATACTGAACTCTGACTTAGAGAAAATCATTACGTGGTCTAGACTTTGGAAGGTGACTTTTAATGAAGGAAAAACTGATCTGTTAAATTTCTGTCGTGGAAACAATACATTTTTACCCTTGAACTTTGGCAATGTCTGCATACAAAGTTCAGAATCACATAAACATTTAGGTATTATACTCCAAAACAATTTCAAATGGGATTTACAAGTTAAAAGTATAATAAGTAAAGTTACTATGTTGAATTCTTGTTTAAAAACTTATAAGTGCAAATTAAATAGGAAGGCTTTAGAAATTATGTGCAAGTCATTTATATTACCACATTTCGATTATGCTGATATTATTTGGGACAATTGTACAGATGCACAAAGTACTTCTCTCGAACATTTACACCTCGATGGCATACGGACTATACTTGGAGCTGTTAGGGGAACAAGCCATCCAAAATTGTATCAAGAATCTGGATTTTGTACCCTCAAAGAAAGAAGAAAAAGACACAAACTTATTGATTACTTTAAAATTATCAACCACTTATGTCCTTCTTATTTATTTGATCAGATTCCCGAACTTGTTTCAGAACGAAATCCATATCCTAGAAGAAGACCACTTGAACGATCTGTTCCAAAGTCAAACACAGAACTATATCGTAACTCCTTCGTACCTTCAACTACCGCACTCTGGAATGATTTGCCAGATTCTGTCAAGAACAGTACCTCCTTGAGTCAGTTTAAATATACTTTAAGCGTCAATGATCCAATTGTCCCAAACTTCTATTATCCTGGTGAGTGTAAAGAACAAATAATACACTGTAGGCTTCGCTTAGAAATAGGTGACCTTAATGATGATCTATTCAAGCGACACTTGCTCAATAATCCGCTTTGCCGCTGTGGTGCTGGTCGGGAAAATGCTGAACATTACCTTTTAACTTGTCAGTTGTTTCAGGCTGCCCGACTTAACATAATCCAAAATTTACCTACAAACTTTATTCAAACTGATATTCTTTTGAAAGGGAATTTAGATCTCCCAAACAAGATTAATGTTACCATTTTTTAAACTGTCCACAAGTTTATTTCTCTCTCTAAAAGATTTTAATAGTAACTA
The DNA here is from genome assembly GCA_017654935.2 of Phymorhynchus buccinoides. Taxonomy (NCBI): domain Eukaryota; kingdom Metazoa; phylum Mollusca; class Gastropoda; order Neogastropoda; family Raphitomidae; genus Phymorhynchus; species Phymorhynchus buccinoides. Next base: position 49,196,929 of record CM065694.1, read on the forward strand.
AATTTGTAAGCAGAGTACGTTATTGACTCATGTACTGTTATATAAATGCATAGTATTAATATACTAGTGAGTTCCATCTTTGCTCTTGTTTTTGTTTATATGCATGTTGTTCTTTTGGAGGGGTTTTCTCTTATTGTCCATCCTTTTCTATACTTTCCACATTGACCGTTCAAATTTGTACGCATTTGCACTCTAAATCTCGCGTCAGTACAAGGGACATGCGATTATTTATTTAATTGTGCATTTTTGGGGGTGAGGGTACAGATAGTTGCGAACATTACAGTTAACTAAACTGAGAACTGATTCTTCGAAACCGTCCAAAGCATTGTGGAAACTATAAAAAAAATAGATGTTTTGTCACATTGTGTAATTAGAAATTCGTTGTTCGTGTACTTTGATATTCCCCAACTTATTTCTTATTTCTATTTTCTTATCTTTATCGTTTTCTTTTCTAGCCCTTCATGAAGTTGTATTTTCTCTTATGTTTAAATTGTTTCTGTTATCAAAGAAGATGAATTTTTTTCTATTTGGTTTCTTTGTTATGCTTCTAATGTTCAAAATTAACCTTTGTTTATTTTTCTTAAATGTGTGATTTTTCTGTCTGTGATTGCCAGCCGCCATATCTGTGACTTATTTTGAGTAGGCACACTATAAGCTTTAAGCTTGTTGCTGCCGTCATTCATGTTCATTTTATTTGGTGTATATGTTTTCCTTGTCAATAAAAAATCATTTAAACCATAACGAGCATTGACTGCGCTTAGCCTTAAACAAAATAGTACTGTACGCGCTTGAAACAAATTAACACGCAAAGAAAATATAGAATTCATGCAAGAATCGCTGTACGCTACACGTACACACACGCGCTCGTGCGGACGGACTGACACACACACACACGTACACACGCACACGCACATACACGCATACACACGCACACATGCACGCACGCACGCGCACACACGCATGCGCGCGCACTCACACACACACACACACACACACACACACACACACACACACCTCTTTGCTAAGCGATCTCTTCCGGCATTAAAACTTAACAGTACAGTAGGATTTGGCTATGCTCATTGTAGCGTTGCTTAATTAATCATAGTGCTAAAATAAAAGCTGTGAACACTGGTGTCAACCGGTCGCCATTTTGTGAGGACTTCGGTAGAGGAGAACGGGGCTAGTCCGCCTACTTTTCAGCTTTTCTCGTGATAAATGGCATGATAACTGAAGTAGAAGCCCCGTTTGTGCACCAATAGTTAGGTAAATGTGTGGACCACATACATGGGATTGTTAAAGTGGAGCAGTGTGAGCTTTGTGACCTATTTTCCCTGTACGTGCAATACAATGTCCATTTTTTTTTTTTTTTTTTTTTTCGTTTTTTCTGATCTTTTTTAAATTTCTGCGTTTTAGATGTGACTCTTTTCTGGCATAAGGAGATCTAGGCATCGTC